>JARQOC010000002.1:725422938-725536822 GCA_033576535.1 Allobates femoralis
CTTCGGTGTTTGGTATTTAGTTTTCTTCTTAAGTCAGTATTTGGTCTTTGGTATTCATTGTTTGGGCTCCTTTAGTGGTGGTGTTTAGCATTCGGTGTTCGGTCTTTGGGTTCCTTCAGGAGTCGGTGTTTGGTATTCGATTTTCGGGTTCCTTTAGGGTTGGTGTCCAGTATTCGGTGTTCAGTTTTCCGATTCTTTCCAGGGTTGGCACATCTATGGAACTAAAAGATCATCTACTGCACGTCTTTGGTTTCCTTCAGGAGTTTGTGTTCAGCATTTGGAATTGAGTCTTCGGGTTCCTTCTGAAGTTAGTATTTGGTTTTCATTGTTCAGTCTTTGGGTTCCTTCTGGAGTTGGTGTTCAATATTTGGTGATCAGTTTTTGCATTCTTTCTAGGGCCGGCGTTTGGTATTTGTGTTTGGCCTTCAGGCTCCTTCAGGGGTTGGTGTTCGGTATTCAGTGTTCAGTCTTTGGGTTACTTCAGAGGTTGGTGTTTGGTATTTATTGTTTGGTCTTCAGGTTCCTTCTGAAGTTGGTGTTTGATGTTCATTGTTTGGGCTTTGGGATCCTTCTGGAGTTGGTATTTGGTGCCTGATCTTCGAATCCCTTCTGGAATCAATGTTCAGTATTTGAGCTTCTATTTCCTTATAGCATCTGTATTACTCAGACCTTCACGGAGAACTGGTCATTCACCTATACTTCTATGGCAATGGCGGCTTTAGGCTCACCCCACTGCTCACACATCTGCTTCCTTCCAAGTCTGGACACCAACTCCTCCCGTCCTTTGTCATCCAGACCTTTAACATTTTTTAACTGCGGGACACCTGTCACTTGACCTGGTGTCCCCTTCAAACTTCTCTGTCTAGGAAACACACTCTTCATTATTCAGTTCCTATCTACTCTTTCCAACCACTAGATGGCAATGTTTTACTTGCTAATGCTATGAGGTGTTGGCTGTGTGCATCTTCTCTTCATCACCTCTTAAGGTACCGTCACACAGGGAGATATCGCCGGCGATGTTGCCGGCAACTGAGGGGCGTGGTCAGGTTGCGGCGACATCGCCGGAGAGTTGCCTCGTGTGACAGGGCGATAATCAGGCGAAAAATTGCCTGAGCAGCATCGCCAGGTTTCCCAACAATGTTGGGAAACCTGGCGATGTTGGTCAGGCGATCATGCCTGATCGCCCTGTGTAACGCGGCAACCTGCAATGTTGCGGGCGATTCCGCCTATCTCCAACATTGGGAGTTATCGCTCGCTGGGTTGCTGGGCAACCCTGCAAGCGATAGCCACGGCAACTAGCCGGCAACATCGCCGGTAAGTTGCTCAGTCTGACATCTCCCCGGCGATGTTGTCAGGGATGCACGCTCCCGCGATCGCCGGCAACATCACCGGCGATATCTCCCTGTGTGACGGTACCTTTACACTTCCATTGTGTCTTGAATAACAGCATTCAAGTAAGCAGACATGAGCTGCAATACATGTCAGATCCTGAGGACAAGGGTGGCACTCTTTGGGAAAAACAAAGCAGCTGGACGTTGTTTATTTTTTTTCCCATTTTCAGACAACCCATTTAATACACATTATTTGAAAGTAAAGAAATGCTCTAGAAATAGGTTGATAAAAAGTAAAAAGCAATATTAGAAGGCATGAGTCTATTACGAAGAAGGTATAAAATGTTATAAAACCGATAATTCTCTTAATATTCTGGACCCCCTGACCTCATGCCCACTGATCTGGCAGGTATGTGCTACTACCCTGCATAGCCTTATTTAGCCTTTACTCATTTATATAACATATACTGCACCATGAGAGTCTCCCTGTATGAATCTGTGATTTTACTAATCAGTGTGACATGAGAAGAAGCATGCACATATTATTACACCACCAAACCTTCCTGAAAAGTGTGTCACCTCCCATTGGGACAAATGTAGCAGAGCTGGGATCGTTATCAAGCACAACTCATGGTGATATAATGATGTGTTAAACATACTGCAAAGTACACCCATCAGAGTGCATATAAAAGAGCTAAAAGACCTTTAATGTACATTTTTGCAAATCAATTTTTTAATATTGCATGAAAAATTACGGTACATGAAAAGCAAGAAAACTTTTGAAACATTTCTACAAGTTTCAAATCTGTGTTTCCACGGTAACAGACTACAAACAAACTCTGTGTAGTCGGACTGGTTGTTACTGTACATTTCTGTTGTCCCAAATTAGTGATGATCTGATCTGCGCTTACATTAGTAAAGAACATTTTCTCCTCTGGTTTATGAGTGCTCACTCGCTGCAATATATGGTACAGTACATATTCAAGATTTTAATATTGGGCACAGCATATATTTATCTACAATCATTTTAAAGGGGATGTTCACTACTAGGACAACCCCTTCTCAATTTGAGTGATTGCCCCCATTAAAATAATACTTATACTCACCTCCCCTGTCGGTTCCATTCTCGCACTCGCACTTCGGGTGCTCACATGAAGTTGTTCTATTACACGAGCCCAGCGGCTAATCATTAATTCCTTTTGATGTTTGATATGCCCAAAGGTGGGGCGGCTGAAGCCCGTGCTGATAGACTGCAGGGCTGAGTGATGTAACAAACTCACATGAGCCCTGGGAGAGAAGGTGCTGACACCGCTGGAATGGAGGAAAACATGCTGATTGAGAAGGGTTTGTCTGAGTAGTGGATACCCACTTTAAGGAAGGGGTTTGGCTTTGGTATACTTAAAAGGGTTGTCACAAAATCTGAAAAAAAAAATAAAAACACTTTTCAAACCACCACCCTCTCCTCTTAAACATATCCAGACAGTCTCCATTGCTGCCCCTGTTATTTGGTTTTGGCTGTAACAATGAAGTCAAATCAATCAGTGAGCTTGGTGGATGTGATCAAGGTGCTCTGTCTACACTGACAGAACCGCTGAAATCACTGAATGGCTGTCATGCCAGCAATATCATCTCTGGACCTGGGGAGGGTGAGTAAAGGGTTGTTTGTTTATTGTAACAATCTGCGCACAGGGACTAACATTTTCTGAAAGGGGACAATCCCTTTAAGTGTAACACATTTCTCTCAGAGTATCCAAAAAGACTACCGAAACAGAGGTAGAATTATGGTACTCCTAAGAGTTGGTGAATCCTTATCCAATGCACCATCTCACCTCTCCCCTCCCACTGTCTCCCTCCCCACCCCCTCTAGACTGTGAGCCCTCGCGGACAGGATCCCTGCCCTTATTGTACCCGTATGATTTATTGTGGATTTGTCGTCGTCTGTGGTCGTCTTTGACCACCTGTCTTTGTCTACCCTCTAAATTGTAAAGCGCCATGTATCCGAATAGCGCTATATAAATACCTAATAATAATAATAATCTCTAGGGCTTCATAGATGCCTCTAAAGCAGGGATCCCTAATCTGTGGCTCATGATATGTGGCTCGCAACTGTATTCCAGCTAGGTGTATTACCACCAGGTCTAGCAAACAGCTATGAAGATCAGGTCTCCAGATGGTGACTTTTGCTGGTCTAGCCCAACACAAAAGAGCAGATCTGAATAGGGGAAAGTAAGAACCCCTGGATCTTGGTATACTGATTTGGTGTGGTCTCTGATGAACCTTATACCAATATTGGGACTCTTGGTGCCACTTCTCTGAGTGGATGGAAGTTATATGTGGCTCACAACCCTCCCTCAGAGCTGGATGTGGCTCACGACCCTCTCTCAGAACTGGATGTGGCTCACGATCTTCTCTGAGAGCTCGATGTGGCTCACGACCCTCTCTCAGAGCTGGATGTGGCTTGTGACTCTCTCTCAGAACTGGATGTGGCTTGTGACTCTCTCTCAGAACTGGATGTGGCTCACGATCTTCTCTCAGAGCTTGATGTGGCTCACGACCCTCTCTCAGAGCCGGACGGGCTTCGTGACCCTCTCTCAGAGCTGGATGTGGCTTACAACCCTATTTCAGAGCTGAATGTAGCTCACAACCCTCTCCCAGAGCTGAATGTGGCTCATGACCCTCTCTCAGAGCTGGATGTGGCTTGTGACTCTCTCTCAGAACTGGATGTGGCTCACGACCTTCTCTCAGAGCTGGATGTGGCTCACAAGCCTCTCTCAGAGCCGGACGGGCTTCGTGACCCTCTCTCAGAGCTGGATGTGGTTCTCGACCTTCTCTCAGAGCTGGATGTGGCTTACAACCCTATTTCAGAGCTGAATGTAGCTCACAACCCTCTCCCAGAGCTGAATGTGGCTCATGACCCTCCATCAGAGTTGGATATGGGTCTTAAGATCAGAAATGTTGGGGACCTCTGCTCTAAAGCAATGCTCATTGGAGGTTTCATAGTGTCAGAAGGCAACACATGTTGACAGATAGACACAAACAGACACATTCAGTATTACCATATATTGTAATGCATAACATAATAATGCAGATATAATTATTCCCTTATACCCAAACCCCAGTTACTAATGATCCCTAAAAGATTCTGTAAATGTACTGCATGTCCATGTTGAAAGGGATTTATGAAAACCATGTCTACATTCCGATGTCCTGGAGATCTAACACGACAATGCAATATTTGTAGATCATAAAACTAAATGAAAGCCCAATGTCAATCAGCTGCATCTAAAGCCCGCCAGAGGTATCATAAAAAAAGGGCTTTGAAGATGGAAAAAGAAGAGGAACTAAAATGATAAAGGCTATGGAAGGTCTTTGTAATGTGGACAGATGAAAAGAATGAACATGACCTTTGGTATATCAGCCAGAACCAACAGGAGATGCTTACCTGCTCTTTACTTTATTTTGTAGCACTTGATTTTTGCTTAGATTAAAGTGATGTTGTGATCTGGGTCAATTAAGGCATATTACTCTTGACCATTATCAGATATCCCACTGACATGAAAAGCGAGAGCTGCACATATACGGCCGCCTGACAGCGACAACCAACAGGTCATTCTCAATAAAGTGGGAGGTTACTAGATGTGGTGGCCACATCTATCGGACATTATTAGGACATCCTAAGGAAGATATTTCAATTAAGGGGAATATGTCACCAGGTTTTTGCTATCTGAGAGCAGAATAATGTAAAGGCAAAGACCCTAACTCGTTCCTATAATGCCATACTGTTCCCCACGCTCCTACAGCTCTATACTGTCCCCCACGCTCCTACAACTATATACTGTCCCCCACGCTCCTACAACTCTATATTGTCCCCCCAGCCTCCCACAACAATATACTGTCCCCCACGCTCCTACAATTCTATATTGTCCCCCCAGCCTCTCACAACTACATACTGTCCTTTACGCTCTTCCCATTGAAAAAATAAAGTTGGATCCTAAATGGCTGACTTCAAAATGGCCGCCATCATGGTCACCACCCATCTGGAAAAGTTTTCCCCTCCCATATACTAATGTGTCACAAAGAGGAAGTTGATATCACCAACCTTTCCCATTTTATTTATGTGAATCCATAGAAATGGCCCACCCTGTACATACTGTCCCCCATGCTCCTACAACTCCATACTGTCCCCCACATTCCCACAACTCCATATTGGCCGCACATGCTTCTACAACTCCATACTGTCCCCCATGCTCCCACAACTTCATACTGTCCCCCACTTGCAGGCCTGGATTAGACAAAGGAAAAACAAGTTTAAGAGTAGATATGAGTGAACCTTTCAAGGTTCAGTTCAGTTTTTTGCCAAATTTCTCAGCTCTCTGAGATCTCAATCTGCGCATGCATCACCTCTGCCATCGCCATTTTTCGGAAGTCCTGAATGGTAGAGGTAGAGGTGCAGCTTGCCTGCCTAAATCTGGAAACTGGTGGTTGCCATATGCCCCTGCACATCGCCTTAACACCCTTGCAGCTCCAGGCCCAAAGCCTTGTCCCACTACCCACATCCTCCATGGACCCTGCCTCCTGCATCTTCACTCCACCACCGCAACCCCCTCTCAGTGAGCCATGGTGGGTGCCGGATGGTGGGCACGTACAGCATGGGAGGGCCATGTACCAGCATGAGCGGGTCATGTACCAGTATGGGAGACATATACAGTACCAAGATGGAAGACATATATACCAGGATGGAGGACAAATATATATATATATATATATACCAGAATGGGGACATATGCTCAAATGCTCAAATGTTTACGTACCCAGGCAGATTTTTTTGCTTTTGCAGCCTTTTTTTCAGAGAATAGGAATGATAACACAACGTTTTTCCCACTCATGGTCAGTGGTTGGGTGAAGCCATGTACTGTCAAACTACTGTCTTTTCTCTTTGTAAATAATGATGACAGCAAAAAACATTTAAATGACCCTGATCAAAAGTTCACATTCCCTGGTGATTGTGGCCTGGGATCCAGACAGACTCTTACATTTTTCATCCAGCCATTGACATATCTGGATTGTGAGTCATGGGGAAAGCAAAAGAATCATCAATAGATCTACGCGCACAGATAGTTAAACTGTGTAAAACAGAAAAGGGATATAAAAATATATCCAAGGAATTGATAATGCCAGTCAGCAGTGTTCAAACTGTGATTAACAAATGGAAAATCAGGGGCTCTGTAAAAACTGAACCACGATCAGGTACCAACAAAACTTTTAGCCACAACTGTCAGCAAAATTGTTCAGGATGCAAAGAAAAACTCACAAATAACATCAGCTGAAATCCAGGAATCCTTGACAACTAGCGGTGTGGCTGTTTCAAGATGCACAATAAGGAGGCACTTGAAGGTACATGGCCTGCATGGTCGAGTCACCAGAAGAAAGTCATTACTGCGCAACTGACACAAAGTATCTCTCCTACAATACACCATACAGCATAGAGACAAGCCTCCAAACTTCTGGAACATGGAATTTGGAGTGATGAGACCAAAATTTAACTTTTTGACCACAACCATAAACTTTACATTTGGAGAGGTGTCATCAAGGCCTATGATGAAAGGAACACCATTCCTACTGTAAAGCATGGAGGTGGATCACTGATGATGTGGGGATGTGTGAGCTACAAAGGCACAGGAAACTTGGTGAAAGTTGAAGGACAGATGGATGTAGCACGTTATCGGCAAATAAGGGAGGCACATTTACACTCATCAGCCCGGAAGCTGCACATGGGATGTACTTGAACGTTCCAACATGACAATGATACAAAACACGAGGCCAAGTCGACCTGTCATTGGCTGCAGCAGAACAAAGTGAAGGTCGTGGAGTGGCCATCTCAGTCTCCTGACCTCAATATCATTCAGCCACTCTGGGGAGAACTCAAGTGCGCAGTTCATACAAGAAAGCCCTGGAATTTACAGGAACTGGAGGCTTTATACCAAGAAGAATGGGCAGCTTTACCATCTGAGGAGATGAAGAGCCGCGTCCACAACTACCACAAAAGACTTCAAGCTGTCATTGATGTTACAGGGGGCAATAGACGGTATTAAGAACTGGGGGATGTGAACTTGTGATCAGGGTCACTTGGATGTTTTTGGTTGTCATTATGATTTATAAAGAAAAAACACAGTAGTTTGACAATACATGGCTTCACCCAACCACTAACCAGGAGTGTAAAAAAGTGTTTGTATTATCATTCATATTCTCTGAAAAAAGGCCAAAAAAGCAAAAAATCTGCCGGGGGATGTAAACTTCTGAGCACAACTGTATATGCCAGGAGAGCGGACATATATTATTATTATTATTTATTTATATAGCGCCATTGGGTTCCATGGCGCTTTACATGAGGATAAGGGAGACAAGAACAAGTACACTAAATCTAGGTGATCAGGACATACAGGTACAGGAGGGGCAGGGACCCTGTCCATAGGGCTCACAGTCTACGAGGGGCGGGTTGGGATACAGTAGGATGGGGGAATGTCAGGTATGGGGCGGTCACCTGGGTCTCATGGCGGGTTGTAGGCTTGACGAATAGGTGAGTCTTCAGGTGACACTTGAAGCTTCTCAGGGTAGGAGAGTGTCTGACGTGTTCGGGTAGGGAGTTCCAGAGTAAGGCAGATGCCCGGAAGAAGTCCTGGACTCGGTTGTGCGAAGAGGTGATGAGGGGAAGCACAGGAGGAGTTCTTGGGAGGAGTGGGGACATATATACCCTGGCATTATAAAACGGACCCCATTTAACATTAAAAATTATTTTGTTCTCTTTTCCGTTACCAAATTTGGGTGCGTCTTACAATCTGGTGCGTCTTAAAGTGAAAAATACAGTACATCAATCAGAAAGAAAACAAATAAATCAGGACTATCCACAACTTGCATGGCTTCAGACGATCCCTAAAAACGTATCTTTTTAAGGCGGCCTATCATACTCCCTAGTAGAAGCCCTTTGTACTGTAGACAGTGAATGGGCTATCCTCTGGACATTACTCTTCTACAAACTCCACCAAACCATAAAGCTCTACACAGACTGTCTGATGACCATCCATGTAAGCTTAGTCCTATGCCCCATTTCCTCAAGATGCCTGGACCACCAGTGCAATAAGCCCCGGCACCTTGTGCAACCCCTATCCCGTTGTAGATTGTAAGCTCTTTTGAGCAGGGTCACCTTCATTTCTTGCTTTATTTATTGTATTTTTTTTTTCACATTGATTCTATGCCTATTGTTTTGTATCCAATTATTGTACTTTATTTGTTCTCTACTCTAATTACTTACTGTATATTTTCTGTACTCTAACCCTACATTGTAAAGCGCTGCGGAATATGTTGGCGCTATATAAATAAAGCATTATTATTATTATTATAAATAAAGCCCATTATTATAGTAAACAGAGAAGGCGGACTACATGGCACATGACAGCTAGTCCTGTAGTAATGATCTCCTGCTGATAAAACACTGATTTTATTGAAACTGCAACAAGCAGTGGAATCAGGATCTCAGCCCCAACATCATGCTGCTCTCAGATTACATTGCAAAAACCTGCCGATGGATTCCCTTTAAAGTGAGGAATATCACAATATAATACTCAATACTATCTTTAAAATCATATCACTATTATATATTGTAGCCATCAGAGCCCCTTTAAAACAAATAATATCACCGTATTATTAAAAAAAGACACCTAAATACTGCCTCAACGCTCCATAAAGATCCTCTCCCTGTGAAAAAATTGGATGACAGGATACTGTCAGCGAGATCCAATTACTACCTGCGATAGCAGTGACATGGCAGGACTGTGACAACCTCTCACCTGCAGGATTTGTCACATGTAATAAAGCAGATTTTTTTGCATATGGTATTTACACTATTTGCTATCTGTAATCCACCCACAGGGAATAAACTATGCACCATCTTGCTTGGAAGGACATGTCAAGTTTTCATTGAGCGACTCTATAAACTCTGACTCTCTTTAACATTAAGTAGCTCTAATATACTGACTTTCTGCAGCAATTTTTATTAGCAGTGTATGGCATCATTATATTGGCATTATATGGCGCTTTTAGGATTACACAGCATTTCCTATGTGTGTTGTATCTTTGCAGCAGATAATTGCAGTCATGGGAGTTGCTCTTGGACTTGGTTTTCCAGAACATCCAACAGTTGATTGAAATGATTGTAATCTGAGAAAAATGGAGAGCAATTTATCACTTTGATAACCCAAATACAAGTAAAGGGAGAAATAAAGGCTACAATGCATCAGCCACACCCACATCCTACTGGTTCCTGTACAGACTAGAATATCCCTAGCTGCACCCACACCCAATGGTTCCTGTACAGACCGTCACTCGTGGAGCGCAAATGAGGGGAATGGAGCAGGAAGGGATTACGGGCAAGGTCGACTGGGAGGCTAGTCTGGCCCCGGACTTGGGGTGCCTGACTAGCCCTGTTCTTAAAGGTACCTCTGAAGGTGAGGAGGTTCAGGCCACCATCCTATCCCTCAAATCCTCAACCTGCCTTCAACGAAGAGCACTTACCTCTCCCCGCGGACCAGGAAAAGAACACCACTCCAAAGGAAGGGGATGACAGCAGGTACTCCAGCGGTACGTCTGCACAGCATGGGTCATAGACTAGGAATGAACTAAATCTGGGACATCTGGTGGAGGGAAGCAGAACTACTTCAGGTTGAGAGGGTGAAGAGCAGACGGCTCAGACACACTGCTTCAGCTCTACATGAAGAACCACAGCGCAGACTAAGGTAAAAAACTCAATTAAATAGCACAGCAGGAACACTCCAGGACTGCAAAAGCAGTCAATACGTGATACAGACTAGAATATCCCTAGCTGCACCCACACCCAACTGCTTCCTGCATAGATTAGAATATCCCTGGCTGCATGACTAAAAACACCAACTCAGACCTGATTCCCTGAAAGTCATCAAGTGATTTCTCATTCCTCCTCAGGAACCAGAGGGGATGACGCTACAAACAACTAACCAAGAGAGAGCGTATACAAGGGTAGATAGAGACCCAAGGTGACAAAAGTTAAAACACATGCACAAGTGGGAAAAAATAGTATAAAAAGTGAAAGCCTCGTTCCCAGGACCCGTGGAAGCGCCACTAAGCGCGAAACTGTGACCGTTGTCCTGTCGCCCCCCCCCCCCCCTCTGCACTGTAACCCCATGAATACAAAATAAAACAGCCTCAACTGCTAACACGTCTGCATGTGTGCAGCTTTCTGCCTACTCATCGTCCACCTTAATTATGTCCTGGGTGCCAGGTTTCCCCTGATATCTTTTAAAAGGGAAAAATGAAAATGAGTTTTTGATCTTCCAAGCCAAAGGAAGTTGAACTTTAAGTATTACAGGATTCCAAACTTCAATAATACTGCGAGGACCTACAAATTTGGAGGCAAACCTCCTAGATGCCACTTAATGAGGACCTGTCACCAACCATACATGGTGATCTAATTACAGCACTGAATGCATCATGTCTGCTGCATTCAGGCAAAGGGTCCCCCAGCCCTTGAGCCCCCCTGTACCCCGAGATAATACACTTTAAAAACTTACATAGTGGAGCCAAATAGGAGGTGGCTTGTGGCTTGAGCCAAAGGCAGATTCACACCCCCTGCATGTTTAATCCGCCCATCGCCGCCTCATTGATGCCAATCATTGTCTCCCTCGCCTGCTGCATAGTACACAGAGCTTATTGCAGTGCTCTCCGCTTTTCCCCGCCATGCTCCATGGTCAACATGGAGCAGGGCGAGGAAAGGCGGTGATGTCACAGCAGAAGGCTGGCCAACCCGCCTCCTGCTGTGACATCACGGCTTATACCCGCCCTGCTCCATGTTAACCATGGAGCAGGGCGGGGAAAAGTGGTGACGTCACTGCAGGAGGCGAGGCAAAGCGGCCAGCGCTGCAATAAGCTCTGTGTACTATGCAGCAGGCAAGGGAGACAATGATTGGCATCAGGGAGGCGGTGGTGGATGGATTAAACATACAGGGGGTGTGAAACTGCCCTTTGGCTCAAGCCACAAGCCACCTCCTATTTGGCTCCACTATGTAAGTTTTCAAAGTGTATTATCTCGGGGTAAAGGGGGGCTCAAGGGATGGGTGACCCTTTGCCTGAATGCAGCAGACATGCTGCATTCAGTGCTGTAATTAGATCACCATGTATGGTTGGTGACAGGTCCTCTTTAAAGTTGTAGCGTTTTTTAGCAAAATAACACAAACTCCCCCGTTATAAAGACAAGAGCCTTCTTACGTCTGTGGTTGGCACCAATTTTTGACTTGGTCACTGGTTACCAAAAGACTCTCTTCTACTTCATTCCTGGTTTTAGTAAGTCTCGCATCCTCCAAGTTAGGCAGATCAGTGACATAGTTCATGGTCAAGTGAGGACCAGGTCATGACGTAACCTTACTTGGTGAGAGTAAACCTGTTGGGACCTGAAGAACGGTCTTAGTCCTGGCACAGACTCTGCAACTACCGACATTCTCTTCAGTATCCTTACGAGCATTGTGCTGCCAAAAAATCTGGAAAGAGTCCTCCACATGGTAGAAAAATCTGGATGCCCCACTAAATCCCAGTCATGCTGCTCGCAAAGAGAGTGGTAGATAAGAGTTTGCTTAGTTTGTTTATATACTCGCGTATAAGCCGAGTTTTTCAGCCCAAAAATTGGGCTGAAAAGTACCCCCCTCGGCTTATACGCGAGTCAGTGCTGTATACCGATGTATACATCGGTACATACCGATGTATACATCGGTATACAGCAGCCCCCGCATCCCCAGTAATGCAGGGCCCCCCCAGCGTCTCTCCGGTCACCTGTAAAGCAAGCTATACTTATCAGTGTCCCGCTCGCACCCGCCGCTGCCGACATCCGCGATCCTCCATCTTCATGCGACTCCTCTTCCTGTTTCTGTGCGCGTCGCCGGCAATGACGTCATTCCCGGCGACGCGCACAGGAAACAGGAAGGAGTCGCATGAAGATGGAGGATCGCGGATGTCGGCAGCGGCGGGTGCGAGTGGGACACTGTTAAGTATAGCTTGCTTTACAGGTGACCGGAGAGACGCTGGGGGGGCCTGCATTACTGGGGCTGCCTGTATACTACCGCTGGGGCTGCTATATACCTCTGGGTCCCTGTATACTACCACTGGGGCTGCTATATACCTCTGGGGCCCTGTATACTACCACTGGGGCTGCTATATACCTCTGGGGCCCTGTATACTACCACTGGGGCTGCTATATACCTCTGGGGCCATGTATACTACCACTGGGGCTGCTATATACCTCTGGGGCCCTGTATACTACCACTGGGGCTGCTATATACCTCTGGGGCCCTGTATACTACCACTGGGGCTGCTATATACCTCTGGGGCCCTGTATACTACCACTGGGGCTGCTATATACCTCTGGGGCCCTGTATACTACCACTGGGGCTGCTATATACCTCTGGGGCCCTGTATACTAACACTGGGGCTGTATATACTACCACTGGGGCTGTATATACCTCTGGGGCCCTGTATACTACTACTGGGGCTGCTATATACCTCTGGGGCCCTGTATACTAACACTGGGGCTGTATATACTACCACTGGGGCTGTATATACTACCACTGGGGCTGTATATACTACCACTGGGGCTGTATATACCTCTGGGGCCCTGTATACTACCACTGGGGCTGTATATACTACCACTGGGGCTGTATATACTACTGGGGCTGCGTGTATACTACCACTGGGGCTGCTGTATCTACCTCTGGGACTGCTGTATACCACACTGCTTTGGGCTGTATACCTGTGCTGGGGTCCACCCTCGGCTTATACACGAGTCAATAGATTTTCCCAGGTTTTGGGGGCAAAAGTAGGGGGGTCGGCTTATACACGGGTCGGCTTATACACGAGTATATACGGTATTCCGCCATACCATACTGTCCTGAGCATTCAGAAAGAGCTGCCTGATCTCTGCACCCACCACCATGACTTCACCAGGAACCCTCACTAGTTCTTTGTTCCTGAATTCTGGGACAATTCTTTGAGACAAAATATCAGACTTTAAAATCATTCATAGATCCAGGGAGGTGAGATCCAAGAGTCGAGGAGCTCGAGAGACCGCTAGAAAAGCAGGAGTCCCCCCATGACCAAATCTCTTGGGTCTCCACATTGACATCCGGATTGTGTATCCATGGCAGACCATAAATGAAATCGATTCCACATGTGATCCTCCTGCCTTCATACATACATTCTGCACCTTTAATGTGACTTTGTGAAAAAAAAAAGAGTTATCAATAGCAAAACTTGAAGGGGTAAGATGAGAGAGGAAAAATCATAACCACAATCTACAGTAAACTCATGAGAAATCAGATTCAAGGTAAAACCAGAATCAACAAATGCAGGCGAGCAAACAAAACCAGACTTAATCTCAAGGAAAGCCTGTCAAATAAATCTGATGCCTGTACTAGAGACAATCTCAGACTCTCGTAACCTGCATCTCTACAAAAGGTCTGTTCGTTTTTATCCTTTTCAAATCCAATATATAAAGCTGAGTGTATGTGTGTGTGGGTGGGTGTGTATATATGTATGTATCAAGCCCTGCCCAATCCCCATAGCCATACCCACTCCCAATAGCCATACCCTCTCCACAGAGCCATGCCCTCTTTGCATCCTGCATCTTTACATATTCCCACCTCCTCCACATGGCCCAGCCCCTGGGACTATGTGGAGGGGAGAGCTATGAAGGACGGGGCTGTACATGGACCGCACTATAAAAAAGGTGGGGCTACTGGGAGGGGTGAGGCTATGTGTAGGGGTAGATCTATGAAGGGGCAGGGCAACTTGGAGGGGGCGGGGTTATGACACATACATACACACATTCCTATATATGGGCGATATTGCCATATATGAGCGATATTGCCATATATTAGCATTACAACCAAATATGGGCATTATACCTGGGCAATGCCGAGCTGTATAGCTGGTCCTTTCATAAATTAGAAACATTGAGCCATGATGTGACAAGAATCTCAGAGCCGAGCAGATGCTCCAAGTTCAGTTCCCCCTTTGGTGTCTTAACAAGCACCAATTTGTTTAGGGGTGCACTCTTAGGTGAGACATGGATGGTTAGAAATCAGCTAGGAAGGTACAGGGATAGGTAGTGGTAGGATAGGGGGGTAAATTGAGGTGACAGGTTCCCTTTAACCCCTTAGACAATGTATAGAAATCAACATTGACGTATATCGTATTTACAATATTATGCCATTTCAAATGGAAAAAATGGAAGACGCCAACATTAAATTTTTTTTGGCCACCACAATATTGTAATAAAATGCAATAACAGGCGATCAAAACACACATCTCCCTAAAAACGGTATAATTAAAAACGTCAGCTGAAGATGCAAAAAATAAGCCGTCACACAGCCCCAGATCCTGAAAAATGAGAACGCTACAGACCAAAGAGAAGCAGCTCCAGCCACCACAGTAGGGGTGAGTTACCTGTTTAACCAAATACACTGTGTCCAGAATTATTAGGCAAGTTGAATTTTTTTCATTATTGATCAACAATTATGTTCTCAATCAACCCAAAAGACTCAAATATCAAAGCTTAATATTTTTGGAAGTTGGAGTGGGGTTTTTAGATTTGGCTCTTAGGAGGATATCTGTGTGTGCAGGTAACTATTACTGTGCAGAATTATTAGGCAACTTAATAAAAACCAAATATATTCCCATCTCACTTGTTTATTTTCATCAGGTAAACGAATATAACTGCACAAAATTTAGAAATAAACATTTCTGACATGCAAAAACAAAAGCCAAAATAATGAGTGCCCAATATAGCCCCCTTTCTTTATGATGACACTCAGCAGCCTCCATCCATAGATTCTGTCAGTTACTTGATCTGTTTACGATCAACATTGTGTGCAGCAGCCACCACTGCCTCCCAGACACTGTTCCCAGAGGTGTACTGTTTTCCCTCCCTGTAGATCTCACATTTTAGAAGGGACCACAGGTTCTCTATGGGGTTCAGATCAGGTGAACAAGGCGGCCATGTCATTATTTTTTCTTCTTTTAGACCTTTACTGGCCAGCCACGCTGTGGAGTAGTTGGATGCATGTGATGGAGCATTGTCCTGCATGAAAATCATGTTTTTCTTGAACGATACCGACTTCTTCTTGTACCACTGCTTGAAGAAGTGTCTTCCTGAAACTGGCAGTAGGTCCGGGGGTTGAGCTTCACTCCATCCTCAACCCAAAAAGGTCCCACAAGTTCATCTTTGATGATCCCAGCCCATGCCAGTACCCCACCTCCACCTCGCTGGCGTCTGAGTCGGAGTGGAGCGCTCTGCCCTTTACTGATCCAGCCTCTGGCCCATCCATCTGGCCCATCAAGAGTCACTCTCATTTAATCAGTCCATAAAACCTTTGAAGAATCAGTCTTCAGATATTTCTTGGCCCAGTCTTGACGTTTTATCTTATGTTTCTTGTTCAGAGGTGGTCATTTTTCATCCTTCCTTACCTTGGCCATGTCCCTGAGTATGGCACACCTTGTGCTTTCTGATACTCCAGAAAAGTTGGAGCTCTGAAATATGGCAAAACTGGTGGCAAATGGCATCTTGGCAGCTTCACGCTTGATTTTCCTCAATTCATGGGCAGTTATTTTGCTCCTTTTTTGCCCAGCACGCTCCTTGTGACCCTGTTGGCTATTTGCCATGAAACTCTTGATTGTTCGGTGATTACGCTTCAAATGTTTGGCAATTTCAAGACTGCTGCATCCCTCTGCAAGATATCTCACAATTGTGGACTTTTCAGAGCTGTCAAATCTCTCTTCTGACCCATTTTGCTTAAGGAAAGGCATTTGCCTAATAATTAAGCACACCTTATATAGGGTGTTGATGTCATTACACCACACCCCTCATTACAGACATGCACATCACCTGATTTACTTAATTGGTAGTTGGCTCTCAGCCTATACAGCTTGGAGTAGGACAACATGGATAAAAAGTATCATGTGATCAAAATACTCATTTGCCTAATAATTCTGCACACAGTGTATAGCAGGTAATTTTCAAGTTGATAATTTTGTACGGTCCCCGAAGGATTGTAGAAATTTCCAAATGACCCTTGGCAGAAAAATGGTTCCCCGCCCCTGGTCTATATAAGAATGAAAAAGTTAAGGCTCTAGCAAGAAGTGGAGGTTAAAACAAAAATGCAAAAGAGGGAATAGACAATGTCATAAAGGGGTTAAAAAATATCATCCTATTCTCAATCAGGATCAAAACATAGCTCGGAATGTGCAAAACAGTAACGCAAAATGTGTTGCCAAACAGTCTCCAATATTTTACTTAATATTAAACGGATCAGAAACACAACATCAAAACCTTTATCAATTGCAATATACAAGGAGTCATTATTCTCACCACATGCTATATTTGCAAGATTCAATATGTGGATTGCACGAATGGTCCCTTGAAAAAATACATCACACATATCGAAAGTTGTTAAAGCGAACCTGTCACCCCCCCCAGACATCAAAAGCTAACCTATGCACCTTCTGCAGCACTAAGGCTTCATTCAGAGAAGGTGTATATAGCATTTTGTGAGGCTATATTCACTGAAATATACACTTTGATAAAATTAGGCAGTTACCAAGACCGAAGACCGGGAGGCGGGGTTTGCAGTGTCTCTGTGCCTCCCCTGTGTTGTCCATCATCCCTCTTTCACGTCCATTGTCTGATGCCTACACCCCCTCCACGCTCCGTAGCCCGCGCCTGCGCTCTGTTAGGTTGCCGGGCATGCACAGTGCGCGCTGCCCGACAACTTCCTTGTGACTTGGCACTTGCGCAGTCCGCCGGCCCCGCAGTGGATTATTCATCATCCTCACTGCGGGGTGGCAAATACGACGCCTGCGCATTAGCACCGCTGCTAATCCCCACCTGATCCCCACCCTACTCTCCTCGGTGCCGGGTCCTCCGTTTCGATTTCTATTTTGTGACCCGGATATATGAGGTGGGGAGGAGAGAGGCAGTGAGAGGTGGGGATTAGCAGCGGTGCTAATGCGCAGGCGCCGTATTTGCCACCCCGCAGTGAGGATGATGAATAATCCACTGCGGGGCCGGCGGACTGCGCAAGTGCCAAGTCACAAGGAAGTTGTCGGGCAGCGCGCACTGCGCATGCCCGGCAACCTAACAGAGCGGCAGGCGTGGGCTACGGAGCGTGGAGGGGGTGTAGGCATCAGACAATGGACGTGAAAGAGGGATGATGGACAACACAGGGGCGGCACAGAGACACTGCAAACCCCGCCTCCCGGTCTTCGGTCTTGGTAACTGCCTAATTTTATCAAAGTGTATATTTCAGTGAATATAGCCTCACAAAATGCTATATACACCTTCTCTGAATGCAGCCTTAGTGCTGCAGAAGGTGCATAGGTTAGCTTTTGATGTCTGGGGGGGTGACAGGTTTAATGGTTTAATCGAACTCTAATAAATAGCTCTGTGGCCTGTAAGCACTTTCCTTGGATCTATAATGGTGACACATCTGCACTTAAATTTATAGGCATAGAGAAAGTATCTAAACCTAAGAGAGGTGGGGATATTATAGGAAAAATATTAATCAGAGAGTCCTATTGGATTTTTAAACAAGATACTAGATCTCCTTCAGGACTAAATATTAGAAAAGATCTCACTCAACAAATGACTTCAATTATTTCTGTTCAATAGTCTAATGTGTTTTCTTACATAAATTGATATACTGGTGTTCCTTTTTTAATAATTAAGTATAGATTTTCATTTGAAATTGCATAGCATAGTAATGATATGTCAATGTTGTTTTCTATATATTATTGTCTAAGGGATTGTTGAAAACCAGGAAGGGGCCCTAGGTCGGTACTATGTTAGGTAGGTTCTACCACTGGTTGATAATCCAATTCTGAGGCTCACATGGCCATTACAGGAGTGGAGAAGGGACAGCATGGGCACACGGACTGGTCTGTGCATACAGTGCCAAGTTTACTGCAATCTGCAATGCGCTACATGTTCTGACATTGTTCTATGAGAACCACGCCAAGCTGATCATGTACCTGGAATGAAGAATACAGTGTTTCGGCTAAAGCACATTATGCTGCTGCACACCACATTATGCCGCTATAGGAACAGATTTATCACTGATAAATCTCCTGAATTGGTCCTGAAATGGAGGTCTATCCTTTTCAGTCCTGGACACAATGACAGCCGGAGACTGGTTTGGAGACCATGTAGGCAATGGCTTGAAGATGCATTCAAGAAGGATCGTCATACTGGTCCTACTCCCAGGATTATGGCATGAGATGGTATAATGTAAGATAGTTTTCATTCCAGGTATAACAACAGCTCAGCTTTACATTGATTTTGTGTTGAGGTCATTTCTCAAAAATATCTACACAACTCTTTTCAACACGACAATGCCAGGCTGCATGTTGCTTGTGCTACTGTGAGCACCCCGTGTGGCCAAAATGTACTCTCGGATCGCCCAAACTGTCTCACATCGAGCACATCTAGGAAATTATCGGTCGGCGATTGCACAAGGAACTGCCAGCAGCCAATTTTGATGATTTGCCCAAGTGCATTCAGCGACAGAACATTCTTCAACATTCCTAATAACCCCAGTGATAGTGTGGCACCCCAGAGTCCGGATGCCACAATGTCATTATCTCCCTCGGGGTAATGTCATACCTGAGAGCAACAGAGGGTATTCACACCAGGCAAAACCAAGGCACACAACACCTTTCTGCCTGCAGTCCTGAAGGGGGAGCTCAAAGCCTGGGTTCAGGGTAGCTCCCCTATAAATTCTGATGAGTTCTGAGTTAGTCAATTCAGTATGGAGCAGTACTGAGAAAGACATCCTGTGGGCTGGAGCAGTGCTAAGTTCGCCCAAGAAAAGGTAAAACCTAGCGTGAGGGACCTAAGGCAAAGGTCTGAGAAAGTGAAGGAGAGCCTGGGGAGCAAAGCAGTGTCGAGCTCACCCCAGAGGAGCAAGTGCCAAGAACCGGATATTGGAGTCCAAGGCTGTGCAGGGCCTAATGTCCTGGCAGCCAACACCGGAGGCTCAAGAATTCCAAGTTCCCCAGCCACAAAAAGTGCCCGAAGGCAAAGCAGAGTTAAGAGCCCAGGAACAGCCGCCCGAGAAGTGTGGCTGGAGAAGGACTCGAGCTGCCTGTCATACTGGCACACGCAGGAGAGAGAGAAGGCCGCATCTTAGCTTAAGCAGCTGCAGGGACCCATTAAGAGAAAGTGCAACAGGGAGGCCTCAGGATTTGCCGGATGTGGAGAACCCTGAATTGCTCCGGGGTTACACGGACTCACGGCAACAGCATCTGTGGTTAAACCGGTATTGCCAGTAAAGGACTTGAGGAGCCAACAAACCATACGTCTGTCTGTTACTGCGCACCCTCCATCCTCCATCTTGCACCCTACACCCTTTCAACATCCACTGCCCTGGGGATCCGCTCCACCTGTGGGGAGCTAATCTATCCCAATTGCCCGTCCATCGTCCCCAGAGGTTCTGCAGCAGAGGTGGCTACTTATAGCCACAAACCAGAGGTGGTGTCACGAATAATCTTTCCTATAATTTCCCCAAGGGCTATCTTTAATACTGTACCCAGGGTCACGGATCCTGGTCTTGACCCCTTTGACTCCCCAGAAACATCACAGCCCGGTTCCGAGTACCCCACGACCCTGGGGCACGTCAATAGCGGCTAAGTAACTATGGGGAACTTCTACACATTGAGCTGATGCTTCATCTAATAAATAAAGCAGAGTGTATATGTGTGTGTATATGTATAGCCCTTTCTCCTTCATAACTCTGCTCCCTTCACAGCCACACTCACTTTATAATGTGATGGATGCATATGGCTCCACCTCTCTGGTTATCCCAGCTTCCTTCATAGCCCCGCACTTTCATAAGTCACATGATGTATGTGGCTCCACCCCCTCCAGGTATCCACACCCCTTTGTAATGTGTTGGATGCATATGGCTCCCCCCTCCTGTTAGCCCCACCCCCATAATGCTCTGGATGTATATGGCTCCACCCCCTTAATAATTTGTTGGAAACATATGGCTCCACCCCCTCTGGTTAACCCCACCCCTTTACTTCTCTTCTTTATTATTGGGTTCTACAGCTAGTACTACATATATCGAGATACTATAAAATGCTTTATTTTCCATTTGTTCTTTATTAGCATATCAGTTACATCAAAATTGTCCCATATCCATAGAGGGAACAGATACTACGTTTCCCAGTATGTGATAAAAGATCAGCGCTGGATGACTAAGATAATGATAATTATCCAAGATAAAGACATAGTGATTATAATATGGAGAATGAATATAATAGCTGCTACAGCAATTATACTGTACATATAACAATGCCATAATCACGGCCTTAATAAATTGTTCTACAACAGACAATTACCCGACTGTACTTGCTTGAATTCATTAATTAAAGAATGTCAGATTGTCAGCAGGATTTTAATCTAACAAACTAGAGAAATCAGAGTTTGCATTGATACAAATGTGTATTGAGAGCTATTTGTACATTAGAAGCTTCCGTCACTCCAGCTCTATTCCTCACCAAGCGCTGCCTCCTCCGGCTTAACTGACAGTCTCTATACTGTGTATAATGCCGATACAGTTGAAATTGGCAGTGTCGGCTCTTACACCACCCCAACACACGGTGTGCATGGTGGCCGTGTGGTCTGCAGCCATTAGTGGTACACCACTGTTTGTGGGTGTAACGTGATAAAAAGATAAAAATTTGGAAACATTCATGGGATATGAATACTTTTTCAAGGCACTGTAGCTCATTTGTATGGTACTTCAAATGCTCATTTCTCAGTAATGCAGGATTGGACCGTCCATATGAAGTTATTTCTGGACTTGTCTTTAGAAAGAGACTTATCAGCCAATC
The DNA here is from genome assembly GCA_033576535.1 of Allobates femoralis. Taxonomy (NCBI): domain Eukaryota; kingdom Metazoa; phylum Chordata; class Amphibia; order Anura; family Aromobatidae; genus Allobates; species Allobates femoralis. The sequence goes on from JARQOC010000002.1 coordinate 725,444,232, forward strand.
AGTGCAAGCTGGAGAAGGAAAGGCACAAAATAGGGTGTTATCCGGGGACAAAATGGTAAAGTTAAATAAAGAAACTGCTCAGCTTTTGTGGTTGTGTTAGACACAACCATTATAGAAGCGTGTAACTGGTTGCTGCAGACCCACAATAGGACAAAACTTGATATTCGGGTAAGAGCAGGGTTCTAACGCGCTGCCGGCAATAACTGAAGGTCTACCATCTGCGTTAGAAAGTTTATGTGGTCAACGCGTTTCAAAGCATCAGCCCTATTCGTTGTCCTGATGAAGAAGCTGATGCTTCGAAACGCGTTGACTAAAACTTCCTAACGCAGATGGTGGACCTTCAGTTTTTGTCCTATTTGTTGTCCTGATGAAGAAGCTGATGCTTCGAAACACGTTGACTAAACAATCTTCTTAACGGAGATGGTGGGCCTTCACTTATTGCCCTTTGTTATCCTGATGAAGAAGCTGATGCTTCGAAAGACGTTGGCTAAATAAACTTCCTAACGCAGATGGTGGGCCTTCACTTATTGCCCTATTTTTTATCCTGATGAAGAAGCTGATGCTTCGAAAGACGGTGACTAAACAAACCTATAACGCAGATGGTGGACTTTCACTTATTGCCCCTTGTTGTCCTGATGAAGAAGCGCATGCTTCGAAACGCGTTGACTAAACCAAACTTCTTAACAGAGATGGTGGACCTTCAGTTATTGCCGGTCTCACATTAAAAGCCTGTTCCTATCCTGAATATCAGGTTTTATGGACTTGTCTTTGAAAGAACAATTTAAGGATATAGTAAAATCCTGCTGAGAGATTCCCTTTGAAGTGAATATACTGCAGCAGGAATGAAGGGTTAAAAGTATGTGCTGCCAACATTGCCCATATAGACACCCGAAAGATAAGGAGTGTGGTTTATTTGTCATCGTGTTTCAGAGGATAACAAACTTCTTCCCCAGAAAAAATCACAAGTGCAAGAATAACCTGTAAAATTTTCACATACCGGCGCGAGAAAAGCACAAGGGGCGTCATTGACAGTTCAAATGAAGCTGGTGTGAAACCAAAGAAAAAACTATCACTGTGTACACAGACTAAAAAGGATAATAGAACATCTAAAAGAACAAAAGTCATTAAACAATGGTAATGTTTCAACATAAAAATGTTCCAAGGTGAAAGACTCGAACCTGCCGATGAGAAGCATAACGGTAGAGTCAAAAAGTTATAAAAAGAGGAACTCAAGCCGACTGATATGTGACATATATAGTGTATGAGATGAATGAGCCACAGAAACAGATAAAAAAGTGTTTAAATATATATAAAAATGATATACAGTTAGGGCCAGAAATATTTGGACAGTGACACAAGTTTTGTTATTTTAAAGGGAACCTGTCACCTGGATCTAAGCCCCTACACTATCACTACCTGTCCCTGCACCTTCCTAGCTGCTCCCTATCTATTCCTCTCTGAGCTAAATCCGCCCTATAAAACTGCAGAAAAATAACTTATATCTTACAGAAGTCCCTGAGGCTGGGGACTGAGAAGGCGGCGCCAGGCTCCATTCTGCCCCTCCTCCATGCAGCAGCACACGCCCCGCTGGGCGGCGTTATTCTTTCCTCATTGCCGCCTCCTCCATTTGGAATATCTGCTTTACACCTATCATGTTGTGGTGATGCGACCTCGATGTGTCCCCTGACTGAGACACAGCATATGGGAGATTGTATCTTCTGCTTGGTAGCAGCACACACAGGGTGAGCTGCTACTGGAGCTAAAGGGCCTGTCACACGCGTCAATATCGCCTGCACGATATCGGCTGCACGTGACGTTGCAGCGATATTGACGCGTGTGACATACTGCATCAACCAGCGATAAATCGCTGGTTGATGATCGCCAGGTTTTAGAATCAGTCCTAAAACCTGGCGATTGTCGCCCGGTGGACACGCAGCATCGCTGCGTGTGACACCGGGAGCGAGCGATATTCCAGCTCCCAGCGCCTCTCACAAGCGCTGGGAGCTGGTCTCCAAGGTACACTGCGGGTAACTAGGCAGCGCGCGCTGCCTAGATACCCGACGTGTACCTTAGTTACCAGCCTCCTCCGCTCCGGTGAGCGGAGGAGGCTGGTAACTAAGGTACACGTCGGGTATCTAGGCAGCGCGCGCTGCCTAGTTACCCGCAGTGTACCTTGGAGACCAGGCTGCTCCCGCTTCCAGCAGGCTGGCAGCGGGAGCAGGACATCGTGGAAACGATATTTAAATCGTTTCCATGATGTCACTGGTCAATTGATCGCTGGTGAGTCTGTCTGTGTGACAGCTCACCAGCAATCAGCCGTCAATGTCGTCAGCGATCAGATCGCTGACGACATTGACGCGTGTGACAGGACCTTTAGTGCTGATTGAAATCACTGACTCCCAGGTGTGCGGGTGAATAGGAGATGATATGAGCTGCCCTGGGCTGTGGGGAGGGGGTGGAGAGTGTCAGGACAGCAGCAGGAGCTGCTGGGATTGTATGAGGTTCTACTTGGCTGTGCCCCGGTGTAACAGGCCAGACTAACCCCCCCGACCAGAATATACTCGGGGTTAAAGTGGCCTAGGCCAGATTATACCCCTCCGTATACCACAGCAGCTGTAGATCAGGGCTCCAAGCAACACATGGGGGCCCGAGGCAGCACAAAGTGGCCCCAGGCAGCAGAAAGTGGCCCTACGCAACATACAGGGGCCCCAGGCAGTGCTAGGGCCCCAGGCAGTGCTAGGGGCCCCAGGCAGTGCTAGGGGCCCCAGGCAGCACAAAGTGGTCCCAGGCAGCACAAAGTGGCCCCAGGCAACATACAGGGGCCCCAGGCAGTACTAGGGGCCACAAGCTACACACAGGATCCCAGGCTACACACAGGGGCCCCATGCAGCATACAGGGGCCCCAGGCAGTGCACGGGGCCCCAAGCAGTGCACGGGGCCCCAGGCAGTGCACGAGGCCCCAGGCAGCACAAAGTGGCCCCAGGCAACATACAGGGGCCCCAGGCAGTACTAGGGGCCCCACGCTACACACAGGGTCCCAGGCTACATACAGGGGCCCCATGCAGCATACAAGGGCCCCAGGCAGTACAAAGGGGTCCCAGGCAGCGCATGGGGGCCAGAGGCAGCACACAGGGGCCCCAGGCAGCACACAGGGGCCCCAGGCAGCACACAGGGGCCCCGGGTGGCCCACTGCCTGGGGCCCCTGTATATTGCCTGTGGTCACTTTGTGCTGCCTGGGGCCCCTGTGTGCTGCCTGGAGCCCTTGAGTGTAGCGTGGGATCCTGTGTGTAGCCTGGGGCCCCTGGTACTGCCTGGGGCCCCTGTATGTTGCCTGGGGCCACTTTGTGCTGCCTGGGGCCCTGTGCACTGCCTGGGGCCCTTGTATGCTGCATGGGGCCCCTGTGTGTAGCCTGGGATCCTGTGTGTAGCCTGGGGCCCCTGGTACTGCATGGGGCCCCTGTATGTTGCCTGGGGCCACTTTGTGCTGCCTTGGGCCACCTTGTGCTGCCTCGGGCCCTCATGCATTGCTTGGGGCCCTGTGCACGGCTTGGGGCCCTGATCTACAGCTGCTGTGGTATACGGAGAGTTATAATCTGGCCTAGGCCTGTTTATACCCCGGGGTATAGTTTGGATTAGGCCAGAATATACCAAGGGTATATTCTGGCCCAGGGGGGTATATTCTGGGCTAGCCCAGTTTATACCTTGGGTATATTCTGGTCGGGGGGTTAGTCTGACCTGTTACATCGGAATCTGGAGGTCTGTGAATACCTGAACTGTGTGCTGTGTGAGTAAATACCTGAGTCACTGCCTTCTGTGGTGCCGATCCTAACTGCTACCTTACAGTGTAAAGTGGGTGGGAGATTCCAAATGGAGGAGGCGGCGATGAAGATAGAATAACGCCGCCCAGTGGGGCGTGTGCTGCTGCATGGAGGAGGGGCTGAATGGAGCCAGGCGCCGCCTTCTCAGTCCCCAGTCTCAGGGACTGCTGTAAGTTATAAGTTATTTTTCTGCTGTTTTATAGGGCGGATTTAGCTCAGAGAGGGATAGATAGGGAGCAGCTAGGAAGGTGCAGGGACAGGTAGTGATAGTGTAGGGGCTTAGATCCAGGTGACAGGTTCCCTTTAACTGTTTACAAAAACATGTTCAGAAATACAATTATATATATAATATGGGCTGAAAGTGCACACTCCCAGCTGCAATATGAGAGTTTCCACATCCAAATCGAAGAAAGGGTTTAGGAATCATAGCTCTGTAATGCATAGCCTCCTCTTCTTCAAGGGACCAAAAGTAATTGGACAATGGACTCTAAGGGCTGCAATTAACTCTGAAGGCGTCTCCCTCGTTAACCTGTAATCAATGAAGTAGTTAAAAGGTCAGGGGTGGAGTCCAGGTGTGTGATTTTGCATTTGGAAGCTGTTGCTGTGACCAGACAACATGCGGTCAAAGGAACTCTCAATTGAGGTGAAGCAGAACATCCTGAGGCTGAAAAAAAAGAAAAAATCCATCAGAGAGATAGCAGACATGCTTGGAGTAGCAAAATCAACATTTGGGTACATTCTGAGAAAAAAGGAATTGACTGGTGAACTTGGGAACTGTAAAAGGCCTGGGCGTCCACGGATGACAACAGTGGTGGATGATCGCCGCATACTTTATTTGGTGAAGAAGAACCCGTTCACAACATCAACTGAAGTCCAGAACACTCTCAGTGAGGTAGGTGTATCTGTCTCTAAGTCAACAGTAAAGAGAAGACTCCATGACAGTAAATACAAAGGGTTCACATCTAGATGCAAACCATTCATCAATTCCAAAAATAGACAGGCCAGAGTTAAATTTGCTGAAAAACACCTCAAGAAGCCAGCTCAGTTCTGGAAAAGTATTCTATGGACAGATGAGACAAAGATCAACCTGTACCAGAATGATGGGAAGAAAAAAGTTTGGAGAAGAAAGGGAACGGCACATGATCCAAGGCACACCACATCCTCTGTAAAACATGGTGGAGGCAACGTGATGGCATGGGCATGCATGGCTTTCAATGGCACTGGCTCACTTGTGTTTATTGATGACATAACAGCAGACAAGAGTAGCCGGATGAATTCTGAAGTGTACCGGGATATACTTTCAGCCCAGATTCAGCCAAATGCTGCAAAGTTGATTGGACGGCGCTTCATAGTACAGATGGACAATGACCCCAAGCATACAGCCAAAGCTACCCAGGAGTTCATGAGTGCAAAAAAGTGGAACATTCTGCAATGGCCAAGTCAATCACCAGATCTTAACCCAATTGAGCATGCATTTCACTTGCTCAAATCCAGACTTAAGACGGAAAGACCCACAAACAAGCAAGACCTGAAGGCTGCGGCTGTAAAGGCCTGGCAAAGCATTAAGAAGGAGGAAACCCAGCGTTTGGTGATGTCCATGGGTTCCAGACTTAAGGCAGTGATTGCCTCCAAAGGATTCGCAATAAAATATTGAAAATAAAAATATTTTGTTTGGGTTATGTTTATTTGTCCAATTACTTTTGACCTCCTAAAATGTGGAGTGTTTGTAAAGAAATGTGTACAATTCCTACATTTTCCACTTGAGGAAGACGCATTAGTGTCGAAACATGTTGTGGCGAGGACTCACATTTGTCAATATTCAATAAAGACCTAAAGGTAATACTAATCAGTGCAGTGTCCTTGTATAGCGCTCATAATCTAAATACCACCATTTCTGCATTGTACATTTTCTATCAGATATTTTTGTTCAACCCTTCAAATTAAACGTTACAATCTGCACTTGAATTCTGTTGTAGAGGTTTCATTTCAAATCCAATGTGGTGGCATGCAGAGCCCAACTCGCGAAAATTGTGTCACTGTCCAAATATTTCTGGCCCTAACTGTATGTTAAGTGAAAAGTGTGATCAAATAAGTGTGAGGGCACTGAACTTATGAAGGGAGCGGGAGAACCCCCTCTATGCCACCAAGGATGAATCAGAAGCTTGGGAACTACTTATAAAATTAGCACGTAGGTGTCACGATTCTCAGTTTGGTGACACCTCGCTGGGGTATGCTGAGCTGTTGATATGTTGATTAACAGCTCAGCAGTCCAATCAGAAACAGGGAGATGCTTGGCTTCTTCAGGTGTTTCTCTTTCACTGTAATTGCCCAGCTACTAAGCTTAGCAGTTCTTCCAAGATTTATGCCAGTCGTAGCATCTTGCTCATTGGTGCATGTTGGCATCTGTACATCAGTGCTCTGTGTTTTGATCTATTGCTGCCAGACCTTGGACCTCCTTTGACCACCTGTTTGACTTGTCCCTTTGATATAATATCCTCCTAGTATTGTTATCTGGACCATGACCTGACTACACCTTTGCCTATTCTCTTAGTGTTCTCTCGGCATCTGACCCCAAAACATTTGACTATCCTGCCTCCCAGCTTGTCTGTATAGTGGCTAGTTTCAAAGTAGATCAAATCCCTGGGAAGGGACTTCCTATTTCAGTGTAGATACAGCCTGTGAATCGGGGTTTCCCTCAGACCTACAGTGATGTCCACAAGTATTGGCACCCTTGAAAGTGTTCCAGAAAATGAAATACGGTATTTCTCCTAGACAATTATTACAGATACACACTTTTGTTATACACATGATTATTTCCTTTGTGTGTATTGGCGCAGCAGAAGAAAAATAGAGGAAAATAGGCAAATCTGACATAATTTCACACAAAACCTCAAAAAGGGGTCAGACAAAATTGTGGGTAAATGACTCTGTCTCCAGCATGTGATGCTCATTCACAATCACCTGTGGCCAGTAACAGGTGTGGGCAATATGAAAATCACACCTGAAACCAGATAAAAAGAGGAGATGTTGCCTTAATCTTTGTATTGGGCGTCTGTGTGCCACACTAAGCATGGAGAACAGAAAGAGAAGAGAACTGTCTGGAGGACTAGAGAACCAAAATTGTTAAAAAATATCAACAATCTCAATTTTTCAAGTCCATCTACAGAGATCTTCATGCTTTGTCTAAAGTGAGCAACATAATCAAGCAGTTAATAACCCATGGCACTGTAGCTAATCTCCCTGGATGTGGATGGCAGAAAACAATTGATGAAATGTTGCAATCAGGATAGTCCTGATAGAGGATAAGCCTTCCACAAAAATTCAAGCTGTCCTGCAGGCTCAGGGGATACAAGTGTTAGCGCATACTATCTGTCCACATGTGAATAAAATGAAATGAAGGGAGACCCTGGAGGTCCCACTGCTGACACAGAGGCAGAAAACAAGTCAAAATGTATGTGAGTAACCAAAATCCTTCTGGGAAAGCATCTTGTGGGCAGATGAAACAAGATAGAGCTTTTTTATCAAAGCGCATCATTCTTATATTTACTGAAAACAGAATGAAGCTGACAAAGAAAAGAACAAAGTACCTACAGTCACATATGGGGGGAGGTCAGAGAAAAGAGTACAGGACCTACAGTCACATATGGGGGTGGTCAGAGAAAAGAGCTCAGGACCTACAGTCACATATGAGGAAGGTCAGAGAAAAGAGCTCAGGACCTACAGTCACATATATGGGAGGTCAGAGAAAAGAGTACAGGACCTACAGTCACATATGGGGGAGGTCAGAGAAAAGAGTACAGGACCTACAGTCACATATGGGGGTGGTCAGAGAAAAGAGCTCAGGACCTACAGTCACATATGGGGAAGGTCAGAGAAAAGAGCTCAGGACCTACAGTCACATATATGGGAGGTCAGAGAAAAGAGTACAGGACCTACAGTCACATATGGTGGAGGGCAGAGAAAAGAGTACAGGACCTACAGTCACATATGGTGGAGGGCAGAGAAAAGAGAACAGGACCTACAGTCACATATGGGGGAGGTCAGAGAAAAGAGCACAGGACCTACAGTCACATATGGGGGAGGTCAGAGAAAAGAGTACAGGACCTACAGTCACATATAGGGGAGGTCAAAGAAAGGAGCACAGGACCTACAGGCATATATGGTGGAGGTCAGAGAAAAGAGCTCAGGACCTACAGTCACATATGGTGGAGGTCAGAGAAAAGAGCACAGGACCCACAGTCACATATGGTGGAGGTCAGAGAAAAGAGCTCAGGACCTACAGTCACATATGGTGGAGGTCAGAGAAAAAAGCACAGGACCTACAGTCACATATGGTGGAGGCCAGAGAAAAGAGCACAGGACCTACAGTCACATATGCGAGAGATCAGAGAAAAGAACCAAGGACCTACAGTCACATATGAGGGTGGTCAGAGAGAAGAGCACAGGACCTACAGTCACATATGGGGGAGGTCAGAGAAAAGAGAAAAGGACCTACATTCACATATGGGGGAGGTCAGAGATATTTTGGGTGTTTTGCTGCCTCTGGCACTGGAGGTGTTGACTGTGTGCAAGATATGAAATCTGAAGATATCTGTCACGGGTGTGTAAGGAGGCATGGATGAGGATGTAGAGGCCACTCGCAGAAGGTTGCAGCATCTGGTCAAGCAGCCAAAGTTGTAAAATATGTCTCTTTCCCTTTAAGAGGCATATCTCTCTTAGTGAGACCTGGAGGTCATTATGACCCAGCTGATCTCTTATCTTCAGCTGTCTATTTATACCCTTGACTCCCAGGATGCACTACTGGTGATAGCTTGTCAGGTGTTGGAGGTTGCTTTCTAGCTCTGCAGTGCATCCAGGACTTTGTTGGATTGCTGTGTGGATATTTGTAAGCTAAGTGTTTCTCCCTTCCCTCTTTGTTTGTTTCCCTGGTGTGCTTCTTTAGTAGTTAGCCTGGTTGACTAGTGTTCACCACCTCTGATCCCTAATCTTAGTTCAAGGATAGCAGGGCCATGTATCCGGTTCGGTGACAGTTGCGGAGACTGTATAGGGTTGTTAGGGGAGCCAGGTGTAAGCGCTAGCTTATCTAGGGGTCACCATCTCCCCTTTGCCCTTAGCATCATGGACTCCTCCCCCCCTCGTTGTCCTGCACTGGATGTCTCCCTACACCCAGCATGACAATACCAAAGGATCTCCAGCAGGACAATGAACGCAAACATCCAGAAGCCCCAGAAATAGAGGAAACAAAGTGCTGGAGAGATCTGAAGGGGCAGCAATGAGTCCGAATCTAAATCCCACTGATCACCTGTGGAGAGATCTGAAGGGGCAGCAATGAGTCCAAATCTAAATCCCACTGATCACCTGTGGAGAGATCTGAAGGGGCAGCAATGAGTCCCGGATCTAAATCCCATTGATCACATGTGGAGAGATCTGAAAATTGGGAGAAGACGAGAGATCGGGAGCAGATTATAAAGAAGAGAAGAAACTCCAGGAGAAGAAGCTTGTGGAGGTTATAAGATAAAATAAGATAAGATAAACTTTATTGATCCCGGAGGAAATTACAGTATTACAGCAGCAGAACAAAGATCAAGAACATTTCACACTTTACAAAATAAGTCTATATGGACAGCAGAAGTGGGTAGACTGGTACATGTACCTCACATTATAGAGGAGACTGACTGCAGGGATTATTCCAAAGGGGGAAACCAAATACTTATGTCAGGAGAACAATTGTGTGCGGAGTATTTATGAGGTTTTGTATGAAAGTTTTTCCAATTTGTCTTTTTTTCAGTTTTTTTTTGTGTTGTTCCAATACACACAAAGGAAATAAACAGGAGTATAAGAAAACATGGGGAATTGTAATCATTTTGTGTGAGAAATATTTAATTTTCTGGAACAATTTCAAGGTGCCGACACTTATGACCATGACTGTATTTGCATGAGAACTGGGTCAGGGTCTCTGAAGAAATAGTTGCAGAAGCAAAAACAGTAGAAAAATAGAATTAACTGTTAAAAGACCACCCAGACGAAGATAAATGTGTATGCAATTACTGAAAATCATCAGTTACCAAAAGGTGATTAAAAGCAATAGAATCTGGATGCAGTTCAAAACAATATAAAAGCTCTTGTATTGATAAAAGAACCAACCAATTACTAATGTAATAGTAAATGTTGGATACCTCATTCAAGCCTTGTGGATTGAGTGTGTTCAGTATATCTATCCAATAATCTTACCTTCTATCTAGTTGTTCATTGTGATTTACAGTATCTTCCGGTCTGTGCTCAATAGAGGCGACACGGAACTCTCTGTACCTCTTATTGTGTGCAGTAGCTCAATGACGCGACAGTCCGTGCCGTAAGAACCCTTTAACAATATTGGATCTTTATGTGTGCTTCGTCCTTTGTGGAGCGGTTGTTTAATTATTTCAACAAATTGTTTACTGCAAGGACATTATTATTAATGCCCAAGCCATCTGCTGCCTAGGAGTGTGGCAGCAAGCATGAAGTTGTGTTGTGCTTCCCGGTCTAGCTTTCCTTTGCCTCTTCTTGTTATTACTGCAGCAGTTGGGACTAGTGCTCCTGCTGGCCATCTCTCTATTGAGTGTTAACATCAGGACCAGCAAGGGATTAGGTATCCTGCTCGGCGACAGGGTGAAAGAACCCGTAGGGAGATCAGGGCACAGTGGCAGGTGAGTGCAAGAAATCTCTTTTCCCTTGTTCTCTATGTTTTTGTCCCCAGTCTGTTGTTTTGTATAGTGCGCCAGGCACCATTGGTCCATGCGCCAGTGTCACACACTGTAATCAGGCACACCCTAGTTTTTTGACACCTGAGGCAGACCTTTGCACAGGAGGTGACAGATCTGCGTGAAAAGGTGGTGCACTGTCACACACTGTAATCGGACGCATGACAGAAGGCTCATGTTATGTTCATTGAAAGCCGTTTATGTGCTGTTTTAAAAACCGGCTGGACTACTTAAATAAGAATTAACCGATAAGCAAGTGAAGGACCACTATTTCTGTGTGTTTACCGTCACAAATGGTGGAGAAAGTCGGCAGCAGTCCAGTAAGCACGTGTTGAGATTACAGCAGCAGTCTGCTGTGTATCGAGAGGCGGTTTGCTGTGGATACATCATTGGATTCAGGGTTTCTTTGCCTACATTATGTTGCTGCCAGATGAGGCAGCAGAAACTGCTGACAAATTCTCCTTAATGGGGTTTTTACATGTAATGTTAATACGTTCCTGTGTTGTATTTGCATTTGTCACAATGGAATGGAATGTGTTGTGTCCCACGAATGGGAACAATTCATAATATATTTTCTATGTATGCATTTCTTTCTCTGTTGCTAGACAGATTTCCTGCTCCCTGAAGTTTGACCCTATGTCCCTCCTGTAGTTGGGCATGTATTGGTTGCTCCTCCCTCCTTCCCCAGTGTTCAGCTTGTAGCAGCAAATGACTACCACATGTATACTTCCCGGTAATAATTATTCTTTTCACCTGCTACTGCATTGTACTTAGTACAAGATTTTGGAAGAAATTAGCTCCGATTCTCCTGATCTTTACTACAAGTCAGTGCTGGCTGAGTTTAACTGTCTGAAGACGCATGGCATGTGAGTACAACAGCTAACGATTATCTAAGGGACTGATGATTAGAACGCTTAGAGATTCAGAGTCAGAACAGAATGCTTTCACGCCTACTTATACCACTGAAACCTTTCCGATTATGAATTGTATGACTTATCAGATTAACTTTGTAGTTTATATGATGGAATGTCCTTGTAGTAAATAATGGAAAAACTATACAACCGCTCCACAAAAGATTAAACACACATACAGATTCAATATTCTTAAAGGGTTCTTACGGCACAGACAGTCACGTCATTGAGCTACTGCACACAATAAGAGGTACAGAGAATTGCTCGTCACCCCTATTGAGCAAAGACCGGAAGATACTGTGAATCACAATGAACAACTAGAGAGAAAAGATGTTTATTGGATAGATAAATTGAACACTCTCAATCCATATGGCTTGATTGATGTATCCAACGATTCCTACTAAATCAGTAATTGTTTGGTTCTTCTATCAATACAAGAGCTTTTACATGTTTAACTGCATCCAGATGTTATTGCATTTTTAATCACCTTTTTATAATTAATATGATTTCCGATTCTTGAATACACATTCTTATGTTTGTCTAGTTGGGCTTTAAACAGTAAATTCCATTTCTCTACTGTTTTTGCTTCTGCAACTATGTCTACAGAGTCTCTAACCCAGTTCTCATGCAAATAGGTCTGAAGGGTTCCCCAATTCACTGACTGTATCAACACTGGACTGGAGAGTCCCTGTCCAAGAGTTTGACCTATTGTGACGCTAGCCATGAGGCAAGGTAGTTAACTGTTGTGTGGTCCAGTGGCGGACCTTGAGCCCAGGGGGCCCTGGTGCAGCCATGGTGAGCGGGGGGGGGTGCTGGCGGCCGTCGGTGAGGTCCTGGGGGGGCCGTCGGTGCTGGCGGCCGTCGGTGATGTCCGGGGGGGGTGCTGACGGCCGCTGGTGAGGTCCGTAGGGGTATGGGTGCTGTTGGCCGTCGGCGAGGTGCAGGGGGGGGTGGCCGTAATTAAAGATGCGGCTCTCCTACCTACATCCATAGTGCGGTAGAGGGGCAGAGGCGAGGAGGGGCGGAATCAGGCAAGGGAAGCAGAAAGCTTCCTGCTTCCCTTGCCTGACCCTCCTCTCCTCTGGCATCGGGTTACGGGGGTCGGCTGGGGGCCCCCCTGCAGGCTTCAGGGGCCCCCAGCCGGTCGGGGCCCTGGGGCAGCTGAACCAGCTACACCACGGTAGGTCCACCCCTGGCGTGGTCAGATGCCAAGAAAGCACATTGTGGACTAAAGGAATAGACAAAGGCATAGTCAGGTCATGGTCCAGGATTGGAATACCAGGAAGATAGCGGATCAAAGCAAAGGGACAAGGCAAATGGATGGTCAAAGAAGATCCAATATCTGGAAGCAATAAATTTGAGCACAGAGCACAGATGAACAGAGCCTACATGCACCAATGAGCAAAATGACAGAGACTAACTGCTCAGTTTAGTAGCTGAGCAATCACAAAGAATAGGAAACACCTGAAAAAGCTCAGCACCTCACTGTTTTAATTGGTTCACTGTAGGTATCAACACTTAATTGGAGAGTTCCTTCCCAGGAGTTTGACCTAATACGTCTTTAGTCACTACACAAACAAGCCATAAGGCAAGGTAGTTGAATGCTCCAGGTCAGATATCAGGAGAGGACGTTGTGGACTAATGGGATAGACAAAGGTGTAGTCAGGTCATGGTCCAGGGTCAGAATATCAGAAGGCCAGTGGATCAAAGCAAAGGGGAAAGGAAAACAGATGGTCAGAGAATGTTCAAGATCTGGAAGCAATAGATCTGAACACAGATGAACAAAGCCATCATGCACCAATGAGCAAAATGATACAACTAGCAGAGATCTTAGAAGAACTGCTCAGCTTAGTAGCTGGGCAATCACAGCGATACCAAAAACACCTGCTGAAGCACAGCACTCCCCTGTTTCCAATTGATACACAGGCTGTATCAACACTGAACTGGAGAGTTCCTTCCCAGGAGTCTGACCTCATATGACTCTAGTCACTACACAGACAAGCCATAAGGCAAGGTAGTCAAATGTTTCGGGGTCAGATACCAAGAGAGCATATTGTGGACTAAATGGGTAGACAAAGGTGTAGTCAGGTACAGTCCGGGGTCACAATATCAGGATGATAGAGGATCAAAGGAAAAGGTCAAGGCAAACAGATGGTCAGAGAAGGTCTAAGATTGGGAAGAAATAGATCTAAACACAAAGCACCGATGAACAGAGCCAAGATGCACCTATGAGCAAAATGATTTGACAAGATGAGATCTTGGAAGAACTCTTCAGGTTAGTGGCTATGCAATCACAAAGATAAAAGAAACACCTGATGAAGCCCATCATTCCCCTTTTTCCAGTTGATTCCCAGGGTGTATCAACACTGAACTGGAGAGTCCCTTCCCAGGAGTTTGACCTACTGTAACTCCAGTTACTACATGGATAAGATGTGAAGAAGAGTAGTCATATGTTCCAGGGTCAGATAACAAGAGAGTATGTCACAGACTAAAAGAATAGAAAAAAGGCATAGTCAGGTTGTGATTAGAGGTTAGAATACCAGGAGGATCAAAGCAAAGGGACAAGGCAAACAGATGTTCAGACGAGGTCCAAGGTCTGGCACCAATAGATCAAAATACAGCGCACAAATGAACTAAGCCAGCATGCACCAATGGGCAAGATGCTACAACTGGCAGAGATCTGGGACTAACTACTCAGCTAAGTAGCTGGGCAATCACAGAGAATAGGGAACACCTGAAGAAGCCCAGCTACCCCCCACTCTCAGATTGGATGACTGAGCTATCTGAGCTGTCAATTAGGGATGGGCAAATCTACTCGTTACTACTCGGTACTCGCCGAGTAGTAAGGGATTCGCCCGACTCGTTACTCTGCGAGTAATCGCAGGGATTACTCGCACAGTAGCGAGTCCCCCCCCCACCCCCCTTCCCAGTCCTAAGTTAGGACTGGGCTGGCGGGAGCAAGCGGGGAGCGAAGGAAGGGAGGGGGGAGAAATGCTCCTTACCTCTCTTCCGGCTCTCTGCTGTGTGCTGGGCTCCGGGTCCTGCGGGCTGCGGCAGCTCCAGGGTCCTAGAGCCCGCCTGCTCTCCCTGTGTACAGACATACATGTCTGTGCACAGAGATGTAGCAGTGCTGAGATTGTTCTCAAGCCTGCTATCCCTGTGTACAGACATGTATATCTATGCACAGGGATGTAGCAGAGTGGACATCGCATTTTGGACTACGTCGGACGGAAGAGGATTTTTTTAATTAAAGATGGAGTCCCTAATGGCTTTTTTTTTTTATTTCTAATAAAAAATTTTCTCTATGTTGGGTTTTTTTTTAAACAATTTAATAGAAATTCATGACGGTCATGTCTAATATTGGCGTGACCGCCATAAATTTCGGGCTTAGGGCCAGCTAATAATAAAAAGCTGGCCCTAACCCCTTTATTACCCAGTGAGCCACCGCACCAGGGCCACTGGAAGAGCGGGGTTCAGCGCCAGAGGATGGCGCTTCAATCAACGCGCCATCTTCTGGGGTGGCTGCGGGCTGCAATTCGCAGCGGGGGGTGCCCAGAAAGCTTGGGCCTCCCTGCGCTGTGGATTCCAGCCCCCAGCTGCTTAGCTGTACCTGGCTAGACATAGAATTTGCGCGGAGCCCACACATTTTATTTTAATTATTTCATGAAATTCATGAAATAATAAATAAAAAGGGCTCCCCTATATTCTTGTGTCTGGCCAGGTACAAATAGGCACCTGGGGGTTGGGGGCAGCCCATCGCTGCCTGCTGGATCCGGCTGGTTACAGAAATACGGCGAAGCCCACGTCATTTTTTTTCTGAAAAATCAATAAAACAATCCTAAAAAAGGGACTGCATCTTTATTAACCCCTCGCCCATGGTCCAGGGGTTAATAAAGATGCAGTCCCTTTTATTTAAATTGTTTTATGGCTTTTTGCCGCTGGCTTTAAAAGAATAACATGGGGATTTGCAGGTTTTTCCTCTGCTACCAGACCCCTTATAGGGTCCGGCAGCAGAGGAATCACTGCAATACTCGTTCCCCATTCATTAACATTGGAATCGCTAGACTCGCAACAAGTAGCGAGTCCTGGACTCAGACTCGTCGGAGTCTAGCGATTCCAAGTAGTTTAGGATTCGCCCATCCCTACTGTCAATCAACACACCGACAGCCCAGCACAGCCCTGATTCAATAGAACAGCGGACTGTCACTCATTGTGTCACCTACATTCTATGCTATGTATTACCTATGTTCTGATTCACTTTCCGTAGCATAGAGGGGGTGCTCCCTTCACTAGTTCAGTGTCCTCACACATATTTGATCACACTTTTTTCTCCACATATATAAATTTATACAGTTAGGGCCAGAAATATTTGGACAGTGACACAATTTTCGCGAGTTGGGCTCGCATGCCACCACATTGGATTTGAAATGAAACCTCTACAACAGAATTCAAGTGCAGATTGTAACGTTTAATTTGAAGGGTTGAACAAAAATATCTGATAGAAAATGTAGGAATTGTACACATTTCTTTACAAACACTCCACATTTTAGGAGGTCAGAAGTAATTGGACAAATAAACATAACCCAAACAAAATATTTTTATTTTCAATATTTTGTTGCGAATCCTTTGGAGGCAATCACTGCCTTAAGTCTGGAACCCATGGACATCACCAAACACTGGGTTTCCTCCTTCTTAATGCTTTGCCAGGCCTTTACAGCCGCAGCCTTCAGGCCTTGCTTGTTTGTGGGTTTTTCCGTCTTAAGTCTGGATTTCAGCAAGTGAAATGCATGCTCAATTGGGTTAAGATCTGGTGATTGACTTGGCCATTGCAGAATGTTCCACTTTTTTGCACTCATGAACTCCTGGGTAGCTTTGGCTGTATGCTTGGGGTCATTGTCCATCTGTACTATGAAGCGTCGTCCAATCAACTTTGCAGCATTTGGCTGAATCTGGGCTGAAAGTATATCCCGGTACACTTCAGAATTCATCCGGCTACTCTTGTCTGCTGTTATGTCATCAATAAACACAAGTGACCCTGTGCCATTGAAAGCCATGCATGCCCATGCCATCACGTTGCCTCCACCATGTTTTACAGAGGATGTGGTGTGCCTTGGATCATGTGCCGTTCCCTTTCTTATCCAAACTTTTTTCTTCCCATCATTCTGGTACAGGTTGATCTTTGTCTCATCTGTCCATAGAATACTTTTCCAGACCTGAGCTGGCTTCTTGAGGTGTTTTTCAGCAAATTTAACTCTGGCCTGTCTATTTTTGGAATTGATGAATGGTTTGCATCTAGATGTGAACCCTTTGTATTTACTGTCATGGAGTCTTCTCTTTACTGTTGACTTAGAGACAGATACACCTACTTCACTGAGAGTGTTCTGGACTTCAGTTGATGTTGTGAACGGGTTCTTCTTCACCAAATAAAGTATGCGGCGATCATCCACCACTGTTGTCATCCGTGGACGCCCAGGCCTTTTAGAGTTCCCAAGCTCACCAGCCAATTCCTTTTTTCTCAGAATGTACCCAACTGTTGATTTTGCTACTCCAAGCATGTCTGCTATCTCTCTGATGGATTTTTTCTTTTTTTTCAGCCTCAGGATGTTCTGCTTCACCTCAATTGAGAGTTCCTTTGACCGCATGTTGTCTGGTCACAGCAACAGCTTCCAAATGCAAAACCACACACCTGGAATCCACCCCTGACCTTTTAACTACTTCATTGATTACAGGTTAATGAGGGAGACGCCTTCAGAGTTAATTGCAGCCCTTAGAGTCCATTGTCCAATTACTTTTGGTCCCTTGAAAAAGAGGAGGCTATGCATTACAGAGCTATGATTCCTAAACCCTTTCTCCGATTTGGATGTGGAAACTCTCAAAATGCAGCTGGGAGTGTGCACTTTCAGCCCATATTATATATATAATTATATTTCTGAACATGTTTTTGTAAACAGCTAAAATAACAAAACTTGTGTCACTGTCCAAATATTTCTGGCCCTAACTGTATATATTTAAACACTGTTTTTATCTATGTTTCTGGGGCTCATTCATCTTATACACTATACTTAAGTTTCTCGTTAATAACTTCAACCATGTTAAAACTTAATACTTGCACAATGTAACATACGTATTTCCATTTACCTCACTTTTTCTTTAGCAAATATTTATTATATATAATAATATAAGTTTATTCCTTACATACTGGCCCCTTTTTTTCCTTCTTTTTCTCTCTCTTCCACTATCTCTCTTGCCCTTTACTATTATCCTTCTTAGGGGGCCATCACACGCACAGATATCTAGAACGATATTGTAAGCGATCACGTGCACGCGCGATCGCTTACAATATCGCTCACATCGCTGGTGAGATGTCACACAGACAGACTCACCAGCGATGTGGATCCGCGATCTCGCTGGTAACTATGGTACACATCGGGTAACTAGGCGCCGCGCGTCGCTTAGTTACCCGACGTGTACCATAGTTACCATCTCCCAGCATAGGCTCTGCGCTGGGAGATCGCTCATCGTGGTGTTATACACCACGATGAAGGAGATCGTGAAATCGCTCATCGCTAGATCTGAGCTCCGGAGCTCAGATCAGCGATGTCACGATCAAGCGATTTAACATCGTAAATCGCTTGATTACATGCAACGATTTCTTGCCCGATATCGCTTAAGCGATCAAAAAGGAGATCGCTTAAACGATATCGGGCAAGAAATCGTTCCGTGTGACGGCCGCCTTATTGACAGGTTCTAATATTTTAGTCTTTAACATTTTTATTTTGAAACATTGACATTAAGAATTTTTGTTCTTTTAGGCTGGCTTCACACCACGATTTTTGGGATCCAGGGCTGTCTGGTGTGAACCGGCCAGCCCCGGATCTGATTTGGCCCATATTATGTCCCTATGACACCGGATGGGGGATTTCGTTTTTTGCCCCGGACACAAAATGGGAGCTTGCAGCATTTTTTGTGTCCGGGGCAAAAATCGGACAAAATCGGATCATCCCAGATCTGGCGCGATCCGACGCCCCATAACATGGGAGTCTATGGGCGCCAAATCCGGCATAAAATCGGATTGGTTCCCGGACGCTGGATGCTGAAAGAGCAGCCGCCACTGAATTTCAGCACCTGGAGAGCTCCCCGCCTAAAATTTCAGCACCTGGAGAGCTTCGATTTTAGCACTTGGACAGCGGCAGCTGCTGATTCTGGCAGAAAACAGGATCGGAGGGCATATTTGCCCTTCGGTTCTGTTTTGTCCGGGGCTGTCAGGTTCTGTCCTGTGCTTCCTGAAAAACACCGGACAGAACCTGACAGCACAAAATCGTGGTGTGAAGCCAGCCTTAGATGTTCAATCATCTTTTTTAATAAGAGAAAGAGAGTACAGCACAACCATCCATATAGTGCATATAATCACATTGGTGAAGATGGAAGGGACCTCCTGGGTCATTGTGTGAAGGGACCTCCTGGGTCATCGTGTGAAGGGACCTCCTGGGTCATCGTGTGAAGGAACCTCCTAGGTCATTGTGTGAAGGGACCTCCTGGGACATCATGTGAAGGAACCTCCTAGGTCATTGTGTGAAGGGACCTCCTGGGACATCATGTGAAGGGACCTCCTGAGTCATTGTGTGAAGGGACCTTCTGGGTCATCGTGTGAAGGGGCCTCTTGGGTCATCGTGTGAAGGACCACCTGGGTCATTGTTTGAAGGGACCTCCTGGGTCATCATGTGAAGGGACCTCCTGGGTCATGTGGTCCAACCTCCTGCTCAAAGCAGAATTCACTATATCATCCCAGACAGATGTCTGTCCAGCCTCTGTGTGAAGACTTCCTTTGAAGGAGAACTCACCACCTGTCATGGCCGCCTGTTCCACTTATTGATCACCCTCACTGTCAAAAATTTTCTCCACTCTCCTCCCATTCAGTTTCATCTCATTTCTTCTGGTCTTTCCTTGTGCAATTGAGAAAAAAGCTGATCCCTCTACAGAGTGACAGCCCTTGAGATATTTGTAGACAGCTATTAAGTCTCCTTTCAGTCTTATTTGAAAGCTAAACCTTCCCAGATCCTGTAACCATTCTACACAGGACATGGTTTGCAGACCGGTCACCATTCTGGTCGCTCTTCTCTGAACTTGTTCCAGTTTGTTGATGTCTTTTTTATAATGTGGCACCCAGAACTGGACACAGTATACAGATGAGGTCTGACCACAGAGGAGTAGAGGAGGGGTAATGACTTCACATGATCTAGACTGGAGGCTTCTATTAATAAATCCCAGAATTGTGTTTGCCTTTTTTGCTGCTGCATCAAACTGGTGACTCCTGTGCAGTCTGTGATCTATTAGCATACACAAGTCTTTTTTACACGTGCTGTTGCTTAGTCCTATTCCTCCCATTCTGTAGATGCGTTTTTCATTTTTCTTGTTCAGATGGAGGACTTTGCATTTCTCCATATTATAGCTCATTGTGTTAGTTGCTGCCCACTGTTCCAGTACCATGGCTAAGGAGAGTTCCTCAAGAAGCACTTCTTTTTCCACTTTTTTGCTTACCTTTTTTTAATAGTCTGTGTACACAATAATATATTTGCCTGAAATGTACTTGCTTCTGCATCACACTGGTGACTCATGTTGAGTCTGTGATGTATTAGTACACAGTATACAAGTCTTTTTAACATGTGCTGTTGCTTAGCCCTATTCCTCCCATTCTGTAGATGCTTTTCTCACTTGTCACAGATATAGTACTTTGCTTTTTTCCTCATAGGACATGGCTTGGAGACCGGGCACCATTCTGGTCGCTCTTCTCTGAACTTGCTCCAGTTTGTTGATGTCTTTTTTATAATGTGAAGCCCAGAACTGGACGCAGTATCCAGATGAGGTCTGACCAAAGAGGAGTAGAGGGGGGTAATGACTTCATGTGATCTAGACTGTATTCTTCTGTTAATACATCCCAGAATAGTGTTTGCCTTTTTTTGCTGCTGCATCATACTGGTGACTCATGCTGAATCTGTGATCTATTAATACACAAGTCTTTTCCACAGGTGCTGTTGCTTAGCCCTATTCCTCCCATTCTGTAGATGCTTTTTTCACTTGTCTTGCACAGATATAGGACTTTGCATTTTTCCTCATAGGACATGGTTGCAGACCGGTCACCCTTCTGGTTGCTCTTCTCTGAACTTGCTCCAGGTTGTTGATGTCTTTTTTATCATGTGGAGCCCAGAACTGGACACAGTATTCAGATGAGGTCTGACCACAGAGGAGTAGAGGAGGGGGTAATGACTTCACATGACCTAGACTGGAGGCTTCTGTTAATACATCCCAGAATAGTGTTTGCCTTTTTTTGCTGCTGCATCATACTGGTTACTCATGCTGAATCTGTGATCTATTAATACACGTCTTTTCCACACGTGCTGTTGCTTAGCCCTATTCCTCCCATTCTGTAGATGCTTTTTTCACTTTTCCTGCTCAGATGTAGGATTTTGCATTTTTCCTCATAGGACATGGTTTGCAGACCGGTCACCCTTTTGGTTGCCCTTCTCTGAACTTGCTCCAGTTTGTTGATGTCTTCTTAAGATGTGGAGCCCAGAACTGGACACAGTATCCAGATGAGGTTTGTTGTCCATGCCTGGGTGCATCTTGTAGTCCCCAAAAGATACGATATTATTGGGTGGAACTCGGCCACATCAGAAAACCATGAATCTTGGCTCTGGCTACAAACCGCATATCAGAAGTTATAAAAATAAAGAATGATTGCAGCCTGAAACTTTGTATGCATTATGTAAAAATCATTATGCAAACATGATAGGTATCAATGACCTTCACATTCACACCAAATTATTTATTACATTTCCACAGTCTGCATCCGTCCTCCTCTCTGCACTCTTCTTGTGTTTCTTATCTCCCATGTTTTCTCTGCTTAGAAAATTGGAAAGTCTTGAAAGAATAGTCTGAAACTTGGCGACTTGGCACAATGCCACACTGTTAAGAATCCAAGTCAATTAGTACAGTTCCCTTCTAGCTTATATTGTGCATTTAATTACTTAGCACCACATCAACATGCCTCTAATTAAAGCTTGTACTGTTCAGTGGGATCTCGAGACGTCTCACTTGACTGGTCTAGCATCAAACTCTTCACATTTCTCTTCTCGGTGTCTTTGTTCACAGGATGGAGTTCTCTCTCTCTGTTGAGTTTCTCTGTTTCCTACTTTTCTTGTGCTAATTAATTAATCTCCCTCTTAAGCCAATAAAAGCACCTGGTAGTGCGCAAAGTACATAGGAGAATATACCTCTCCTGGCACTGAGAAAATAAACTTTTAGGTATTCATGCAAATGAGCTTGCATATGACCCACAGACCTTGACAAACTGGGGAAGATTAAAGGAACTGCCCCCCCCTCCGACCCTGCAACTCACTTATGCTAAGTCGGATGGTGTGAAGTCTATTAAAATTGTATATTGTGTTTTAAGATATATTGTGCCATCTAGTGGCCGGTCTTGGGACTGCTTCCCTGGTTTCCTCAATAAGGGAGAGTGTTAGGCTATAGTCACACTGTGCATTTTTGGTCTGTTTTTGCTCATCAGTTTGTGTAGCCAGAACCAGGTGTGTGTGATATATACAGAAGTGGTGACGTGTTTATATGATACTTTTCCTATGATTGTTTCACTCCTGGTTTTGGCTACAAAAACTGATGAGCCAAGACAAACCAATGTGTGAATGGAGCCTAACACTCTGCCTTATTGAGGGAACCAGGGAAGCAGTCACAAGACCGGCCACTAGATGGCCACAATATATCTTAGAACACAAGATAAGACTGGTTAGTCCACCCATTAGGGGTGGAGTACAAGAGTTAAAACTAGGCCTCAGCCATCTTGTATTAGGAAAGTCAGTGAAGAGAAGCGAGTGAAAGCTGCATATTATTATTATTATATTTTTTTCATATCACAATTTGTATTAAAAAATAATAATTTTGACATTTGCACACCAGTTACTAGACTTTATTCATTAAGAGTTTTTTTTAGGCTTTATCGCTCTTTTATTTTATGGAAAAAAAAAACACATGAACATTAGCCACAATGAACACGCTTCGAGCCTATCTTTTATATTGAAGCATCTAATGAGCGTGTGCAAAAGTCATTAAGAAGTGAGGTGGAGGAGGTGAGCTTTGACATCGCTGATTGTGATTGGTGGATTCTGTGTTATCAGCTGTATATGGAGGTACAGTATTACCTGTCATTGTAATCCTGCCTCTGATGATAAGGAGCCTGCTGAAAACTCTTCCTGAGCATAAGTAAAATAGCCCTAGCGGTCAGTGTTTGAAAAAATGCAAGGTTACTAATTAGATTATTAAAAAAAAAAAACAAAAAAAAAAAACAGATCACGGTGGGAAAAAGAAGCACTGCCGATATCTTAAAAAAAAAAAATACATGCAAGAAAAAAAAATCCCATTTAAACAAGAGGTCATTTTCTAATCCTTACTTCACTTTAACCTTTGTTTAGTACCATGAAATGCATATGTAATCTGAATTGGGGTCACACTGACCACATTGTACCAGACAAGGGTCAAACTACATTGATTGTACATTGATCCTGCAGTCTGCTCCGCTGCAGGTGGTGGAATCATATATTCGTGCAGCGCCACCTGCTGGCAGGCAATGTGTTTTTTGCATCTATTGGTTAGTGATTTTAGTAAAGGGAGTTTCATTAACTTTGGTTTTATTAATTAGCCCCATTTTTGACATACATATTACTTTTATTGCTTTTGTTCCATTTAATGCTTATATAATATATAATGATATGACTCTGCTGACTGTGACCCCATCTACACAGCAAAGCCGAAAAGTGAGAATTGTAAAGTGTCCATAAGAAAGAGCTGCCGACAGCAGAGACACTTTTCTTTGGATGTCTGCCCTTGAAAGCAGCACAGACGAGGTTTACTCACTACTTTTATTTATTCTTATTATTTGTAATTATTATTTATATTATCATTATTATTATTTTATTATTTTTTTTTTATTATTATTATTATTATTTTTAATATTATTACATCAATGAAGCCATTTGGGTTCTTGTTTTTTTGCAGGGCAAACTGTCTTTTTTATTGCCTCTTTTTTGGACATACATATGACTTTGTAATGCTTTTGTTCTATTTAATGCTTATATAATATATAATGATATGACTCTGCTGATTGTGACACCATCTACACAGCAAAGCTGAAAAGTGAGAATTGTAAAGTGTACACAAGAAAGAGCTGCCGCCAGCAGAGAAACTTCTTTTGGACATCTGCTCTTGAAAGCAGCACAGACGAGGTTTACTCACAACTTTTATTTATTTTTATTTTTTTTATTGTTATTATTATTAGTAGTAGTAGTAGTATTATTTATTATTATTATTTTATTATTATTAATTTTATATTTTTATTATAATTCTATCAGTGGAGCCTTTTGAGCTCGTGTTTTTTGCAGGGCAAGCTGTCTTTTTATTGGCTCTTTTTTAGATATACATATGACTTTTTAATACTTTTGTTCTATTTAATGATAATATAATATATAATGAAATGACTCTGCTGATTGTGACCCCCATCTACACAGCAAATCCAAAAAGTGAGAATTGTAAAGAGTGTCCACAAGAAAGAGCTGCCGACAGCAGAGACGTTTTTGGACGTCTGCCTCTGAAAGCAGCACAGATGAGGATTACTCACAACTTTTATTCTTTACTATTATCATTATTATTATTTACCGTAAATACTTTTATTTATTATTATTATTTGTAATTATTAGTTATATTATTGTTATTATTATCATTAATTATTTATTTTATTTTATTTTTATTGTTTTATTATTTTTATTATTATTCCATCAATGCAGCCTTTTGAGTTCTTGTTTTTTGCAGAGCAAGCTGTCTTTTTTATTGGCCCCATTTTACACATACATATGAATTTTTTATTGCTTTTGTTCCATTTAAGTATTATATAATATATAATGAAATGACTCTGCTGACTGTGACCCCATCTACACAGCAAATCTGAAACGTGAGAATTGTAAAGAGTGTTCACAAGAAAGAGCTGCTGCCAGCAGAGACTTTTTTGGACGTCTGCCTCTGAAAGCAGCAGACGAGGTTTACTGATAACTTTTATTTATCATCATAATTATTATACTATTTATTTCATTATTTTATCATTGTTATTATTATTATTATTATATTATTTTTTTAGATTATTTTTATTATTATTTCATCAATGGAGTCCTTTGAGTTCATGTTTTTTGAAGAACAAGCTTTTTTGGACGTCTGCCTCCGAAAGCAGCACAGACAAGGTTTACTTATAACTTTTATTTATCATTATTATTATACTATTTATATTATTATTTTTTTATTATTATTATTATAAAAAAAAATTCATTATTTTAATTATTATTTCATCAATGCAGGCTTTTGAGTTCTTACTTTTTGCAGGACAAGCTGTCTTTTTTATTGGCCCCATTTTTTACTTTTTTAATTTATTTTGTTCCAATACTAGAGTATTTAATGATATGACTCCGCTGACTGTGACCCCCATCTACACAGCAAAGCCGAAAAGTGAGAATTGTAGATTGTGTCCACAAGAAAGAGCTGCCGCCAGCAGAGACTGTTTTTTTGGACGTCTGCCCTTGAGAGAAGCACAGATGGGGTTTAATCACAATTAGTGAGTAACAAATCGGTTTTCAGGTCTCCCGCGTCCTTTTTCTTCCCTTTTATATCTTAGATCTAAAAAAAATCCACTAATAATGAGACCTTGACATTTTGAAAAAATTAAGGTAATGAGAAGGTAATGAGAAGAAGCTGTGATATACGACAGCTGGTCGCCGGCGTGATATTTTTTTATTATCAGCGTAGAATATGTTTTGATGCCGCACTGAGAAAGTAAACTGAAATAACAAAATGTCAAATTCAGAAAATTCTGTAAAATCTAAAATTCAAAAAAAAAGTGTCAAAATCCCCCAAAACCATGTTTCAATGGATCCTTCATTCGATGTTGCGGGCGACCGATTATTATTTAATCATCAAAAAGAAGAAAAAAGTTCTGCACTACTCTGTTTTGGTAAAAGCTATTCTGGGTATACAGACATAGTATTTTAAAGTGTTATGAGGGAAAAAAAACAGGCCTACCGGTGGTAATCATTCCAGATTAAGCCATATCCATATCTAGAAATGAAGAAAAATGGCTCTTGCCTTATAACAATCCTCTTTATTTCATCTTCTTAAAGTTACATGCGGTGTCAGGTGGACTAGAGCACCATAGTATCAGGATGACAGCTGTTTCGTGTCAGCTTGACACTTCTACAGGATTTGTGGAAGTGTTGAACTGACACAAAACAGCTGTCATCTTGATACTATGGGGCGTGAAAAACAACAGTGGAGGCGGCGATAAGGAGCCAGAGGGAACACCCACTGTGACTCCTCGGGGATTCAGAAGCCGCAGATTTCTCAGGTAATAAAGGTGATAATTACACTTTACAGAATAGCTATAGCGAAAGAGAGGGATAGCTTGAAACCTTATAGGAAGGTGCAGGGGCAGGTCTTTAGAGACTGGGGACCAATTTGGAGGGGTCAGGCTCCCTTTAAACATAGCAGAACATAGAACAGATATTACATGACAATGCTCGTTTTGCAATGTTACAGTAAATTCTCCCCCCTTCCCTTACCCCCCTCCTTTGGAGACCTTTCCCAATGCAATCCACACTTTGTCCGTTATTAACAATATCCAACAATATTTAACTATTGCCTTAAGTCATAAATATCTACACTCCGCCATGCAGTTTACACTACAATAGTATATAGAGGTTTTACTCTGATTCATCCCATCCAACCACGGCTGCCATAATTTATGGAAATATTCCTCTTTATTCCTCTTGGTGTAGATACTTCTTTCAAGTTGAATTATATGTTTCGTTTGAGCAATAAATTCGCGTCTGGACGAGGGCTCCTCTCTGATCCAATATTTTGCAATTAATTTTCTGGCAGTAAACAATAAGCTCGTCATTGCTATTTTGGTCATGTTGTCTGTTTTTATTTCCTTAGCATACCCTAATATACATGTCAGTGGGTCCCCAGGGACAATACACCTTTACAGCATTCCAATATGGTATAACACTACGATCCAAAAGGAGGACAATCTGGGACAATGCCAAAGCATGTGCAATATATCCGCCTGTGATTGTGGGCAATCGGCGTTAGACCGTAGTCCTGCCTTAAATAACATCTCAGGGGTTCTATACGCCGATCACATACAGCGGTGACAGTCTCCCAGGCTCGCTCATGGATATCTTGGGTCTAATATAGACTCCCACCTATCGTGATTTATCTCTCCCAAGTCTATCTCCCAATTCCTTCTAGCTTTGAGAAGGTATCCTCCCAGAGCCATGCAGCCTTCCTTCCTTCCTTCCTTCCTTCCTTCCTTTCTCCCCATCTTTCAATCTTACTCACTTTTTCTTTCTATTTCTTTTCTTTCTCCTTTTCTCCCTCTCTTTCTTTCTTTCTTTTTCTTTCTTTCTTTCTTTCTTTCTTTCTTTCTTTCTCTTTCCCTATCTTTCATTCTTACTCTCTTTTTCTTTCTCTTTCTTTTTCTTTTTTCTTTACTTTTTCTTTCTTTCTTTCTTTCTTTCTTTCTTTCTTTCTTTCTTTCCTTCTTCTTTCTTTCTTTCTTTCTCTTTCCCTATCTTTCATTCTTACTCTTTTTTTCTTTCTCTTTCTTTTTCTTTTTTCTTTACTTTCTCTTTTTCTCTTTCTTTCTTTTTTCTTTCTTTCTTTCTTTCTTTCTCTTTCCCTATCTTTCATTCTTACTCTCTTTTTCTTTCTCTTTCTTTTTCTTTTTTCTTTACTCTTTCTTTCTTTCTTTCTTTCTTTCTTTCTTCTTTCTTTTTCTTTCTTTCTTTCTTTTCTTTCTTTCTTTCTTTCCTTCTTTCTTTCTTTCTTTCTTTCTTTCTCTTTCCCTATCTTTCATTCTTACTCTTTTTTTTTTCTCTTTCTTTTTCTTTTTTCTTTACTTTCTCTTTTTCTCTTTCTTTCTTTCTCTTTCTCTTTCTTTCTTTCTTTCTTTCTCTTTCCCTATCTTTCATTCTTACTCTCTTTTTCTTTCTCTTTCTTTTTCTTTACTTTCTCTTTCTTTCTTTCTCTTTCGTTCTTTCTTTCTTTCCTTCTCTTTCCCTATCTTTCATTCTTACTCTCTTTTTCTTTCTCTTTATTTTTCTTTTTTCTTTACTCTCACTTTCTTTCTTTCTTTCTCTTTCTTTCTTTCTTTCTTTCTTTCTTTCTTTTCTTTCTTTCTTTCTTTCTTTCTTTCTTTCTTTCTTTCTTTCTTTCTTCTTCTCTCTCCTCCTATGTTTTATTCTTACTCTATTTTTCTTTCTCTTTTTCTTTACTTTCTCTTTTTCTTTCTTGCTCTCTTTCTTTCTTTCCCTCTTTCTAGGAATATTTTCTATCTATGACCCCCTAATTCTAAGGACAGAATACATTCCTGATGTCCAACCCCTACTTATTGTTGAGCCTCAACATTGTGTATTGGGAAAACCCACCAAGGTAGAATCCTATAACCGAAAATTATGGCTCTGTGTGTTTGATAGAAATCATACATCAGCCTCCAGTGTATGAGGACCTCCACCTGCGTCCGTAGCACTCGGCACCGGAGCACCATTGTATTAGTGTCTATACAGCGGTGTTTGGCCATAATGAGCACATTTGCCTGTGATGCTATGTGCTACGTGGGCTTCCATTTGCACTGTATGTATAAATGCCGCCGATGTGATTTCTCAGTATTCTAACTGCTGATAACATACCATAACCTATTCTGTTATGTAGACCTACGCTTTTCTCTCTGACACATTCATCCACGTTGATGCAATTACAGCTGCGCTCAATAATAGTCATTATACTTCATGTTTGACCCTTTCCCTTTGGTTTTAAAGAGGACCTAACAGTTATGAGAAAACAACAAAGCCGAGAACAGATGAAAGGAAGAGTGTACTTTGCTAAACAGTCAATCTGCAATAATAAGATATGGGACCTTGTAAAGACTTAGGCCTCGATTCATCAAAGCAACTTGTGGTGTAAATTGCATTGTCACGACAGTTGTTCCCAGTTACTACAAGTTTGGCGGAGCTGGGGTGGGATGGGGCACCGCGGGGGTGTGCCGCTCGCCTAATTCATGATTAGTGATTGGTGAATCCACTGATGTTCAAGTTTGGTGGATCCTGGCCGGACTTTTTTAAAGTCTGATTTCAAAACAAGGCTTGACCCGAACCCTGAATTGGACTTTAACGTTATAAAATGGGGGCTGGGGGGTCTGTAAACAGAAACAAAACAGTGACTAAATATCAGCCCATACTTAACGGTTTCCGCACATTTGCGCTTCCGGGCTGCTCATTAATTTTCTGATTATTCACTGTGGTAACCTGGTAACCTGCATGATAGATGCTAGAATGTATGGGCTGCTTCCAGGTGTATAATATATATACATACACACACCACAGTACAGTCACTGCCCAGCTCCACAATAATCCAAGAATTGATTAGTTGCCACCACCAATCATTTATACAGATCGATTGGACACCTGTTAAAGGATTGTATGGCTTTGGGGGTGTGATTTCAGTCGGTCGACCGGGTAGGGGGGACTCGGATACCGGGACAGGTGGTTACTTCGGTGGGGGATCACGGCTGGTCGGTTCCCGATTCCGTGCCCTGGACCCTTAATGGCGGGGTGGAGGTGATGATGATGGGGAAATGGTAACATGACGCCACCTGTGGTACTTGGTAATAGGGTTACCAGCGCTGCGGCCGGCCGCTGAGGTGATGTTAATGCAGCTTTGGTAGTACAGCTCCCCACAGGTGGAGATTTACCTCAGGGCAGCGGGGCAGATGAGGGGAGTATTAGTAGCGGTTCTGC
The DNA here is from genome assembly GCA_033576535.1 of Allobates femoralis. Classification (NCBI taxonomy): domain Eukaryota; kingdom Metazoa; phylum Chordata; class Amphibia; order Anura; family Aromobatidae; genus Allobates; species Allobates femoralis. Next base: position 725,473,601 of record JARQOC010000002.1, read on the forward strand.
GGTGAACGCTGCAGCCGGCGGTGAAGCAGGCACACACACACACTAGTCTCTGCTTCTGTACCTTTTTACTGATGTCCGGTAACAGGCACGGTCCAGGAGGGTAACCAGGTTCTCGGTGCAGTTTGTGACATTCACTTTGGAGAGTTGTGAGGCCTCCTCTGTTAGTGTGTGTGGTATTTGGGGTAAGCTCTACCTGTAGCTGAACCTGCCGCTACTTCTCCCTCTCAGGGTACTACTTCACAACCGACAATGAGGACCTTGCTGTGGGGATCCCTATTCTCCTCTCAGCCCCTGGTCCTATGCTTGGTCAGTTTTCATGTCTCAATTGGTGTAACTTCAGGGGAACTAAATCCTCCTGGTTGGTCCGGGCTTCTCTGCTACACTTTAGATGAATAGCGTCTTCGGACTCGGCGAACGGGTGGGCTAAAGGGATACCAGGTATGTTCCCTTCTTTCTACCTACTTCTTTCACTCCACTGGCCTCCGTCTCTCTCCCTAGGGTGTTGCACAGCGGAGTCAGGTTTCCTGGTTCTGGGTCTGGCTTGATCCCAGCAACCAGCTCCTTCCTTCTGTACTGTCTGGAACTAACTGGAACTAACTTCAGTACTAACTGGCTCTTCCCCTCAGGCCTGGATCTTCTATAGGGGATCTGGCTTAAGAACAGCCAGTGGGGCTCCCCCTCCAGGTGGGGGGTGGAAGGTGTTGTGTGCTGTGTGTACCAAGGTGTACATCCCTCCCTGCACCGGTGGGTCCTGTGGCAATCCCCCGCAGGGGTGCCACAGATTTATAGAGCAAAAGGAACAAAGCTGTTAAGAGTCATATATTTAAAAGTAGGCAGTGTCTATAAAAATCTACAAAGGATGTTACAAATGAGGAAAAAACAATACAGTATATACAATTATATAATATCAAAAGGATAAATAAAAAAAATAACTAAACTTGTTGTCACTGCAATGGCTTCGGACTTATGAAGGGAGGGATTTCAATGAATCATGGAACAATCCTATATGGCAATGTACCTTTCTGCCATTGAATAAGGCATCAACTCAAACATCTGTATTTTTTGAAGAACAGTCACCTCCACATACACACGTGGTCAAAATTGTTGTTCCCCTCGTTTAATGAAAGAAAAACCCCCAATGGTCTCAGAAATAACGTGAAGCTGACAAAAGTAATAGTAAATACAAAATCTGTGAAAATGAACAAATGACGGTCACACTTTGCTTTTCTGCCACAGAATGTTTTAAAAAATTAAACTCATGAAATCGGCCTGGACAGAAATGATGGTCCCTGAAAATAATGAGACATGTTAAATCAAGGTGTGTCCACTAATTAGCAGCACAGGGATCTACAATCTTGTAATTAGTCGGTGGCCTGTATATATGGGCTACAGATACTCACTGGGCTGTTCGGTGACATGGTGTGTATTAGTGATGAGCGAGTATGCTTGTCACTACTCGGTACTCGCACGAATATCTTGGTACTCGGGGTACTTGGCGAGTACCGAGTAATCTCGCGATACTCTTGTTATGCTCAGGGTCCACCGACCACCTCCCTGCATGTTGGAGCTCTTTACAGGGCCAGCCCGCATGCAGGGATTGGCTGACAGACAGTGTAATGCCACAGCCATGTTGGTTGTGGCATTACAATGATTGGCTGGCCGCACAGCGTGATCAGGTCTTTATAAGGCCTGTCCACGCTGTGCTCGTCACTCTGCGCCATTAGACAGTCAGTGTAGGGAGAGCTGCTGCTGACTGAGGGACAGATTTGTGGCCTTTCAGCTAGTGTAGGCACAGGGCTGCCAGTCTATTTACCACAACAGTCCTTCTGAGGACTAATAGAGCTGTATACAGGCAGGCAGGGAGGCAGGCTATATAGGAAAGTTAAGTGTGCCAGTATACCAGCCTGCATCACATCTGGGGCTGGTGTGCTGGCTTTAAATCTTCTCTATCCATCCCAAAACAGTCCTTGTAAGGATTCATTTAAATCTCTATAGGCAAGAGGGGTATATAGCTCCATTTTCTAGACCTCACAAGACGCTGTCTACCTGTACGCAGCATTTGTAGCAGGTGTATACGCTTTAATATCTGATCTCCAATATCCATCTAAAAACCATTCGTTGTCTGACTAAATTTACATTTCTTTTTACATTCCGATGCCCCGGGAAGAGACGTGGATGAGGGCCTCTTTAAATAATGTGCCCATTATTAGGAAGTGAGTCTTTTCTAGTATTGCCCTAGGCAGGGCTGCCAAATATTGGGAGGCACTTTGATGCCTCTGGGAAGAGCCTCTTTAAATATTGTTCCCATTACAAAGGAGGGGGTCTTCTATACTTGTAATGCCCATGCACTAAGTCTGGACTAAAACATTTACCCCTGGGGGGTATACATGAACCTACTGTCAAACTTTTTAACGGTTAGGGGCATCATAAACAACATGTAAATAAAATATGTTTTCGTGGCATCATGGACCACGGTCACCCTGATGATATGGTGGTTGCGGATAAGGAGAAGGAGGAGGAGTACAGCAAATAGCCCAAAGCAGGAAGCATGTACCCATGTGTGGGTGTGAGGGGGGGCATTGGAATCTACCTCGCCAAAAAATACAATGGCTTTGACTTTAGATTACGCTGCTATCATTTGGTGGTGTGCTGAAGTCAGGCCCAAGCCACCCCTTGTTCATCTTGATCAGAGTCAGCCTGTCAGCATTTTCAGTGCGTTTATCAGTAATGATTCCACCGGCGGCACTAAAAACACGCTCTGACAAAACGGTAGCAGCAGGGCAGGCCAGGACTTCCAAGGCGCAGAGAGCCAATTCCTGCCACGTGTCCAGCTTGGATACCCAATAATTATAAGGCACAGAGGAATCCCGGAGCACTTTTGTACGGTCGCCAAGGTACTCCCTCAGCATCTTTTCAAACTTTGCAGTCCTAGTTACAGAACCATGCGCCTCAGGGCCTGTGCTCTTGGAGGGGCTGAGGAAACTGTCCCATATCCTACACAGTGTTCCCCTACCTCTGCAGAATTGGAGTTGTGGCTCTATCTCCCGGACATCTTGTTTGGCCACTGAACTGTGACCTCTGCCGCCAGCATTTTCCGAAGTGAATTTTTTTACTAATTGCACAACAAGGACCTTCTGGTACTGCAGCATTTTTGCAGCTCTCTCCGCCTGGGAAAAAGAGAAATACAGTTCTCCTTGTAGCGTGGGTCTAAAATTATAACCAACCAGTAATGAGTGTCCGCCAAGATGTTGATAATGCGAGGGTCATGGGAAAGGCAGAGTAACAAAGTCAGCCATGCGCGCCAGACTGGTAACAGGCAAGACTTCAGGGTCATCAAAAACAGGATGACTGACCATTCTGTCCTCATCCTCCTCCTCCTCCTCCCTGTCCTCTGGCCATCCACTCTGAACCGACTGTATGACAGTTGTGGAGGTTGTACCGCCAATTGCGCATGAAACTAGCTCCTATTCTTCTAACTCCTCCTCCTCGTCATTGTCCCCCCAATGCACGTTGGGATTAGATGAGGCTGGCCTGTGTGTAATCACCCACTATGGTTCCTTGCTCCATCTCATCGTGCTCCACCTGCAATGCATCGTCTTTGTTTTTAGAGCAGAGAGCGTTTTAGAAGACAGATAAGCGGGATGTTGACACTAATGATGGCGTCACCACTCACCACCTTGGTGGAGTCCTCAAAGTTTTGGAGGACTGTACATATGTCAGACATCCAAGTCCACTCCAGATGTCTTATGTGTGGAGTTTAAACTGAATATGGATGGCCTAGTTGATGCTGGTAGTCAACAACTGCCCTCTTCTGCTCCCAAATCCTGACCAACATGTGCAGTGTGGAATTCCAATACGTGGGGACATCACACACCAGTCTGTGAGCCGGCAGCTGTAAACGCTGCTGAACCCAGCAAGGCCGGTCGTAGCAGTAGGTGACTTTCTAAAATGGGCACACAGGCAGCGTACTTTGATGAGCAGATCCAGCAGCTCTGGGTAGGATTTAAGAAACCACAGAAACCACTAGGTTGAGCACATGGGCCACGCATGGAACATGTGTCAGCTCGCCTCGCCTCAGCCGCCGCCAGATTCCAGCCATTGCCACACAAGACCATGCCTGGCTCTAGGTACAGCGTTGTGAGCCAATGATCTGCATGCTCTTTCAGAGCTGTCCACAACTCATCAGCATTGTGGAGTATGTCACCTATGCATATTAGCTTCAGAACAGCCTGTTGCCGCTTGGCCAAGGCAGTGCTGCAGTGCTTCCAGCTTGGGACTGTTGTGGAGGCTGAAGAGGGGTAGGAGGCTGAGGAGGATGATGTACCGGAGCTGTAGACTGTGGGGGCAACCCTGACTGAGTTAGGGCCTGCAATCCTTGGCATCGGGAGGACGTGTTCCATCCCAAGGTCAGACTGGGTCCTGGCTTCCACTATATTAACCCAGCGTGCCGTCAGCGAGAGGTAGCGTCACTGCCCACAAGCACTTGTCCATGGTTAGGTGGACTTTGACGGAAACTGCGTTGTTAAGGGCACAGCTAATATTTTGGGACACGTGCTTGTGTGGCGCCCCACTGGTCGGGAGGCCACATAGGGGTACTTCACGCAAAAGAAAGTGTGGGATTCCTGTGGTCAGGGAAATTAGATATCTTAAAGGGGATGCTCATAATGTTCATCCACACACCTAAGAGCAGGGGACTAATCAAAAAGTCCGTTGTCAGGAACCGATCCCGATGTGCAGAGCTTAGGTGGGCGGTGGAAGAGGAAGAAGTTAGTGAGAACAAAGCAAGAGAGTTAGAAGAAGGTGGTTGTAGAGGAACGGAGTGGGAACCCTGTGAGGAGCACAGGAGAGGGTACCTAGCCGAGGTAGCCCTAAGAATAGAGAGTCCAGTTGCTCCAGTTAGCCGCTCTTTTCTGTGGGAGGAGTAGTCCTGGTACGGAGGTCTGGCTCCAAGAACAGTGCAGAAGTTTAACCCCAAGCTGTTGACACCAGAGGCTTGAGCTGGCTTTATGCGGTCGGTGCCAACACCTAGCATAACCACAAAAGGTCCTAAATAGGGTCTGAAGGTACATAAAGCCCTTGAAGAGGGACCCGAGGGACTGGCTGGAGGCTCTGCGTGCAGGAATGCTGGAGGAAGTCAGGAATAGCGAAGGTTTCCTAAGTGACATAAGAAATCATTGTCTACTACCCAGGCCAGCGATACCGTGAATTGAAACTGTCATATTGCCTGTGGTTTCCAGTAAAGACCCATGCAAAGTGAAGAACTGTGTGCCGTGTGTTATTTGCCTGCAAAAGAAAAGCCATACTCCTGCTTCCTTCACAGAGACTGTGCGCTGCGCTGGACTCCTGCGTACAACCCCCATCATCCACTGCTGCCTTGAGGAAAATCCGCTACACCTAAGGGGAGCGTAGTCATCCCTGATGCTATCACATCTTCTCAGAGGTCTGCCCTGCAGCGCTGATGCAATCAACAGACACCATAGGGGGCGTCTCTGCCCAGGGGCATCGGAGTGTTTCCCAATGTTTAGCAGCCCTGCCAAGGGCAATACCAGAAAAGACCCACTTTGTATTAATGGGCACATTATTTAAAGAGTCCCTAAAAGTGGCATAATACTCAGACAACATTGTTCACAGCAGTGACCTTGGGGTCTGAAATGCTGAAAGGGTGTCTTCCCCATGCTGTTCCCATGTCATTTGAGCACTGTTGTTATACTTTTGTGACATTTTCAGGGTTTATCCAGGCTGCCGGGTCTCCCATAGGATAACAGTGGGCTCGGTGCTCGGGTCGAGTACCCGAGCATTTCGAGATGCTCGACCCGGGCATCAAGCACCCGAGCATTTTAGGGCTCGCTCATCACTAGTGTGTACCATACTCAACATGGACCAGAGGAAGCAAAGGAAAGACTTGTCTCAGGAGATTAGAAAGAAAATTATAGACAAGCATGTTAAAGAAAAAGGTTATACAACCATCTCCAAGAAGCTTGATGGTCCTGTGACTACAGTTGCACATATTATTCAGAAATCTAAGATCCGTAGGACTGTAGCCAACCTCCCTGGACGTGATTACAGCAGGAAAATTGATGACAAATCAAAGAGATTGATAATACGAATGGTAACAAAACAGCCTAGAAAAACTTCAAAAGAGATTAAAGGTGAACTTCAAGCTCAAAGACCATCGGTGTCAGATCGCACCATCTGTCGTTGTTTGAGGCAAAGAGAACTTCATGGGAGATGACCAAGGAGGACACCATTGTTGAAAAAAAATCATAAAAAAGCCAAACTGGAATCTGCCAATCTATATGTTCACAAGCCACAAATCTTCTGGGAGAATGTCCAATGGACAGATGAGACAAAAATTTTACTTTTTGGCAAGGCACATCAGCTCTATGTTCACAGATGGAAAAATGAAGCATATCAAGAAAAGAACACTGTCCCTACAGTGAAACATGGAGGAGGCTCTGTAATGTTCTGGGGCTGCTTTGCTGCATCTGGCACAGGGTGTCTTGAATCTGTGCAGGATACAATGAAATCTCAAGACTATCAAGGGATTCTAGAGATAAATGTGCTGTCCAGTGTCAGAAAGTTTGGTCTCAGTCACCAACTTTTCGGATACCCTTGCACCTAGAGGTCTCAGGCGTAAGATATTGTGGTCATGTGTCTTATCACAATTTTATCCTTTTATAAATATGAAGCATGGCATGTATAGCATCATATATATTAATCAGGACTGATGCTTAGGCTGCACAATTATGAAAAAGTGTGTTTTACGTTCATCATTCTGTCACATTGCTGAAAATATATCTCCCATAACTGTAGGATCTATGCAAACCCTCTATTATAGAGAGGCTGCTGTGGCAGCAACCATGGAGCAGTGAATCACCTGCCCCGTACCCCATACACCCAGCTGTGGCTGTGGGTTCAAATCCTAAGCTGTAAATATCATCCAAGCCATTATCTATAGATGACACATGCTGGCCACAGGCTCTCCCCCTAGCAGGCCCCGTGCCCTGGCGACTGTGGGCCACTAGCCATTGGGTAATCTATGCAAACCCCAGTCCCCAATATTCATCACTCACCACTGGTGCCCAAAAGTCTACGACAATCCTTTGAAACTGGGATGTTGGTTCCTGTAGAAAAGATACTTCTCCGCCACTGAATATACAAAACACAGGCTTTTTGTTTGTTTCCCAGCAGATGACCAATGCAATTACCTGTCCACATCAGGGGGTCCAGCTGAATGCTTTTTTTCCTCCAATTATAATTAGTTCCTCTTTTGAATCACCTGTTTCTCACAGAGGGTATCAGCTGCATAGGGATTATGTGGAGGCTGAGTGTTATCCTGACTTCAGTGTTCATTATGATCATTTATTTTTGTTTGTTTTTTTCTCTAGTATCATATTTTCTGTATAGTATTGTATTGTATTATCATATAGTATGGTATTGTATCCCCTCTAAACTGTAAAGTAATACAATTATTATTATAATTATGGCACTACTTTAGGATATGTGCACATAATTTGAATGCAGGGAGAACGTAGCCACCCTGTGCCCCCAATCTGCGCTTAGTGCAGGGTGGTTTTGCCCTGCTGGGGCTGTCTTCCGGCTCTTCAGCACTAAAGTAACATGCTGTGGAGATGTGGAAGTCGGGCAACCCGCATTACAGCTGAATTAACTCCATGGTGGGGAGAAGAAAGAAATCCCATCCACTATGTAAGTAATGCACAACTCAGCATTATGAACGCAGAGCGAACACATACTTCAAACCCTGATCATGTGCATGCAGCTTTATAGATTTGCAATCCTATATAACACTGCTACTTTCCAGTGAGTGTTTATCCTACCCCAGAGCTGGATTCACAGCTGCACTGCTTAGTACTTATATAACCTCCTCCATTCTGTTGCTATTTCTAAACTTGTGTTATGCAGAGACAGGAATCACTCATGTCTGTGTGTGTGTAGAGGGTATGGAAGTCATCATAGCAGCTGGTCTCCACCTACTAGCTCAGAGACAACTGAAAGCTAGAAATAAAGATTGTAGACTAAAAACTGATGAATAAAAAAATCTAATGGCCAGAAATATTGTTATTACTCGTATGCTTTTAGTAGAAGAGTGACAAAATTGAGAAGCAAACTTAGAGAACAATGGAGCTTCTTGGCACTAAATATTCAACATGGCATCTGCATGAAGTAATAATGCACTTAAGCTAAAATACAACTTAGTACACAGACTACCTGTGACAAGCGTGAGAGTCAATTCTAGCCCACATCTAATGCTAGAAATATTTTATTCTAATGGCTTCCATTTATTGTATTGTTCATGCTGTTGATCTCCCGGAAAGGTTAATGGACCATGTAGAAAAGGTTGGGATGCTCCTCTGAGATGCAATTACAGAACTAACCTTGAAAAAGTAGAAGAAAATGAGAACAGAAAGAGTTCAGACGTCTTGACATCTTTTACTATTTGTAAAAATTGACAAATTGTATTCATCTATATCTTTTCCATTAATGTGTAGAGGTGCTGACATCCACCTCCTTCTTTGTGGAGATGACGCGTGCACAATCTGTTCTATCTTGGCCTTTAGGACTTCAGCATTTATCTCATTCAAACACAATAAATTATTTTTCTTGTTTGATTTTTTCCTTTATTTTAGCTCATCTGGAGTTCACTTAGGATGAGAACATTTGAAAATCAATCTTTGCTCCTGACACGCCCACTCCAGGGCGGGGAAGACTCCGGAACCGGGCAGTTACTCGTTGTTCTACTTCACCAATCTTCGGTTCTTTTCTCGGACACAGACGGGGTGGCTGAGACCCGGTCCCATGACCCTGGCGGTATCATTTAAAATAAACTGGGAATTATGACAGAGAAAGTCTAAGGGGATAAGGGGGTATTCGTGATGCCACCTGTGGTATGCGGCCAGGGCGGCCGCCACTATTTCAGACCTTCTGGGGATGATAACCGGCAGCTGGGATGGCGTTGCTCCCAGCAGGTGGAGCGTAGTCCCCAGGGCAGCGGAGTGGTTTCCCCGGCTCGTACCTTGGCGGAGGTTCAACTGTACTCTCGGTGTTACGGGCTGCATCCGTAGCTGATGGTCACTGCAAACAAAAGTCTCACACAACAGCTGCAGTTCCATTACTTTTACTCCGCCGGGTACGACTCCTGCCAGTTCTTCAGAGCCGGGTCAGTGCAGTCAAGCCACGGTTGGTGCCCTTTCTGTCATCTCTAGGTGTCTCAAGCTCTGGTGGTCTGTCTCTCTCAGCGAAATAAGGAGTAGTTCTTTTCTGAGGCGAGCGGGTTGTCACTCTGCTCTACAGGCTCTCAACACTCTCCGTAGCACAGATCTCAAGTACCGACAGCCTCTAGTGCTTATTTGTGTCCTGGGCGCCATTAGGTCACTCTCCCGGGCACTGCTATCTAGTTCAGCCGCCTTCCCCAAGTGTGTTCGGCCACAGCTCCCATTAGGAATCAGGGGCCTCCGGGTTTACGGCTCAGGCATTAAGTATCCGCACCGTCTTCAGGGTCGGGTCCCTGTGTCATCCACCAACCTTTCTGTCTCGTCAGATTCAAGGGTATGGGAAATCGAGGTCTCTTCCGCACCCCTAGGGCTCTTCTCTCTCTGTCAGTCAGTCTTTCCCTCCTGTGGGCAAGCGGGGTGGCATTGCTCCAACCCACGGGAGTCAGCACCACAACGCCTCTATGTTCCTAACTACCACTCCTCGACAGTCGATGTTACACCTCCGGTCTCCTTCTACTGTCTCTTCTAACACTGCCCTGTCCCCCTTTTCTGGCCTCCCTCCCTCAGGGCCCACCCACTGTCTCAGGGGCCTGTTACTACGTGTGTGTGTTTTCCGGATTCAACTGCACCATCCCGACACCTGGAAAACAGGGGCACTACATTCCCTAACTGCGGAAATGCAGTACCTCTGGTGGTGGCTTACCCGGCGGGGCGCCACACTCCTGCAGAGCAGTTTGCATAATTCTGCCTGTTGCTATCGGCACCAATCCACAAGTTTGTTGACAGACACATCTGCAAAAGATTAGGCAATTCAGCCCCTTGTCGTCACAGCCAGTTTCAAACTTTTTTTGTAGCTTTCGCTGTTTGATTCTGACATTCCAGGAGATGGAAAAGTTTCCCCAAGCTGTTCCAAATGGGCAGGGTGGGATGGAGTCGGGGCATGGTGGCGGGGTTACACCATGACCAGTCCAATTCATGATCAGCTGTGTTTCTTTACACCAGAAATCTTACTTAGCAGACGTTCCAAATTTACAAAGAGGCACACACCTCCTTGCGAATCAGGAGCCCTTGACTCCTCCATTCCCTCACATCAAGCCTGGTGAAACAATTACTGATCTTGATGAATTAGGGTCAAAGTGATAACTTTATACTATGGGTTAGTACGAAAAGGAAAATACCAAGATTAAAGAGAATGATACCAGTTTATCCCAGCTATTCCAGATGAGGAGGGCTGGTGTAAGATTTCTGACTTGGCACACAGAGGGGCCTGTGACTCACCGTCGGCCCGTGGACTCCGGTTTAGACAGGCTGTAGCTCCTTCCTCCTTGTCACGGGTGGGCTGCGCCTGCCGGTAGCTGGCCCGGTGGAGTGCAGATCAAAAGTTGAAGACGTCTTGTAGGAACAGATTAAAGGGGTTAATTTATTCGTGACGCCACCTATGAGTAGTTTCGGTAATCGTTACCGATGCTGCGGAACCTCTGGGGGATGGAGAGCAGCAAGATGTAACGCTCCCCACAGGCTGAGCGGTGATCCCCGGAGGCTGGAGCTGCTTAAGATGTTGTGCGGCAGCTGCGGTTACCTTGTAATGCAGACAGACAGTTCATAAGGAAGCACGGACACAAAAAGTCTCTGCAACGGGTCTTTACTGTAACCAGCAGGCAGTACATGGTATACGGGTAGTGGACCGGGTGGACTCAGCAGTGATGGTGTCCCTTAGAGATCCGTAGTGTTCCTCCATTCTAGCTAACTGTGAAAAGAAAAATAGGGAGGGGGACAAGAGGCGCAATAGTGCCCTATCACTGATGACACTTGTGTAATATGGTGGTGCTGTGAAGCTGCTCACCTGGTCCAGTTGTGATCCCCACAACTGGTTTGAAGGCGTTTTGGAATCAGTGTTCCAGCTGCTGCAGGACCTCCACCGACCACTAGATAGTGGTTTGAATCCAAGACAATGATGGGAGTGCTGGTGTGTCACGGTCCGCGCTGCTGTGGTATGAATAAACTCACCAAAGAGTCAGCAGTTATTCCATCCTTTATTTCCTCCTCTCTCCTACGCGTTTCAGCGCCACACCCGGCGCCTTCCTGTCCCTGAGGATGGCGCCGGGTGTGGCGCTGAAACGCGTAGGAGAGAGGAGGAAATAAAGGATGGAATAACTGCTGACTCTTTGGTGAGTTTATTCATACCACAGCAGCGCGGACCGTGACACACCAGCACTCCCATCATTGTCTTCCATTCTAGCTAAGTATTTTGCCATTGTCGCCCAGGAATACCAGGTCGGGTACGGGGAGGCTGCTTCAATCCCTATCCAAGATGTACGTTCTGGATGTTTTGGGGAGCCTTGGATCCCTCAGTGGGTACACCGCTGGTTAGACGACTGGAAGTTGGCTGGTGGTGGGGTGCTCCTGTGAAGCTGCTCCTCCACGCTTCTGGTTCGCGTAGCAGAGGTGAACTGCTGCCAGCTTCGGTACCAGTGAACCGGCTGTGAGTTTTTGGGCACGGGGGTATTTTGGAACCCGTGGGTGATGATGCCCGATCCCGGTTGTTGAGGCCTCAGGTGCTGACACCCGACCGGTGACGGCCCGGGGGCTGCACGAGGTGCAGAGCCCCCGCTCCTACTCCAAGTTCAAGTTCTCTCTTCTCTAGACTCTGCAGACTACTCTACTAACTAAGTGTCTGTACTTCCTACACACTTCCCTAGCACTCCGCCCACAAGGACCCTGGGTTGGCCCTCTGTTCTAGGTGATGCATGCAGGGTTGGATCTCTCAGTTAACCGGATCACTGCTGTGTCAGAGAATATTGCGGCTGCATTTATGGCTGCAATACCCTCCTGTGACGCACTCGTTGCGGGGCGCCACACCTGCCACTCAGCATAAGCTCCAGACTCATCAATCAGGAGCCACTGACTCCACCATTTCCTCCGATCAAGTGAAAAAATTGACAGTCTTGATAAATTGGGGTCCAAGTGATAACTTTATTTTATGGGTTAGTATGAATATGGAAATAACAAAATTATATTATTTCTGTATTATTATTTTTGTAAAATACATACACACTTTAAAAAAATCTTTTGAGCTTAGGTAGCCATATTCTGAAAGTCAAAAGTTTCATCATTTTCCATCACGGAGTATTATGAGCGCTTATTTTTAGTGTGACAAGCTATAGCTGGCAGTCATATTGTGACTATGTAAAGAAGTTGTCCACTACTTAACCATTGATGACCTGTCCCTAGGAGAGGTCATCAGTGTCTGACTGGTGCTAGTGCCACCGCTTTGACCAACTTTTATGTAAGGACTTTTTTTTTAACAAGTAGAAAAAGTCAAAGTGGAGAATCCCTTTAAAATCCAGAGAATAGATGGAGTGCAATGGGCAATTTGTCAAAGTCATATGTATGTTGTGAATGCAGTCCCACATCAAGGTCATATGTACGTTGGGTATGCAGCCCCATGTCAAAGTCATATGTGCATTTGGTAAGCAGCCCCATGTCAAAGTCATATGCACGTTGGGTATGCAGCCCCATGACAAAGTCATGTGTAAGTTTGGTATGCAGTCTCATGACCTGTCAAAATCATATGTTCGTTGGGTATGCATCCCAATTCCAAAATCATCTGTACGTTGGGTCTGCAGCCATATGTCAAGGTCATATGTAGGTTAGGTATGCAGCCCTATGTCAAAGTCATCGATACTTTGGGTATGCAGCCCTATATCCAGGTCATATGTGTATTGGGTATGCAGCCCCATAACAAGGTCAAATGTGGGTTGGGTATGCAGCCCCATGTCAAGGTCATATGTACATTGGGTATGCTGCCCCATGTCAAGGTCACATATATATGCTGGGTTTGCAGCCCCATGTCAAAGTCATGTATACTTTGAGTATGCAGCCCTATGTCAAGGTCATATGTATATTGGGTACAGTCTCATGTCAAGGTCATATGTATGTTGGGTATGCTGCCCCAAGTCAAGGTCCTTTGTATGTTGGGTTTGCAGCCCCATGTCAAGATCATATATATGTTGGGTATGCAGCCCCATGATAAAGTCATATGTACATTGGGTATGCAGTCTCAGTACATGTCAAAATCATATGTATGTTGGGTATTCAGCCGCAAGACAAAGTAATATGTTCGTTGGGTATGAAGCCCCATGTCAAGATGATATGTACGTTGGGTATGCATCCCAATGTCAAGGTCATATGTACATTGCTTATGCAATCCCATGTCAAGGTCATTATATTGGGTATGCAGCCCAATGTCAAAGTCATATGAATGTTGGGTCTGCAGCCCTATGTCAAGGTCATATGAATGTTGAGTATGCAGTCCCACGTCACAGTCATCTATACCTTGGGTATGTAGCCCCATGTCAAGGTCATATGTATATTGGTTATGCAGTCCTATGCCCAGGTCATATGTACATTCGGTTTGCAGCCCCATGTCAAGGTCATATGCATGTTGGGTATGCAGCCCCGTATCTAGGTCATATCTACATTTGCTATGCAGCCCCATGTCAAGTTCCTATGTAGGTTGGGTATGCAGCCCCATGTCAAGTATACTATGCACTTTCTTGTACAGTATAAATATATAGAGCAATTTGTCTCTGTTTGGGCACCCCAATATATCCAAATAAGAAAGGAAAAGTCCATGTCATGGGTGACAAAACCCATTTTTCCAAGGAGGGTAATGAAGAAGGTTGAAGAACTTTGTGTTACTTTTTCAGAACATTAATAGAACAATAAGTTCCTTTTTGTTTTTGCAATTAATCCCAAAATCCTAAATTTTGCCAGGAGTTTTGGACCTTCGTTTAGTTGTAAACAGGACCCTGTCTGTTATCACCAGGATGGAAGATGGGGCTCTGCAAGTGCACCTTCCTCCATTCACTTCTATGGACATATCGACACCCAATGAGTGCGCACATTCGTCCCCATATTCTCAATACTCCATGGTATGAATACTCTTCCGCGGTAGCTTTTTTCCAGATGTTTTCGGGGCTTTTGCCAGAGTTCCTGCTCGGTAGAACATGTTGTTCCTATGTGGCATAATTGTTTTATGATTGCATTTTCTCCATCCATTGTGATTTACATTTATATGCAACAGTAATTTGGTTAAACTGCTCCATTTTCTGTCTGGCAGAAAGATGTGACCTGATTATATAACCTCGGTCTGTAGTAACACAGGACTGCTCACCTCTAGATGACCTAGCTCTGGTCTCTGCTTCATCTATGCAGAGCTCTGTACATGGAGCCGGTACACCGTCTTTGTGTGACTGTGCTATCGGCGCTCACAATGCCGCCATATGGTAGCATTTCTGAAATTTCATGCTTTATATTTTCAGTGCCGCTTCTGGCCGGGTTCACACAGGGCAGTTCTTGAATGAGATGTGAATACAAAAGAGAGGAGAATGTGAGTTTTTCTTAAAGGACATCTGGCAGCAGATTTTAGCTATGTGCTGTAGGAGTTAAAAAACAAAACTCAACTATGCCTCCTTTATCAGGCTGTGCGCTATCGTTTCCTTAAACTAACGGCTTTATCACCTGGTGATTCCCATTACTGGACTAATTTCTCAGGCTCACAGCAGTATGATACGCCCCCTGCTGTGATTGACACCTTACTGTCAATGCACAATCTTTCTAGAGCCTGGTGTGGGTGGCGGCAGCTCTCTGTTTATAGACATTGTACATACAGAGCCTGGTGTGGGTGGCGGCAGCTTTCTGTTTATAGACATTGTACATACAGAGCCTGGTGTGGGTGGCGGCAGCTTTCTGTTTATAGACATTGTACATACAGAGCCTGGTATGGGCGGGGACAGCTCTCCCAGCTTTGCTACATGGCTAAGCTAAAGTGCTTTGATTGTGTTCTACCCAGTAATCTAAGTTAAACATCACTGGATTCTGGGTTTCTTTGTCTACATCATGCTGCTCTCAGATGAGGTAGCAAAAACCTGCTGACAGATTCCCTTTAAAGAGAACCTTTCAGCAAGATTTATGACTATAAAGTAAAGCCTCGGACGTCATGTTGCTGGGATGCCGATTGAAATGATACCTGCCATAAAGGAATCAGATTTGTGGTTGTTGACTATGTGGCGCCCCGCAACGAGTGCGTCACAGGAGTGTATTGCAGCCAAGACAGCAGCAGCAATATTCTCTGACTAAGCAATGACATGGTTAAAACTCAGAGCTCCATACCCTACATGCACATCAGAATAGAGGGCCAATAAGGTCCTGGTGGGCAGAGTGTAGAGGTAGTGTGTAGTGGAGAACTAGAACTTCTAAAAAGATCGTAGGAGAAGGGAGTAAGAAAAAGAATGAGTTCTGCAACATAGGAGAGGGGGCCTGCACAGTCCCGTGCAGCCCCCTGGCCATCACCCCTCGGTTAGGCGCCATTATCCCGGTGCCTCAACAACCGGACCCTGAGCGAATGCATACGGGTCAAAACATCCCCGTGCTCACTTACAACCGGATTACTGGTTCCGAAGCTGGGAGTCGTTTATCACTTCTATGCAAACCAGGAGTGGAGGGACCACTCTCCAGGAGCACCCCACTGCCGCACACAGAGTCGTCTTGCCAGCGGAGTACTCACCAAAACGACCCAAGGCTCCCCACAAATCCGGTCAGAATTCCCCGGTAGGGCAATTGAAGCAGCCTCCTTGTACCCGATCTGGCACCCCAAGGCGACAACAGCAACACAACTAGCTTAGAATGGAGGAACACCGCGGAGCTCTGAGAAACACTGGTCATTGCTGAGTCCACCCGGTCCGTTATCTGTTAACTGTATACCATGTATCACCTGCTGGTTACAGTAAAGCACCCGTTACAGAGACTATCAGTGTCAGTGCCTTTTTCAGAACTATCCATCTCCGCAAGTAGAAGGTAACTGCAGCTGCCTCACAACATCTTGTGCAGCGCCTGGCTCCGGGGACTCCCGCTCATCCTGTGGGGAGCGTCCCATCTTGCTGCATTCCATCCCCCGGAGGCCCAAGCGGCGCCGGTGGGAATCACCGTAACACTCATAGGTGGCATCACGAAACAATTAACCCCTTAACTGTTCAGCCAACAACTCTTTTGTATCTGGACCACCGGGCCCCACTACCGGCAGGCGCGGTTCCCATGACAAGGAGGAAGAAGAAACGCCTGTTCCTCGGAGTCCCGGCCACGGTGAGTCAACTATTTACTAAAGTTTTCACCTGATGGCATATTTTGTACATCGGGGTGGAGCTTGTGGGTAGGACCTTCTTCTTCTCTGCTGGCCTTCCCTGTTTATTCTACAAGTCATATTCCATTTGTTTGAAATTCTGTGCTGCCGCCATCATTGTGGTATGATTCTGCAACCGATCTGCAGGTCTTCTATAAAATGGCGCTGAAGGTGGTGTAAGAGGGTGATCAAGGTGGTCATGTGTTCCTGCCTCTGAAGACTTCCAATGTGCTTGTGTTATAATAGGGATTCTGTCATGCGTCCTTGTATGTATACACTGTATTATGTACTTATTAGTATATTGTAATGTGTAATGTATGACACTGTAATAGTAATGTAATGCTCATGTAGGATACAAGCCATTTTATGTAGGATGGGAAGTTTACCCAGCAACTGGCTCTTCGGCGAGCAATAGTTAAGTGAGGGTCCAGCCCACAATGGGTGGAGTTACTCTATAGAATAAGTGACTGTTTCCTGATAGAGTTTGATTCATAGAATCCTAAAATCATAGAATGGTGGAGTGTGAAGGGTCCTCCTGGGTCATCGTGTGAAGGGACCTCCTGGGTCATCGTGTGAAGGACCTCCTGGGTCATTGTGTGAAGGGACCTCCTGGGTCACTGTGTGAAAGGACCTCCTGGGTCATTGTGTGAAGGGACCTCCTGGGTCATCATGTGAAGGGACCTCCTGGGTCACTGTGTGAAAGGACCTCCTGGGTCATTGTGTGAAGGGACCTCCTGGGTCATCATGTGAAGGGACCTCCTGGGTCATCGTGTGAAGGGACCTCCTGGGTCATCGTGTGAAGGGAGCTCCTGGGTCACTGTGTGAAGGGACCTCCTGGGTCATTGTGTGAAGGGACCTCCTGGGTCATTGTGTGAAGGGACCTCCTGGGTCATCGTGTGAAGGGACCTCCTGGGCCATCCTGTGAAGGGACCTCCTGGGTCATCGTGTGAAGGGACCTCCTGCGTCATCGTGTAAAGAAACCTCCTAGGTCATTGTGTGAAGGGACCTCCTGGGTCATTGTGTGAAGGGACCTCCTGGGTCATCGTGTGAAGGGACCTCCTGGGTCATCGTGTGAAGGGACCTCCTGGGTCATCGTGTGAAGGAACCTCCTGGGTCATTGTGTGAAGGGACCTCCTGGGTCATTGTGTGAAGGGACCTCCTGGGTCATTGTGTGAAGGGACCTCCTGGGTCATCGTGTGAAGGGACCTCCTGGGTCATTGTGTGAAAGGACCTCCCGGGTCATTGTGTGAAGGGACCTCCCGGGTCATCGTGTGAAGGGGCCTCCTGGGTCATCGTGTGAAGGGACCTCCTGTGTCATCGTGTGAAGGGACCTCCCGGGTCATCGTGTGAAGGGACCTCCTGGGTCATCGTGTGAAGGGAGCTCCTGGGTCATCGTGTGAAGGGACCTCCTGGGTCATCGTGTGAAGGGACCTCCTGGGTCACTGTGTGAAGGGACCTCCCGGGTCACTGTGTGAAGGGACCTCCCGGGTCACCGTGTGAAGGGACCTCCCGGGTCATCGTGTGAAGGGACCTCCTGGGTCATCGTGTGAAGGGAGCTCCTGGGTCATCGTGTGAAGGGACCTCCTGGGTCATCGTGTGAAGGGAGCTCCTGGGTCACTGTGTGAAGGGACCTCCCGGGTCATCGTGTGAAGGGACCTCCTGGGTCATCGTGTGAAGGGACCTCCCGGGTCATCGTGTGAAGGGACCTCCTGGGTCATCGTGTGAAGGGGCCTCCTGGGTCATCGTGTGAAGGGACCTCCTGTGTCATTGTGTGAAGGGACCTCCTGTGTCATTGTGTGAAGGGACCTCCTGGGTCATCGTGTGAAGGGACCTCCTGGGTCATCGTGTGAAGGGAGCTCCTGGGTCATCGTGTGAAGGGACCTCCTGGGTCATCGTGTGAAGGGAGCTCCTGGGTCATCGTGTGAAGGGAGCTCCTGGGTCATCGTGTGAAGGGTCCTCCTGGGTCATCGTGTGAAGGGACCTCCTGGGTCATCGTGTGAAGAGACCTCCTGGGTCATTGTGTGAAGGGACCTCCTGGGTCATTGTGTGAAGGGAGCTCCTGGGTCATTGTGTGAAGGGACCACCAGGGTCATGGTGTGAAGGGGCCTCCTGGGTCATCGTGTGAAGGGACCTCCTGTGTCATTGTGTGAAGGGACCTCCTGTGTCATTGTGTGAAGGGGCCTCCTGGGTCATCGTGTGAAGGGACCTCCTGTGTCATTGTGTGAAGGGACCTCCTGTGTCATTGTGTGAAGGGACCTCCTGGGTCATCGTGTGAAGGGACCTCCTGGGTCATCGTGTGAAGGGAGCTCCTGGGTCATTGTGTGAAGGGACCTCCTGGGTCATTGTGTGAAGGGAGCTCCTGGGTCATCGTGTGAAGGGACCTCCTGGGTCATCGTGTGAAGGGAGCTCCTGGGTCATCGTGTGAAGGGACCTCCTGGGTCATCGTGTGAAGAGACCTCCTGGGTCATTGTGTGAAGGGAGCTCCTGGGTCATTGTGTGAAGGGACCTCCTGGGTCATCTGGTCCAATCCCCTGCTCAAAGCAAGATTCACTAAATCATCCCAGACAGATGTCCAGCCTCTGTGTTCAGACTTCCATTGAAGGAGAACTCCCCACCTCTCGTGGCCGCCTGTTCCACTCGTTGATCACCCTCACTGTTGAAACGTTTTTTCTAATATCTCATTTTTCTCTCCTCCCATTCAGTGTCATCTCATTACTTCTAGTTTTTCCTTGTGTAAATGAGAATAAAGTTGGTCCTTCTAGAGTGCGACAGCCTTTGAGATATTTGTAGACAGCTATTAAGTCTCCTCTCAGTGACTCGTGACTATTACAAATGCGCAAGTCATATTGATCACCAAGCTCACATTTATTGGGTGATTCCTGGCAAATACAACAATAAGTGAGACAGCGAGATCTGAGAAAATGGATAGGAGCATCAAAATCTATGTCTGGCCAAGAACAGACTGGCTCCTGCAGCAAGGGTCCTCAGAAGGATGCTTACCATCAGCAGCCAGAAACAAAAAGCACCACAGCACTTACAGGATGCTGCCTTTTTTGAGTAGTTTTTGTATACATTTTGTTAGGACTCATAAGCATGGGGATCCATGACGTGGATTATGAGCTAAAGTGTCTTGGCCAATACATGAACCAATACCCCATAGAAAAGTTTTTTTTGGCAATCATAAAAAACGTTTTGCACTTTTTTATCATTTTCGCGGGGTGCGGCTGGGCTCCATGGGACGCCATTCATCCAGTGGTGCGGAGACATTGTACTGGACGGCCCGTTTGGTCAGGTGCCAGGACCTTTTTTGGATAGTTTTTGTATATCCTCAGGATGCCTAGCATATGGCCTGGTGTAGCTCATGGGAACGGAACAAAATCAGAATGGATGCAAAATGAGTATGAGGTTCTGAGCAGAAGATTCCAGAGCGATGCTACTCTCTGTTGCGGAGATGTCGCAGAACTATGGATGGACTAGAATGACTTTTTCACATGATACTGTAATGGAGGGCTGAGTAGCGGTGGAAAGACTGGAAAAAAATCAAAGAAATGAATGGTTAAGGAGATGGAGAAGCAGAAGGTAGTGGGTGCCTTGTACTTTGGAAACTCTGCTTAAGTTATGTGCCCACGGTCTCATGTGCAATGTTGTGTTGCAAGAACTATACAAGTTGCTCAGTAAAAGTCTGCTGTTTAAGAACTGTTAGCCTCTGTTACTATTGTCAATGTGGATTGGTCCTGGCTCGTCAAAAGTGACGGTGAAAAGAGGCCTTCAAAATGGTATAGCCTGAACCACACCGGTAATCGCACCCAGCCAGGACCACACTGTGTGCCAACGAGAACTGTGCCTAGCCCGTGACTGCAGCCCTGGATACACTCACAGTGGCGCATGCGCAGAACAATATTTCAGCTCAATGACCTCTTTATTAAGATGAAATTTCGATCTGCGCATGCGCCACCCCCTGGCACCATTCCACTGAAGACCGTGAGCAGTGTGATTCTAGAGACATTTTTTGGTCGGGGCGGTACATGCACAGATCCAGATTTTGGATTAACGAAGATGTCATTGAGCAGAAATCTTGATCTGCGCATGCACAGTTAAGGCGCCATTTTATTGAAGACCTGCAGAATCACACTGTGCTCGCGCCCAAATGATGCCAAATTTCAAAAAGGAAGCAGGTCACTAAATAATTAGGGACATGTAGTAGACACAGATGAGGCAGGTAGAGGTGCAGAGAAGAAGAAAACCTGACCCCCAAGTCCTCCCAATGCACTGAAGATATAAGATGAAAACTTTAGAGGAAGATCATTCACCAACCTCAAGTAGGATTCCTTCTCTACAGGTATCGGTGCACTCGGCATCACAGCAACGTTATAGCCAGGGTTTTACTTTGTATTGATAAATCCTGCTAGCAGGTTCTCTTTAAAGAAGACCTTTTGAATATGGGAAAAGCATTAAATGTCAGAGTAGATGAGACTTTTCTCAAGTGTGTGTCATTACATCAGATGATTTCCCCTGGTAATACATGGAGACAGGTTTTACTATAATTTCTTCACAGCGAGCGCAAAATTCAGCGAGTCTCTCCTCTGAGATGTAGTAACCGCGTGTGTGTCCCCGTGGGGATTGTACAATTCTATACATCATCTTAATTGCAAAGAAGAAACATGTGATCAGTTCTGGAAGGATTAGTTTTGTTTTATTGATCAATTAACCATTTGATTCACATAAATCCACAAATCCCCCAAAATAAAATAAAAAAAAAATTGTTGAATAATTTCACCCCCCTATCCCCCACTTGACAGTGACTTAACCAATCCAAAATCAAGTGAACATTTTTTTATCTCAAACCTAGAGCCTAGAGCCTGAACTTTACTTTGTACAAAACATTTTTATTTATCAGTCATGTAATTAGATATCCCTGTTTATTATGCAGCCTAAATAGTACAGGAGGATATATCTGCTTCTAAAAGGTTAATATTCAAGAAGAGGGCATAGCTGCATCGAAAGGGTATACTACAAATGGAGAATATAGAAGCATCTAAAAGAAAAATATGCAAGACGAGGAAAATGCTGCATCAAAAGGAATAATATGACAGGAGGACATAGCTGCATCTAAAAGGATTATATGCAAGTGGAGGACAGAGCTGCATCTACCCATTCTCTGGAACTCTGCACCCCAACGAGTCCGACTTTCACCTACACGTAGAACTTTTAAGCAGAACCTAAAAACCCATCTCTTCAGGACAGTTTACAACTTGCAAAGACCCTATCACCACAGGGACCTGGCGCTCCACCACCGCCTGACCTGGCGCTCCACCACCGCCTGACCTGGCGCTCCACCACCACCTGACCTGGTGCTCCACCACCACCTGATCTGGCGCTCCACCACCTGACCTGGTGGTTCCTTCACCATTGGAGCCGGTGCTCCACCACCATCGGAGCTGATCCAACCTACAGTCTCCCTCCCTTCCATAGAATGTAAACCCACAAGGGAAGGGTCCTCTCCCATCTGTCCCAGTCAGTTATTGTTAGTTTGTTTATTGTATTTTTAACTTGTTTTGTATGTAACCCTTTCTCATGTACAGCACGACGGAATCAATGGTGCTCTATAAATAAATAATAATAATAATCTAAAAGAATAGTATGCAAGAGGAGGTCATAGCAGCATCTAAAGGGATGACCTGCAAATGGAGCACATATCAGCATCTAAAAGGAAAATATGCAAATGAAGGACATAGCAGTACCTAAAAGAATATGCAAGAGAGGACACAGCTGAACCTAAAAGCATAATATGCTAGAGGAAGGCATAGCAGCATCTAAAAGGATAGATGCATAACTGCATATAAAGGAATGACCCTCAAATGGAGGACATAGCAGCATCTAAAGGAGATCATATGCAAGAAGAGGACATAGCTGTATTTAAAGGAATGACCTTCAAATGGAGGACATAGCAGCATCTAAAAAGGATTGTATGCAAGAGGAGGATATAACTGCATTTAAAGGTCCGATCCAGTGTTTATTTTTTATTTCAGCACTGGAGTGGTGTTACTAATGCAAGGTCCCTGCACACAGTATTATACTCATCACCTGCCATCTTCATGTCTTCACAGCGCAGCCCTGGTTCTGCACTGCCATCTTGTGACTGTGACTTTTGACTGACCAGGATTCAGGAGTAATGATCACAAGCTCTCAATGCAAGTCTATGAGTGCCTTGTAGTCTCTCTCATAAGCGGCCGTCACACGCTACGATATCTTGAAAGATATCGCTTGAACGCGCCAGATTAAACATCGCTTGAACGATGTCTGTGCGTGTGACGGCAAGATACGACGAACGATACATGATCAAATCGCAAGATCGAGATCTGAGCTCCGGACCTCACATCTTGCGATGAACGATTTAATGATCTGCTTCATCGTGGTGTATGACACCACAATGAACGATCTCCCAGCGGCAGAGCCTATGCTGGGAGATGGTAACTATGGTACACGTCGGGTTACTAAGCGATGCGCGGCGCCTAGTAACCCGATGTGTACCATAGTTACCAGCGATCTCGCTGGTCCACATCGCTGGTGAGTCTGTCTGTGTGACATCTCACCAGCGATGTGAGCGATATTGTAAGCGATCGCGCGTGCACGTGATCGCTAACAATATCGCTAGCGATATCGTAGCGTGTGACGGTCGCCTTAGGCTTACCATTGATTCGACAATAGACATGTGCAAAAAAAACCAAAAAAAATAAAAGAGTGCACATTGGTTAAGTAACTACTGGTAACAAAGGAGATCCATATAAATTAGGAGTGTTCACCTTGAGAGCTTGTGTCAGGTATCTGCTTCCTTGGTGTTTATTTCTTTAGATAAATAGCAGATAGCCCTTTATGCTTATTTCTTTGGCACTTGAAATAGCGGCTATTGAACCCAGAAATGCTTTGTGTACTCAGATTTTAATGAAGAAGATTTTAATTTCCTTGCTGCAGATCTGTTTTGGAGTTTATTAAGGAACTATCCATCAAATGCTTGCACTTAAGCCATCCAGCAGTTCACAGCTGCTTGAGAATGACTGGAATGATGCCGAGAACAGACGAAGAGGTCAGCAGTTGACTATGAGATTAAGATCAGGGATCTTACATTAGTGGCATAACTCCAGTACTGAAATAAAAAAAAACATGTGGGTGGTGCTTAAATGAAGATATGAAAAAGGAGGACATAGCTGCATCTGAAAGGTTAGCATGCAAGAAGAGGACATTGCTGCTTATAACCCCTTAACGATCAATGCCGTACATGGTCGCCACAACAATTCAAAAATTGCAATAAAAAGTGATCAAAACATATGCCATACACCACAAAATAGTAGAAGTAAAAACATTGGATCATTATGCAAAAAATAAGTCCTTACATAGCCCAACCAACAGCAAAATTAAAACATTAAAAGCTTCACAAAATGGCAACAAAAGCAATTCTTTTTATGAGACCGCTGGAGTATCTGGGATCAGAAGGTCACAGCGTTTGGATGACTGCAGGTCCTCTTTAGAGCCCACCCGGCGTTTATCATGAGTAGAGCAGAATTATTTCGAAGGAGTTGAGTTCCTGCTAAAAATCGCTGTATCTTTAACCTCATATTCTGCCCCTTATGACCACTCCCTGCCTCTATTTAAACTCATACCTAGCTCACTCCTATGCTTGTTACAGGTCTTCTATACTGACCTCTCCAGTGAAGTTCCGGTTGAAACTCTGGAGTTCTTACCAGTAGAAGCTGTGAAATCCCTTTCTGAAAAAGCTGTGGAGGTCCTTTGTCTGCATTTTGTCCTGCTTCTTTGTCTCTCTCTCATTGTTGTTTTATTGCCGTAGTAAGACTAGCATCTTGCTGTCCTATGCACAAGCTAGAGCTAGCCCAGGGTAAGCCAAAGCTTAGGCACGTGATTGCGCTTGGGGGGAAGGAGCCATCTAGGGATGATAGGGAGTGCAGGGTTCACACTCAGGTGAGTGTTAAGAGGTCACCCCACTGCACTCTACCTATAGCAAGGCCTTCCTTTTACATACACCCTAGTGTTACCCTCCTGCTGTACCACATGCTGAGCGTCTCCTCACTGCGGCATAATAGTATGATATTATGTCTCTTTGAAAAGGAGGAGTAAAATAAAAAAGACAAAAATGAAAAATTTCCTGATCCTTAGGAAAATAAAAAGACATGCTGTAAAAAAAAAAAAGAATCGGTTGCTTGTAAAAAGTTAATCTGAGTCTCTCACTGCACACTGTACAATGTAGACAGCCACTAAGACAGCACAATCAGGACAAGGCATGGCAAGATTTACCTCAGTTTGCTGATTCTAGCCTACTCCTCTTTTATTGTTTCACAGGAATTAGTGATGGGCGAATCCTAAATTACTCGGAATCGCTTGACTCTAGCGAGTCCGAGCACAGGACTCGCTACTCGTTGCGAGTCTAGCGAGTCCAATGTTAATGAATGGGGAAGCAAGTAATAGCGAGTAGTGTGAGATTTACAAATCGCAGATGTGTCTCGGAAGCTTCAGCCTGAAGCAATCCTAGTTTTGCCATTGATTTGCATTAGACTCGTTTACTTTGTAAGTAATCTCGCTGACTCGCACAGATAAGATCCTGTCTCCTCTGTACAGACTGCCAGCTCCAGGGTCCTAGAGCCCGCCTGCTGCCTGATGTAGCAGAGCTGAGATTGTTCTCAGTCTGCTCATTCCCTGTGTACAGACATGAATGTCTGTGCACAGAGATGATGTAGCAGAGCTGAGATTGTTCTCAGTCTGCTTATTCCCTGTGCATAGACATCTATATTTATGCACAGGGGATGTAGCAGAGAGGACATCGCGTTTTGGACTGCGTCGGACGGAAGAGGATTTTTTTAATTAAAGATGGAGTCCCTAATGGCTTTTTTTTTTATTTCTAATAAAAAATTTTCCTTGTGTTGTGTTTTTTTTAAAACAATTTAATAGAAATTCATGGCGGTCATGTCTAATATTGGCATGACCGCCACAAATTTCGGGCTTAGGGCCAGCTGATAATACAAAGCTGGCCCTAACCTCTTTATTACCCAGCGTGCCACCGCTACCAGGGCCGCTGGAAGAGCGGGGTTCAGCGCCAGAGGATGGCGCTTCAATGAACGCGCCATCTTCTGGGGCGGCTGCGGGCTGCAATTTGCAGCGGGGGGTGCCCAGAAAGATTGGGCATCCCTGCGCTGCGGATTCCAGCCCCCAGCTGCTTAGCTGTACCTGGCTAGACATAGAAATTGCGCGGAGCCCCACGCATTTTTTAATTATTTCATGAAATTCTGAGATTCTGACTCTGAGACTCTGACTCTGAAATTCATGAAATAATAAAAAAAAAAATGCGTGGGGCTCCGCGCAATTTCTATGTCTAGCCAGGTACAGCTAAGCAGCTGGGGGCTGGAATCCACAGCGCAGGGATGCCCAAGCTTTCTGGGCACCCCCCATTGCAAATTGCAGCCCGCAGCCGCCCCAGAAGATGGCGCGTTCATTGAAGCGCCATCCTCTGGCGCTGAACCCCGCTCTTCCAGCGGCCCTGGTAGCGGTGGCACGCTGGGTAATAAAGAGGTTAGGGCCAGCTTTGTATTATCAGCTGGCCCTAAGCCCGAAATTTATGGCGGTCACGCCAATATTAGACATGACCGCCATGAATTTCTATTAAATTGTTTTAAAAAAAACACAACACAAGGAAAATTTTTTATTAGAAATAAAAAAAAAAGCCATTAGGGACTCCATCTTTAATTAAAAAAATCCTCTTCCGTCCGACGCAGTCCAAAACGCGATGTCCTCTCTGCTACATCCCCTGTGCATAAATATAGATGTCTATGCACAGGGAATAAGCAGACTGAGAACAATCTCAGCTCTGCTACATCATCTCTGTGCACAGACATTCATGTCTGTACACAGGGAATGAGCAGACTGAGAACAATCTCAGCACTGCTACATCATCTCTGTGCACAGACATTCATGTCTGTACACAGGGAATGAGCAGACTGAGAACAATCTCAGCACTGCTACATCATCTCTGTGAGCAGGCGGGCTCTAGGACCCTGGAGCTGCACAGAGAAGACAGCTGGACTCGGCTCGCAAAGAAACAGCAGTTATCTGCGAGTTTCCCTGCTATCACTGGCACAGTAGCCGAGTCTAATGCAAACAATGGCAATCCTAGTTTGTCAGCGTTTCTGACAAAACTAGGATTGATATTGATTTGCATTGGACTCGTGCGAGTAATCACTGGGAAACTCGCAGACTACCGAGTCCTGCGAGTCCCTTACTACTCGCCGAGTAACGAGTCCTAGCGAGTAAATTCGCCCATCCCTAACAGGAATCTTTCTTACATTCCCTCTTTATTGTAACACTCAGCATTAGCTAAAAGACAGCAGTAATACAACAGCACATATCTCCCCTGTGTTTGCATTCTGCACAATCCCATTCTCCTCCCTACAGAGCATTATCTCTCAGCTGAGAAGCAGCAAGTCTCACTCAGCAGTCAGGATGGTGAGACAGCGGAGAGCCTCTTCACCTAACATTAGTCTCCATTTCTTAAAGGTCCTCTGTGCACCCAGAAGCAACAACAGTTGTGGGCACATATCAAAAACACTTGCCTAACAGACCCTTCATGTAGTAGCATACATAAGCAGATCTTAGAAAAAGTATTTTGAAAGTCTGTTTGCTTCCGATATGCAAAATAGGGCTTTGACTAGTCTAGGGGGCATTAGTTCCCGGACTATTCGGCTCACTAAGCATGTTATCACACCCCTGTGGACATGATAACATGCTTCACAAAAGCCGGTGTCTTTGTCAGCGCTATACAAGGCTCACACATGCTTCACCTCCTAAATTGTAAAAGGTATAATTTGCATTGAAAAGCCAGATCGCTAAATCTACCGCACTGGCCCAATTTTTGCTTGACATTGGTGCAATGTGTGGATGTCCTCGTTACCAACAATGTTGTTGACAATTTAGGAACATTTTCGTTTTTTTTAAGCCTATATAGGTCCACCAGGGCCATCTCCCAGCCTAGATATGTCCAACAGGGTCTTCTCTAAGCCTAAATAGGTCCACCAGTCTTTTCCAAGCCTAAATAGGTCCACCAGGGTCTTTTCCAAGCCTAGATAGGTCCACCAGGATCTTCCCCACTATTGTCTTGATGTTATCAAGCCAGCGGGCTGCTGGTCTTTCTCTTTGCTTTGTTCCTTCTATTCTTCCCAACATGATGTCCTTCTCCAGTGATTATTTCTCTCTTCATATGATGTGTCTAAAATATTCAAGTCATAGCTTGGTGATCCTTGCTTCGAATGATTACCAAGCTACGACTTTGAGGAATACCTAGACTGCTAGACTGCGTTGAATGCCCCAAGTATAAACATGTTATTGTTATTTTATATATGTTTATTACTCCATATGATGTTCATATATTATTAGATTTGTGAAGATTAGACTTGTTACACACAACATGAAGTGTCACCTCCTGAGATGGTGGACCCGGTGTACGCCATGTATTCTTTGTAGAGATAATTGGCATAAACCATTAAAAAGACTTATCATTAGAATGTCTGGAGCTTGCAATCTGCGATGCATGAAGACATCTCAGTTTCACCTTCCTTTGAGACTTGTGAAGAATATACATATTGTCACGTTAATTTGATGTAATTAAAAAAAAGGTGGAATCGCGCTGACAAGATCATCTTCAAGTGCAGGAAAGCCGCTCTCCGACACCAGATTAGATTTATCTCTTTTTTTCTAATCCTTTATCTCTGTGTTCCGAGATCCACAGTTCATTCATTTCTCCATTCTTTGTTTTTTGCTGGCTGAGATGTAATTTTTTTAACGGTGCCATTTTGGAATACTTCTACCGTATATACTCCGAATATAAGCCGGAGCCCCTAACTTTACTACAAAAAACTGGGAAAACGTATTGACTCGAGTATAAGCCTAGAGTGGGAAATGCAGCAACCTCCCAGACTGGTACATAGCCCCTCATCACTGGTATACACTGTGTGCAGAATTATTAGGCAAATGAGTATTTTATACTTTTTATCCATGTTGTCCTACTCCAAGCTGTATATGCTGAGAGCCAACTACCAATGAAGTAAATCAGGTGATGTGCATCTCTGTAATGAGGAGGGGTGTGGTGTAATGACATCAACACCCTATATAAGGTGTGCTTAATTATTAGGCAAATGCCTTTCCTTTGGCAAAATGGGTCAGAAGAGAGATGTGACGGGCTCTGAAAAGTCCACAATTGTGAGATGTCTTGCAGAGGGATGCCGCAGTCTGGAAATTGCCAAACCTTTGAAGCGTGATCACCGAACAATCAAGCGTTTCATGGCAAATAGCCAACAGGGGCGCAAGAAGCGTACTGGGCAAAAAAGGGGCAAAATAACTGCCCATGAATTGAGGAAAATCAAGCGTGAAGCTGCCAAGATGCCATTTGCCACCAGTTTTGCCATATTTCAGAGCTGCAACATTACTGGAGTATCAAAAAGCACAAGGTGTGCTATACTCAGGGACATGGCCAAGGCAAGGAAGGATGAAACACCACCACCTGTGAACAAGAAACATAAGATAAAACATCAAGACTGGGCCAAGAAATATCTTAAGACTGATATATCAAAGGTTTTATGGACTGATGAAATGAGAGTGACTCTGGATGGGCCAGATGGATGGACCAGAGGCTGGATCAGTAAAGGGCAGAGAGCTCCACTCCGACTCAGACACCAGCAAGGTGAAGGTGGGGTACTGGTATGGGCTGGGATCATCAAAGATGAACTTGTGGGACCTTTTCAGGTTGAGGATGGATTGAAGCTCAACTCCCGGACCTACTGCCAGTTTCTGGAAGACAACTTCTTCAAGCAGTGGTACAGGAAGAAGTCGGTATCGTTCAAGAAAAACATGATTTTCATGCAGGACAATGCTCCATCACATGCATCCAACTACTCCACAGAGTGGCTGGCCAGTAAAGGTCTAAAAGAAGGAAAAATAATGACGTGGCCCCCTTGTTCACCTGATCTAAACCCCTATGGATGGAGGCTGCTGAGTGTCATTATAAAGAAAGGAGGCTATATTGGGCGCTCATTTATTTGTGTTTTGTTTTTGCATGTCAGAAATGTTTATCTCTACATTTTGTGTGGGTATATTAGTTACCTGGTGAAAATAAACAAGTGAGATGGG
Organism: Allobates femoralis; assembly: GCA_033576535.1. NCBI lineage: Eukaryota > Metazoa > Chordata > Amphibia > Anura > Aromobatidae > Allobates > Allobates femoralis. The sequence continues at coordinate 725,503,196 of JARQOC010000002.1, forward strand.
AATATATTTGGTTTTTATTAAGTTGCTTAATAATTCTGCACAGTAATAGTTACCTGCACAAACAGATCCTCCTAAGAGCCAAATCTAAAAGAACCCACTCCAACTTCCAAAAATATTAAGCTTTGATATTAATGAGTCTTTTGGGTGATTGAGAACATAATTGTTGATCAATACTAAAAATAATCCTGAAAATACAACTTGCCTAATAATTCTGCACACAGTGTATAACCCCCCATCACTGTACATAGCCCCCCCATCCTGGTATATAGCCCTCCATCCTGGCATATAACCCCCATCCTGGTATATGGTCCCCCCATCACTGTATATAGCCCCTCACCATGGTATATAGTCCCTCATTAACTGTATGTAACCCCCAATCCTGGTATATAGCCCCTCATCACTGTATAAAGCCGTCATCCCTGTATATAGCCCCCATCACTGTATATAGCCTCACATCACGGTTTATGGCCCCCATGTTGGTACATGGCCCCCTTTCACTATATATAGCCCCCATCCTAGTATATAACCCCTCTTCACTGTATATAGCCCATCATTCTGGTATATAGCCGTCATCACTATATGTAGCCCCCATCATGGTATATAGACCCTCCATCACTGTATATAGCCAGAGATATGGTACCCTACTCTCAGGAAAGGAGGGGACACTACCCGGTACCCACACCCTAGCATCCAACACTACTGCAGTCCAGGGCATCTGTGCGGATCGTATTGAGGGAGGGCCCCATCTTAGGCTGGAGAGGGAACTAGGTAGAGGGTGTGGGTGGAGGAAGTAGATAGGAGAGTCCAGCGGGAAGTAGTGAGTGGTGACAACATAGAAGATGTAGAGAATGTGACTGACGTAAGAAAACGTGTAGAACAGTCTAGAAGTTAGGCAGTTGGTTACATGAGTCTGTCACGAGTGGAAGGAGATAGATAGTCGTCCTGCTGACTGGGGCCGGTTGGAGCTCGTGCCAGGAAAAAGTAAGGCAGAAGAAGGATGGATGAGCCACTGTGGAGCTCTAGAGAGACTGACGGGGTCCCAGGGGCACTGGAAGTGAGGACTCCACCAGTGGTGCCCATATCCACGCCAACAGTGATCGGAGTAAGGTGGAGGGACTTGGGCCACAGAGGAGACCGGCCCCAGACTAGTGGAGAGACTGTAGGACTCAGCTAGCTAACCGAAGGCTGTGTTATCTTCAAGAGCAGCAACAAAAGTCTTACTTAATCGCTGAAAAGGCAGTCACGGAGCCGGGTTATGCCACGGTGACATTCCCAAAAAGAATCGACAGGCCCGGTTCCGAGTACCCCATTGCCCTGGTGTCTGGGCGTGTCAATTGCACAACATATGGCCTGCGGGCCACATGTGAACCGCAAAGGATTTGTTGCAACCTGTAGACCTACAGGTTAGAGTTTGATTCATTGAGTGTGTGGACAGGAGTCTTTATACAGGTGACAATGTAAGACAGTTGTCTGTAATGCAGGGACCCAGGTGATTAGTAGTGTCTAACTGCTCTGTAGTAACCAGAACTCCTAATGGTTGGTAGGGGATCAAATACTTATTTCCCTCTGCAAAATGCAAACACATTTATATCATTTAGACGATGTGATTTTCTGGATTTTATTTTTGATATTGTATCTCTCACTGTTAAAATTAACCTACAGACTGTTCATGTCTTTGCTCCCTTGCTGATTGTGTAAGTTTGCCCACTGACAAATACTTATTTCCCCCACTTTATGCTAACACTTAATATTTATGAGATGGGCTCAGCTCTCAAATTTATGACACTGTGCATTAAGACTTAGCCACCGGCATCACCATTTACGTACAGGGCGGTTATCAGTCATCTGCCTCCGCTGACTCCGTAATTCATGTAGATAATTTCCCCATTGTTGATGCTTTTACATCCAGACTGTTTTCAATTAGGTTCCTTGCACTTAGGTACGTAGTTGTAGACGCCTCTCCTCATTCGTCCAACAGAACATACATTTCCTAGATTTCCTAGATTTGTTTCCTTGGAAACTAATCACTTGTGATATATGACTTATACAGTCCATCTATAACCCTCCCGAGGGCGAGAGGATCCATAGACTGCTCATTAGACACATTGAAGTATATTTCCAAGACCCAAGTGCTTCCAAGTCTGTGTGCTTCTAGATCAAAGAAGATAGTGCACCCTCACCCCAATACCATCTTAGTGTGGAGGCCTACAAAGATTCTTACCTTTTCTCTCGACATAGAGATGTAAGGTGACTGACTTTAATAAAAATAAAATATGACTTCCTGATACTCTGTAAAGAGTGTGTAAGTCAGAGAGTGAGCGGGCAGTATCACTGCTGATGTGCGGTGAGTTACTGTTGTTCTAAGTCAACTTCGTCTTGATTACTGTAATTTACAACTAATCGTTGTTTCTCTCACTAATCTCTCCCCGCTCCAATCTATGTTAAATTCAGAAGCCAATCTCCATTTCTGCCTATCCTATACACCTGATACTTTCACACTGTGCATCATTGCATTACAACCATTACAGAATACAATATAAACACAACACTCAACCAGAGAGGTCTCCAGCAAGCTGCACCGCCATACATGTCATCCCCATCTTTATCTACTACCGTACTCTTCCCGTACTCTCCACAGTGCTGCACCACCCTACTTCTCCTTCTCCTCTCTGTTTACTATCCTACCTGTGCTCTCCACAGTGCTGCACAGCCCTATATATCCACCTTAACGCTTCCTACTACCCTATCAGTCGTCTCACAAGTACTCCAGCACTCTACACCTTTTCCTCCTCTCTATCTACCACTCTAACCATACTCTCCATGGTTATATACCTCCCTACATCTCATCTATCTACCATCCTACCTGTGCTCTCCACAGTGCTGCACCGCTCTACATCTCCTCCTCATCTGTCTACTATCCTACCTGTGCTCTCCACAGTGCTGCACCGCTCTACATCTCCTCATCTGTCTACCATCCTACCTGTGCTCTCCACAGTGCTGCACCGCTCTACATCTCCTCCTCATCTGTCTACTATCCTGCCTGTGCTCTCCACAGTGCTGCACCGCTCTACATCTCCTCATCTGTCTACTATCCTACCTGTGCTCTCCACAGTGCTGCACCGCTCTAAATCTCCTCCTCGTCTGTCTACTATCCTACCTGTGCTCTCCACAGTGCTGAACCGCTCTACATCTCCTCCTCATCTGTCTACCATCCTACCTGTGCTCTCCACAGTGCTACACCACCATACATCTCCTCCTCATCTGTCTACTATCCTACCTGTGCTCTCCACAGTGCTGCACCGCTCTACATTTCCTCCTCATCTGTCTACCATCCTACCTGTGCTCTCCACAGTGCTGCACCGCTCTACATTTCCTCCTCATCTGTCTACCATCCTACCTGTGCTCTCCACAGTGCTGCACCGCTCTACATCTCCTCCTCAGCTGTCTACTATCCTACCTGTGCTCTCCACAGTGCTACACCACCCTACATCTCCTCCTCATCTGTCTACTATCCTACCTGTTCTCTCCACAGTGCTGTACCACCATACATCTCCTCCTCATCTGTCTACCATCCTGACTGTGCTCTCCACAGTGCTGCACCGCTCTACATCTCCTCCTCATCTGTCTACCATCCTACCTGTGCTCTCCACAGTGCTACACCACCCTACATCTCCTCCTCATCTGTCTACTATCCTACCTGTGCTCTCCACAGTGCTACACCACCCTACATCTCCTCCTCATCTGTCTACTATCGTACCTGTTCTCTCCACAGTGCTGTACCACCATACATCTCCTCCTCATCTGTCTACCATCCTGACTGTGCTCTCCACAGTGCTGCACCGCTCTACATCTCCTCCTCTTCTGTCTACTATCCTACCTGTGCTCTCCACAGTGCTACACCACCCTACATCTCCTCCTTATCTGTCTACCATCCTACCTGTGCTCTCCATAGTGCTGCACCACCCTACATCTCATCTGTCTACCACACTACCTGTGCTCTCCAAGGTGTTGCACCGCTCTACATCTACTCATCTGTCTAACATCCTACCTGTGCTCTCCACAGTGCTGCACTATCCCTACATCTATTTCTTATATCTATCCACAACCCTACACATACTCTCCATAGTGCTGCACCGCCCTACATTTTCTTCTCATTTCTGTCTACTTCCTTATTAGTCCTTTCACAAGTACTACAGCGTTCTACACCTCCTTCTCATCTCTATCTACTTACCTACCCATATCCTCCATTTTCCCTTGTTCCAGGAGCTTTACTTGTGCCTTGAGCAGCATCTACCATGGCACACCCCAGTCTCAAAGCTTTTAAGCCGCACTTTTTTTTGCCCTACTTTCTGCTCATATGCTTCAGCTATGTTGCCCTTCATCTACCTTCCAACATCCAGGGGATGTGACATGTACCCCCAAGCAGGGAAATATAGCCCCATAATGGGCACATGGCTGGCCATGATGGTACTTATATCTGGTTTCTTTTTCATTTTCTGAGTGATTGGTGTGGTTGCTATATCACAGCTCATATCAATGAATCACTTCTTTAGCCACCACCTCTCCAAAGGTGAGGCACAATGGTGGTCTTTACATTAGTACTTTCTAACTATAGACTATACTTATTACATCCCATTACCATGAGACACAATTCATTGACAGTAAATCCCTCTGGAACACACAATGCCAATGAGTCATCGTATGTTCTTCATTCTACACTGACAGATTCACGGTATGAGCCTGATCCTTCTAACAAGAATTCGAGGGAATGCCAAGGTCAGATAAATGGGGATTACGGTATATGTAGAATGAATGGAAGGATGTTATTTTACAGTTTGGTTTTAAATATGTTCAAATGATTGTCAATTCGAGAGTTCCGGCTCTCGATCATTTTCGGGACCTTGTAGAGGGCGATTATTTCGCATTTTGCTCTGACACTGACAGATTGTAAGGGAAACACAAATATATAACTCTCAAACGTCTCTCCAAAATCCATCACATCTTAACTCGGGAAGCCGATAATGATGATGCTGTCACTATGGACCATCAGCTTTATAGGATATGTCATCTTTCAAGACATGACCACGTCAACTTGTGGTCTTCCAAATGTCAAGCTTATGTCAAAAATGGTCTGTCTGCCCAATACAACATCCAATGGGGTCATAATGTAGTGTGCGTCTCTTTATTCTATGGCTGGCAGAATGATACAATAGCGTATGTCGGAATCTTTAATTGACTATGGTAATGATTATCCTTTGGTGGCTCCGTAACTGCAGGCCTCGATGGAATATATTGATGAGAATTTAGCCAAGGGGTTCCTTAGACCTCCATCTTCACCAGCAGGAGCTCCTACCTTCTTTGTAATGAAGAAGGATGGGACTCTTAGGCCTCGTATTGTCTATTGAGAGCTCAATAAATTACCATTCGAAACCGATATCCTTTGCTGCTAACCCCTGAATTACTGGAGAGATATTCTCTAAGTTAGACCTACGCGGGGTATATAATGAATGGAAGATGGCATTTAGATGCCGGTATGGACACTTTAAATATCTAGGGATGCCTTTTGAGCTTTGTAATGCTCTTGCAACCTTTCAGCATCTAGCCAATGATATCTTTAGAGACTTGTTGGACAAGTTTGTCGAGAGTTTGGATGATATTTTGATTTTCTCTGACCCATTACAGGAGCATCAAGATCATGTTAGAACGATGTTAAGATGCCTGAAAGAACATCATCTTTACATCAAGCCTGAAAAATGTGAGTTCCTTCGTTCTGAGATTCAATTCTTAGGTTAGGTCATTTCTCCTCCTCAGGGGCTGAACATGGAGTCCAGCAAGATTCAGGTGATCCTAAATCAGCCAGTACCAAGAAATGTTTAAGGGAACCTGTCACCCCCACAGCAGCAGTAAGGCTTCATGCTGTGAGGGTGGCTCTTATGTTTATTATCCTCAGGTACACTGAAATAATCACTTTTATAAATTTACCTTCATACCTTACATGATCTCCTGACATCGCGCCTGCGTATAGCGGAGGCCCCAGATCCTGGCCCTGTAGTACGTTATGATGTATTCACACTGCGGGGCTGGGGCATCGCATGTGCGATGTGAGATGATCATGTGATCTCAGTTGTCGGGCACACTGCGCATGCCTGAGAAATGATTACACAGCGCAGGCTATGGGGAAATGAGGAGCAGAGAGGAGGCGGCACCCGGGGGGCAGAGGGGGATGATGGACAGCAGCGAGGCAGTTAAGACCTGGGGAGAGAACACACCTCCCGGTCTCAGATCTTCTAGGTGTCTTTCTCCTCCACCGGCTCAATGGAATTTATTTTTGAACTAATTAAATTTTGTAATTTCGTACCGCCTAGGTTCACGTAATGGGAAGGCTGATACATTATCCCGAATTCACGCTTCAGATTGTGTACCTGGGACTCTGACCAAGCCATTCTGATGACAACTCCATTGGAGTTATCAGAGACCACGACTTGTGGAAAGAGATGAAGGAGGCCTATGATGGTGATGTATTTCTTACTAACCCATCTGACGATGTGAACCTTGTCTTTAAGAATGGTGTAGGGCTCCAAAATCTATGTTTCTACATCCCAGAGGCTGTAAGGCTGCAGACTCTCAAACTGGTCTATGACTCTAAGTCGGCTGGTCATAGGGAGGTACAAAAGACACAGGAGTTTTTGAGTTGTTTTCTCTGGTGGCCTACTTGTCTAAAGGATGTGAAGGACTATGTTCATTCTTGTGAAGTATTTGCAGAGCAAAAGATCCCTCATGTCTTATCTACTGGGCTACTCCAACCGTTACCTGTACTGTCTTGCCCTTGGACTTATTGTGGAGTTGCCCACCTCTGGGGTTAAGAATACTGTTTTGGTTGTAGTGGATCCTCTGACTAAGGCTGCTCATTTCATTCCATGAATAGATTCTGGAAGTGGTTTGTTGCTCAATATTTATGTTTGCTTGCCTTCAGCATACCATCTTCAGTTGAATGTGTGGCGACCAGGGTGGCCACAGATATGAACTGCAGCCAGGCAGGTGGAGACAGGTTTTACACAAACCACCTTCAAAGCACACACCCACTGAATACAACACCCAACCCGGAGCCCGGGACTGTAGACGAGAGAGGGGTGAAGGGGTTTAGAGGAAAGTGGGTGGGACGTAGTCAAGGTGACAGCACTGGGATAAAAAGAGAAACCTAGGAGGAGTTAGTCAGTAGGCCAGTGGGTGCCGAGAGGTAAAGACAGGAGTAGGCCAGAGTGAGCCAACCAGAAAAGACAAGGAGTAGGCCGGAGAAGGCTGAGCAGCAAAGACCAGAAGTAGGCCAGTAGGTCCCGAGAAGTAAAGACAAGAGTAGTAAAGACAAAGTGAGAAGCTCCCTGAAGATTTCAGGCTCCCTGGAGGTGCAGAATCCTGCGAGACACAGTTCCCTGGAAAGAAAGCCCGCTCCTCAGCTTGTAGCCCAAAGGAAGGGAAAGACTGAGACCAAACCAGTGCAGCTGGGTCTGAGGACAACGACAGAAGATGACTGGCAGGAGGAATCCCCTGACGTACATGGTAGTCACACGGGTAGGAAAGGGCCCGGTGATCCTCCGCAACATAGGGACACCCAAAGCTAGGCTGCGACCAGAGAGTTGGCTCTGATGGGACTGCAGCTATATGCTGCATCCCGGACACACCGACGGGGTACTCTGATTCCAGGTCAGAGTTCCTAAAACACAGGCCGGAGGAACAGCAGCACATAGGACCCAGGCTTGATATTCATACACCGGGAGAAGCCAGACAAGGGACCGAGTTTCCATCATACAGCCCACGGGAAGAGAAGCATAGTGGAAAGCCTGAAAGGTATCAGAGAGAGGAGGGTCTCAGACGGAAACCTGGCTGCAGAGGGCTAAGTGACTGTCCGGAGTTACCTGTGTAAAAGAACTGCTTGTACTGAGGAAGAACTGCTAGTAAAACCCAGTGAACCCTGCTTCAGTCTCCCGTGTGTGATTCCCTGCATGCAGAACTGTTATATCCATTTTGCATCCTGTCAGGAGCTGCCCGACCCACGGCGGGATCATCCATCTAGCTGCAGCACCATCCATCCTCCTGGCAGCAGTAAGCAGCAGCGGTGGTCCCCTCAGTGACCACAACCCCTGGGTGGCGTCATGACAATCCCTGTAAATAACCCCTTTTACTTATGGGCTCGGGACACGGTCCGGACCAAGACCGCTGTGATAACCCCTGTGATACCCCGGTCCGGTACTGAGTACCCGTCCCAGTGGGCTCCACAAATGCACAGACGGAGCTAACCATTTAGACCTTGGTGCAATAGCTGCAATCTTATGTCAGCCACTTACAAGATGATTTAGCTAGGGCTGCTTACCTTGGCCGAATACTCTTACAACAACTCTCAGAGTGCCTCCACTAAGGTAACACCTTTCTTTGCAAATCTGAGTTATCATCCTAGTATTCTGCCTAGATCTCCAGTATCAGGGGTAGAGTGAAGTTTGTAGATATTAAAACTAAATCTGGAGCTCTTTAAGGAATCTATGACCTCAGCACAGGAGCAGTACAAGTGGTCGGCTGATAAATTCCAGAAACCCGCACTTTTGTTCAAGGTAGGAGACTCAGTTTGATTGTCCACCAAGAATCTAAAGTTAAATGTTCATTCACAAAAATTGGGTCAGAAGATCATCAGTTCTTTTAAGATCAGCAGTATTGGTTCGGTTGCCTGTCGTCTGAAGCTGCCAAGAATCCTGAAGGTACATCCTGTGTTTCATGTTTCACTACTAAGACTAGTATCCCCTAAAAGGAACAATTTGTGGTACAGGAGGTCATTGATTCTAGATTCCATAGGAATCAGCTTGAGTATCTAATTAGATGGCAGGGGTATCCACCTGAAGAAGATTCCTGGGACCCAGTAGATAACATCAGTGCTTCCCTAAAGATTGCTTGTTTCCATCTAAAAGATACCTAGAGAAACCTGGTCCAGGATCGTCCTGAGGCAGCTTCTAAGGTGAGAGTAATCTCAGGATTTTTGGCTTTTGCAGGCTACTGTCAGTGTTTCCTCGCCCTTTCTAAAGATGGAGTTGGCAGCTTCACCATATCTATGTGATTCTACCCTTCCTGCTTTACAAGCGCAGTCCGTGTTCTTGACCAGTTCTTCAGTATTGTGTTCCTGCTCTGGCTCAGCTGTGAAATCACCTGCTTCTGCTTCTCAGACTGCTGTGCATTCCTGCTTGGCAATTACATGCTCTGTGCGGTTAGTTCTTCTCCTGCAGCTATAGTGTACCTTCCACTGATCTACCCGCTGCCAGCTCTGTATAGATTATAGTAAGCCTTATTAACTAGATACTGTTGTTGTGCTTGTTGCAGTGTATTTTCCAGGACTGTGCAGGACTGTGTTTCCTAACTGCACTGCATATCTTAAATTCGAGACTTTGCTTATTGTGTGCACTTGTTTCAGGGAATATACTTTAATCTGGTCACGTTCAATCACAATTGAGTACCAAGACTAAAACAATAAATTGGCTACGCTCAATATGAATTGTGTCACAAAGAACTAAACCATAACTGGGCCACGCTCAATAAGAACTTGTGTTGTGAAGACAGTTTCGTTATTAACCCTTCTGTGTGTGAACAAGGTTTTAGGACTTATTCTGTACTGGCCTTACACTTAATAGAACAGTGTACCCTCTGGACTTATACCGCTGTCGGCCATACCTTGTATTTGTATTATTTTCTGTATTGTGTTTTGCTTGTTTATTTGTGTACAGTATAGTTTTGAACTAAAAGCTATCTATGTTCCGTCATTGTCCTACGCTACTAGATGTCCTACGCTACTAGATTCTTCGAGTTTCCTCCAAAAGTATTACAGAATCAGTGTTGACTGGCAGTGGGAGCTGGTTCCCTGCAGTTTAAATAGAACAGCGCCACCAAATGCTGACATCAGACAGAAACCAAAGCAACAAATTAACCGTTTAGCTTCCAGCCTTGACAGGACCACAAATTCCAGGAATAAAAGAAGGCTATGCAATCAAGCATCACCCACACCTGCTGAGTGGCCCTGCCTGGCAGCTGAAGTAGAACCCAACATAAATATTACAGCAGAGAATTAATAACTTCAAAATCAAAAGTGCCGCAAGGCCATCAACTTTTTAAAGGGAACTCTAGGAACAGAACATTGTTTATTTACTGCCCCAGAAGCTGAGCTGTCTTCTGAAGTTCTAGGATGTTTATATCACTTATAAATCAATTAAATCATATCTGCTCCCCAGCACTAACCCCTCCCTCAAGGGACAATACTTCACACAGCCATGACCCCTGCTGAATCTGCTGTCAGATATGATGCTCACACTATATGCCACCCTCATGCTATGTGCCAGCTCTATGTATCGCTGTTCTGTTCTGAGCTGATAGTAACAGCTGCACATACATACACACTACCACTCAGCTCTTTGATTCCCACATCTCTAATAGCCATACATTATCTTTCTAAAGTATTTTACATTTTTGCATCACGTTTTACTCCTGGTCACCCACAGACTACAGGTTCTTTGATAAAATTTCCAAGTGAAATGCAAACATATACAAAACATTTTATCTTTTCAACTAGAAACTCTTTCTGCCATATAAAATCTGGTATGGTCGTTATATAGATGACATCCTTTTTTTTCACTTTTGGGGTCAGCTTGTGGATATATCAGATTTTGCACCTGAAGGCAAAGTATTTAAAAGAAATCACTGTAATTTTATCAAACTTTACATAAATAAACATTACAAGCCAGCAAACATTGTAATATATTTCTGGTCAGAGAAATGTGCTCATTTGTCCACTTCTTGCTACCGCATGAACCCTGAATTCATTATCCGCTCTGAAAAACTTAAAAGCCATCTTGGTAAGGGTCCCGCTACACATAACGATGTCCCAGCGACCCGACCAACGATCGGGGGTCTCTGGGAAAACGTTATCTGATCGCTGCTAAGCTATCACATAGGCAGACTCACCAGCGATCAGTCACCCGTGTAACAAGCTCGACATCATGGAAAAGAATATAAATATTATTCTCCATGATGTTGAGATCCCACTACGCTGGGGTACGCAGGAGAATGCTGGTAACCAGTATAAACATTGGGTTACTAAGTGCAGCGCTCTACTTAGCAACCCGATGTGTACCCTGGTTACCAATATGCTGTGCTTAGTAACCCGATGTTTACTGTGGTTACCAAGTACAGTGCGCTGATAACCAGGGTACACATCGGGTTATTAAGCAGAGCACTGCTGCTTAGTAACACCGATGTTTACTCTGGTTACCAGCGTTCTCCCGCTTAGTAACCCGATGTGTACCCTTGTTACCAGGGAACACATCGGGATAGCTGTTCGCTGCCCCTTTCACACACAGTGATGCAGCCAGCTCAATGGGAGATTACCGATCGAAAAATGGTCCAGAATGGTTTGTCACGATCAGCGAACTCCTAGCGGGGGCTGATCGCTACTGTGTGTCACACACAGCGACATCGCTGGCGAGGTCGTTGCAACAATATCGTTAACGATATCACTGTCTGTGAAGTACCCTTAAGACAGACTGCTGCGTCTATTAAAAGGATAGTCCAGTACTTTTTATTGATGACCTATCCTTGGGATAGGTCATCAATATGAGATTTGCTGAGGGTGTGACACCCGGCACCTGCATCAATCAGTTGCTCTTCGAGTAGCTAGAAGTGCTGAGCTGCAGAATAGAACTACACAGATCTGAAGGCTGTACAGTGGCTACAGCAGGGTATCATGCTTCGGCATTTATTCTGGTGATCCTGTGTTTTGTGGTTGGCTTCCCTGTCCGCTCAACCAGAGCAGGTTCACTCTTTGCCTGTTTATTGCCTGTTACCCTTGTATTAGTCTTTTTAGGCTAGCAGGTGTTTTTATATATTTTTTTTGTTCTACCCAATCACCTTTTGGGTGTGGCTATTCATATCTTCCCCTTACTCGTCTTTTCTGCTGGTGATATTCTGAAGTGGATCTAGCTTGGAGTTCCAGCCATACAGCTGTTTGTTTATGCCAGTCAGTGATAGACCAGCTTGATTTTTTTCTCTGCTGTCACTTCTTTCCAGCTTAATCCTTTCTCCCTCCTGCAATTATGAAATATTTGGCATTTCACTTTATCTTTCCACATTGTATGTGTGTATTCTTTCACCATCTCAGCTCTCTTCCCTATTTAGGTTTATTTCACTCTGCACTTTCCCTCGATTCTTTAGGAGGTATGAGAAATGCTCAATGGCCTTTCAGGCAGTCAAGATCCAAGTAATCTACTATTGGTCTATGGTTAGGGCCATTACAGTTTGCACAGGGGCCACAAAGGACTGCGGAGTCAAGAACCAGGTCCAGAGTCAGGTGCCAGATCCAGGTCAGGCAGACAGGTTAGAAGATACTTCTTTTGGTCTGTGGTTAGGCCTATTACAGCTCGCACAGGGACCACAAGGGACTGCGGTGTAAAGAACCACATCTGGAGTCGGGCATTAGGTCCTGGTCAGGCAGCTAGGTCCAAATATTATCCTCTTGGTCTGTAATTATTGCTATTACAATTCGAGCAGGGGCCACAAGGGACTGTGGAGTCAGGATCCTTAGTCTGTACAGGAACCAGTCTGCTCAGTGACACTTTTTTTTTTTTAATGTTAGACCTGTATTTCCCTCTGAGTTGCTATGCAATCATAACATTGGTACTACAGATCCAGCCCTATGTATTTGTTGTGCAGGACATGGCCACGGCCGCTGAACAGTCTATGGAGCCGTGCAACTCCACAACTGATCACTTTTGTTGGATATTGATAACCTATGCAAAGGATAGGGACCAGTAAAGAGATACACATTGATGTGGCTACCGGCACACATAAAGCTGGCTAATTTTTTCATGTTTTTCCTTAGCAGTAAAGCATGTTCATATTTCATTCTCTATTGGCAGGTCCCTCTCAGCCCATATGTAGGTGGTTATTTTACCCAGAATGAGGCATTACCTTAGGTTGGTACCCAGAAAAAGATACGCCTTGCCATGGCTACTGGGTACACATAAAACTGGCCTTATTTATATGCTAAATATCTAATTGTTTTCAAGTTTTTTCTTAGCAGTAATACATGTTCCTACTCTTATATTCATTGTTTGCGTGTCTAAACATTTTAGAGTCCAACTGACTCTTTATTATACTATCCTAAGTATAGGCCATCAATGTAAAGTACTGGACAACCTCTTTAAACTATGTAGAGGTGAGAGGAAAGGAAAAACACTCAGCACAATGAAACACAGGCAACTGGTGTTGCAGTTTCTAGCACATTATCACTAACTTCAATACTGGATTCACAGCTACACTGCTCAGTACAGCTGTATAATGTCCTCCATACTGCTACTGCCTCTAAACATGCGGAAAAAAAAAAAAAGACAAAAGTGCAGGAATCCCTCACATCTGCGTTTGCTGTGTATGGGAGATATCATATCAAGACGTTTGCATCCACTAGCTCAGAGACAATTGAAAATTCAAGAGTCTAATCTAGTATTTCTGAGCCGAAATAGCTGTAAAAATTGCAAAATCAGTAATTTTGTGCATAAATGAGAAGAGAGGAAAGGAAGAACACTCAGCACAATGAAACACAGGCAACTGGTGCTTCAGTTTCTAGAAAATGTTTTATCTAACTTCAATACTGGACTCACAGCTACACTGCTCAGTACTGCTGTATAATGTCATCCATGTTTCTGCTGCTGCTTCTGAACATGTGATAAAAAAGAGACAGAAGAGCAGGAATCCATCACGTCTGTGTGTGCTGTGTATGAGAAACATCATTGCAAAGGATCTGCACCCACTAGCTCAGAGACAACTGAGAATTCAAGATAGTCTAATCCAGTATTTCTGATCAGAAATAGCTGTACAAATAGCAAAATCCGTTGTGTTGTACATAAATGTATTCTCTTTTTTGCATTCCATACAGGATAATAAAGCGTGGAACATAAGTAAGCATCAGAATATAGATCTATGAAATCTGGCACATAATAATGAATGTGTGACTCGTCTATTATTAGAGTATACAGGAAGAATATCCAGGACTGAACAATGGACGCGTCATTTGTAATCCAAACAGATGTGGCGACTTTTTAAGGTGCTGACACTTTTACAAACATTATTATTTCAGTTGGACGGTGCAGACAGAATGATGACAGATACGGCAGCCCATTACCCAGAATGTGTGAATCACTGCAGGGGAAGATAGGCAGGATCAGCCCCTGTAATGAATGTGCGGCTCACAACATCTCTGACAGTATGAGACATGATGACGTGGTTCCCCTGTTTCCGTCTATTATGGGCTCATTTGGGGTCGTGCTTATCCCCATTTTGGAGCACAATGGAGGGAATTTACCTGTATTCAGGCACAGGAGCATTAGTGATATTACCTGGAGGAGGTGGGAATCATTAATAGTGTGCAAGAGATGGCTCTCCTGGGATATATCTCAGGATAGATGGAAAACAGGCACATAATAAATATATGAAATTTACTACAGAAATCCCACAGAGATATCTGCCCGGTAGAAGTATGGGATTTAAGATGGATATATAGATAAATAGATAGACATTGACTTCAATAGCCCCCTGGATCTGCCCCATCCATTGTCCTTATAGCCTCCACCCTGGATCTGCCCCATCCATTGTTCTTATAGCCCTCACCCTGGATCTGCCCCATCCATTGTTCTTATAGCCCCCACCCTGGATCTGCCCCATCCATTGTTCTTATAGCCCCCACCCTGGATCTGCCCCATCCATTGTTCTTATAGCCTCCACTCTGGATCTGTCCCATCCATTGTTCTTATAGCCCTCACCCTGGATCTGCACCATCCATTGTTCTTATAGCCCCCACCCTGGATCTGCCCCATCCATTGTTCTTATAGCCCCCACCCTGGATCTGCCCCATCAATTATTCTTATAGCCCTCACCCTGGATCTGCCCCATCCATTGTTCTTATAGCCTCCACCCTGGATCTGTCCCCATCCATTGTTCTTATAGTTCCACCCTGGATCTGCCCCATCCATTGTTCTTATAGCTCCACCCTGGATCTGCCCTATACATTGTTCTTATAGTCTCCTCCCTGGATCTGCCCCATTCATTGTTCTTATAGCTCCACCCTGGATCTGCCCTATACATTGTTCTTATAGCCCTCACCCTGGATCTGCCCCATCCATTGTTCTTATAGCCCTCACCCTGGATCTGCCCCATCCATTGTTCTTATAGCCCTCACCCTGGATCTGCCCCATCCATTGTTCTTATAGCCCTCACCCTGGATCTGCCCCCATCCATTGTTCTTATAGCCCTCACCCTGGATCTGCCCCCATCCATTGTTCTTATAGTCTCCTCCCTGGATCTGCCCCATTCATTGTTCTTATAGCTCCACCCTGGATCTGCCCTATACATTGTTCTTATAGCCCTCACCCTGGATCTGCCCCATCCATTGTTCTTATAGCCCTCACCCTGGATCTGCCCCATCCATTGTTCTTATAGCCCTCACCCTGGATCTGCCCCATCCATTATTCTTATAGCCCTCACCCTGGATCTGCCCCATCCATTGTTCTTATAGCCCTCACCCTGGATCTGCCCCATCCATTGTTCTTATAGCCCTCACCCTGGATCTGCCCCATCCATTGTTCTTATAGTTCCACCCTGGATCTGCCCCATCCATTGTTCTTATAGCCCTCACCCTGGATCTGCCCCATCCATTGTTCTTATAGCCCCCACCCTGGATCTGCCCCATCCATTATTCTTATAGCCCTCACCCTGGATCTGCCCCATCCATTGTTCTTATAGCCCTCACCCTGGATCTGCCCCATCCATTATTCTTATAGCCCTCACCCTGGATCTGCCCCATCCATTGTTCTTATAGCCCTCACCCTGGATCTGCCCCATCCATTGTTCTTATAGCCCCCACCCTGGATCTGCCCCATCCATTGTTCTTATAGCCCTCACCCTGGATCTGCCCCATCCATTATTCTTATAGCCCTCACCCTGGATCTGCCCCATCCATTGTTCTTATAGCCCTTGAAGCGATGGCTGGGAGGACCACCGCGGTGCAGAATAAGGTACGATACACAAGATGGGAGTGCAAACCACAAGGGTGAATTTATTAACAGGCGGGGAAAGGAGTGAAGAAGGCAGGTTCAAGCAGGGGTAAACAATGGCAAAAACGAGATTTAACAAACTGTTCGTTTTCTCTAGCTGGTCCGCTCAATAGCACGGTTCTCCAACTATCACAAGTTAAGAGCACACAGGTAAATTCACAAAAGCAAAGTACAATACTACTCTACGTATAACCTTTCTGGCCGTGCTACACAGGCCACACGGCTGCCGTGTTCTACCTACTGAAGCCTATTCTAAACCCTGAAAGGTGCACAATATTCAACTCACAGTGATGCAGGATTTGGATGCAGTCCCGGGGGCCCCCAACAACAGCAGTATTATCCGAAGGTGCACACGGCTCCTGTCTCGAGTCGATGGGCTGCAAATCTTCTCCTTGCTTCAGATTCTCACTGGATCCCGGGCTTGTCTGTGTCCCACTTTCATTTCACACGAACACTGCAGTGCTTTCCAAACTACACAGAAAGTCTGTTCCTCTCTACACATAAACGGGCTGTTCCAAAAAACACACTCTCCGAAGGGGGGAAAACAGGACATACCATCATCCCACAGCTGGGGGGGGTTTCTGTCTCTTAAAGTGGCAGCATGTTTCTTACGGTCCCACACAGGCAGGGACTTCTTAAAGTGGCAACGCTTCTCTTACTGTCCATAGCAGTAGCCCCCCAATACCCTCACCCTGGATCTGCCCCATCCATTGTTCTTATAGCCCCCCCCCTGGATCTGCCCCATTCATTGTTTTATAGCCCCCACCTGGATCTGTCCCATCCATTGTTCTTATAGCCCCCACCCTGGATCTGCCCCATTCATTGTTCTTATAGCCCCCACCCTGGATCTGTCCATCCATTGTTCTTATAGCCCCCACCTGGATCTGCCCCATTCATTGTTCTTATAGCCCCCACCCTGGATCTGTCCCATCCATTGTTCTTATAGCCCCACCCTGGATCTGCCCCATCCATTGTCCTTATAGCCCCCACTCTGGATCTGCCCCATCCATTGTCCTTATAGCCCTCTCCCTGGATCTGCCCCATTCATTGTTCTTATAGCCCTCACCTGGATCTGCCCATCCATTGTCCTTATAGCCCTCACCCTGGATCTGTGCCATCCATTGTTCTTATAGCTCCACCCTGGATCTGCCCCCATCCATTGTTCTTATAGCCCCCACCCTGGATCTGCCCCATCCATTGTTCTTATAACCCCACCCTGGATCTGTCCCATCCATTGTTCTTTTAGCCCTCACCCTGGATCTGTCCCATCCATTATTCTTATAGCCCTCACCCTGGATCTGCCCCATCCATTGTTCTTATAGCCCCCACCCTGGATCTGCTTCATCCATTGTTCTTATAGCTCCCACCCTGGATCTGTCCCCATCCATTGTTCTTATAGCCCCCACCCTGGATCTGTCCCATCCATTGTTCTTTTAGCCCTCACCCTGGATCTGTCCCATCCATTATTCTTATAGCCCTCACCCTGGATCTGCCCCATCCATTGTTCTTATAGCCCCACCCTGGATCTGTCCCCACCCATTGTTCTTATAGCCCTCACCCTGGATCTGTCCCATCCATTGTCCTTATAGCTCCACCCTGGATCTGCCCCATCCATTGCTCTTATAGCCTCCACCCTGGATCTGTCCCATCCATTGCTCTTATAGCCTCCACCCTGGATCTGCCCCATCCATTGTTCTTATAGCCCTCACCCTGGATCTGTCCCATCCATTGTTCTTATAGCCCCCCCCCTGGATCTGCCCCATTCATTGTTCTTATAGCCCCCACCCTGGATCTGTCCCATCCATTGTTCTTATAGCCCCCACCCTGGATCTGCCCCATTCATTGTTCTTATAGCCCCCACCCTGGATCTGTCCCATCCATTGTTCTTATAGCCCCCACCCTGGATCTGCCCCATCCATTGTCCTTATAGCCCCCACTCTGGATCTGCCCCATCCATTGTCCTTATAGCCCTCTCCCTGGATCTGCCCATTCATTGTTCTTATAGCCCTCACCCTGGATCTGCCCCATCCATTGTCCTTATAGCCCTCACCCTGGATCTGTCCCATCCATTGTTCTTATAGCCCCCACCCTGGATCTGTCCCATCCATTGTTCTTTTAGCCCTCACCCTGGATCTGTCCCATCCATTATTCTTATAGCCCTCACCCTGGATCTGCCCCATCCATTGTTCTTATAGCCCCCACCCTGGATCTGTCCCCACCCATTGTTCTTATAGCCCTCACCCTGGATCTGTCCCATCCATTGTCCTTATAGCTCCACCCTGGATCTGCCCCATCCATTGCTCTTATAGCCTCCACCCTGGATCTGCCCCATCCATTGTTCTTATAGCCCTCACCCTGGATCTGTCCCATCCATTGTTCTTATAGCCCTCACCCTGGATCTGCCCCATCCATTGTCCTTATAGCTCCTCCCTGGATCTGCCCCATCCATTGCTCTTATAGCCTCCACCCTGGATCTGCCCCATCCATTGTTCTTATAGCCCCACCCTGGATCTGCCCCATCCATTGTTCTTATAGCTCCCACCCTGGATCTGTCCCCATCCATTGTTCTTATAGCCTCAACCCTGGATCTGTCCCCATCCATTGTTCTTATAGCCTCAACCCTGGATCTGCCCCATCCATTGTTCTTATAGCCTCAACCCTGGATCTGTCCCCATCCATTGTTCTTATAGCCCTCACCCTGGATCTGCCCCATCCATTGTTCTTATAGTCCTCACCCTGGATCTGCCTCATCCATTGTTCTTATAGCCCCCACCCTGGATCTGTCCCCATCCATTGTTCCTACAGCCCCCACACTTGATGTGCCCCATCCACCTTCCCTACAGCCTCTACCCAACATCCCTACAGTCCCTATCCCTATTCCCTTTTGTACACTTGCTTTGGCAAAACCGATGTGTATTTAGTCCTGGCAATAAAGCTTCTTTGAATTTGATAGACAGATACAAAAATAGATAAAAACGGAACAGCACAAACCTATATCAAACCGTATGGTGCAAAATCCTGGTAATGCAATGTCCAAAGCATGAATGAATATAAAGGTAAATCCAGGCAGCGCTCCAAAACATATAGAAAAAAGTAGACTTATTTAACCCATACGTTGCGTGACGTTTCGGTGTAGTGACACTGAACGTTGTGCCATGTATGGGCTAAATAAAAGTCTACTTTTTTCTCTATGCTTTGGAGCGCTGCCTGGATTTACTTTTATAGATAGAGTGATAGATAATAAAGGGATAGATAGATAGACAGATAAATAAATAGATAAATTAATAATAGAGGGATAAGGCCACGTTACACACACAGATATCTGTTCAGATATTGGTCACAGATCTCTGGTTGCAGTGAAATCATGGACACATTGTTACATTTGTACACGGTCACAAACTAGAACAATGTGTCCATGATTTGACTGCAACCAGAGATCTGCTAACAATCTCTGCACAATTATCTGTTTGTGTAAGGGTACCGATAGATAGATAGATAGATAGATAGATAGATAGATAGATAGATAGATAGATAGATAGATAGATAGATAGATACTGTAGATAGATAGATAGATAGATAGATACTGTAGATAGATAGATAGATAGATAGATAGATAGATAGATAGATAGATAGATAGATAGATAGATAGATAGATACTGTAGATAGATAGATAGATAGATAGATAGATAGATAGATAGATAGATAGATAGATAGATAGATAGATAGATAGAAGCTTAAAGTTAGAATCAGTACAGTAGTAGTACATATAAGTAGGTGACATAGTCCTCTGCACAGTGCTCCACTGTGTGGTGATGCTTATAAAAAAAGCCGGCAGCACTCCAGACACAAAGATGTTTTCTGGACCCTTTATTAGGCCACGTGATGCGACATTTCAGTCAAAAAGACTTTTTTCAAGCATAGATAGTGTACGGATTTGCTTACAGAACATGTTGGGGGACACTCAAATGGTATCGGGACTGAAGCAGACAGGCACGTTTTTTCATTAAACAAAGTCCAACCGATTGATTAATACATCATAAACCATATATAGTGTACAGTCCATTAACATCAACAGAACATCCATGACATTCAATCTGTTCCAATAGGGGGTACAACCACCTGGCTTTACATACATTTTCTGTTACAGTGTCCCAGTGCAGGCATCACAACCTCCACTCACTGACCTCTCAGCCCACCATCCAGGACACTGCCTCTCTGGGATCACCAACACCTGTCAGTTGCAGACCCACAGCAGGACTGTAGCTTCCTGAATACATCCCCCTGGGCCGAGGTCATCTTTCAGGAGATATTGTCGGCTCCATTTTCTGACTCCTGCCAGTTGTCCAAGAAGACTTCCACTTTTTACATCTGTGGTCTCCTCGTCAAGTACCTTCCAGAACACTGCCATCTTCATACATACCATTACAGGAGAGTCCCAGAACAGTAGTTGCTCCAAGCAATAAGAGCAAGCCCTCCCAGGTTCTGCCAGAGCCATCCCAGGCTCTCCACATGGTCTCCTGGCCATGTGTCTTCCAAGGAGCTTCCTGCTCCTTAACACACTGAGACATTTGCTTCTGGCAAGACGGCCGCTTGCCAGCCCGGGGACATGTGACCAAACAGAAAGTCAGACTAAATGCTGTCTGATTCACATCAGACACACCTATGGGAGGTTTCAGGTTAGCCAGACACAGTCATTTCTTTCTGCTATCCTATCACTCACTTGCAATGCATTAACCTTTATGGCACCACATGTCCCATAGAGATCTTTGTGGGTTTATATCGCAGACTGTAACTTGCCTCTGTGACACATACCTGACATTTGCAATGCATCAAGCTGCTGCATCACAATGTATAGATGATAAATATAACTAGATAGGATAGATATCAAAATTGAAAGAGCAGCACAGCAGACATGGCAGAGTGCAATATCAATCAAAGCAAAACTTTATATTTTGTGTCATATAGACCAAAAAAGATGGATTGCAGCCCTCCTTTTTAGATGTGATAAATGCCTTTATTGGGCCTTCAGGATAAACATGGCAATGTTTTAGTCCCAAATGACTTCCTTCCAGCAACTAGTCACTGGTGTAGTAGGCATACGTATACATCCTCAATTTTCCATATTTCTAATTTATCAATTTACAGCTATACCATGCTCAAAATCTGTGTGTACATATATTTACCCTTTCACCATTACTATAATAATTTGCAGCCATTGTTACATGTAGGTCAATTAATAGTAACCTTGTCTCTGTATAGCACACTAAACCATTAATTGCACATTTGTTCTTGATTAATGGTAATTTCACATTCATTTGTGCACTCACCCCTCTCTGCTTTGCATTCCTAATTCCGGCATCCCGGAAGTATCTTTGCGCACGTGCGGGATTCTCTGGTGTATCTCATTACCTAGGCTGCACAAGAAGTTTTCCATACCTGACACTCTCCCATCCTACTGTATCCCAACCCGCCCCTCGTAGACTGAGCCCTCGTGGACAGGGCCCTGCCCCTCCTGTACCTGTACATCCTGATCGCCTAGATTTAGTGTACTTGTTCTTGTCTCCCTTATCCTCATGTAAAGCGCCATGGAACCTAATGGCGCTATATAAATAAATAATAATAATAATAAAAATGCACCATCTTGGAGGTCGTGTGCATTTAAGGCATGAGGTTCCTGTCCCATTTCACCCCTCACCTTGGGTTTACATGCTCATCCCTACTACAGGAACAGAGCTAGTTCAGCTATAAGCATAGTAAGAAGGACACAGTGTTTTAGTCCCGCTCCTCCATCCAGACAAGTCAAGGATCAACAGAGTTTCAGCCTCTCTCAGGTTGTCCTCATTTTTGCCACTTCACACCACTTATCGCTCACACTAAGCCGCCGGCGCCATGACAGGGGGACGCGGTGTCGATATGGCACCGCCCCCTTCTACTAAGCCGCTCCCCCTGCCAGCTTGCCGCCTGAGTGTAAGGGCTCACACTGTCCAATGGACGGTGCGGCCCTGCCGACATACCATAAGGCACAAGGACATTCAAGGAGGTAGACCACATATTCTGATGTGCATGTTAAAAAACATTTTATATCATACCGTATACCTGTAGTTGGATGTACAAATTGTAATTCCTTCTTCATTAATTTACAGTTTATACAAGAAAGACAGGGATAACCTGAAAACCAGAATTGCACATCACCGGCATACCATTAGGAAAAGAAGAAGGGATTTACCCTAAACACTTGGTTGACATGGGACATACTGAAAAGGATTTAAGGTTCAGATTAGTGATGGGCGAATCCTAAATTACTCGGAATCGCTTGACTCTAGCGAGTCCGAGCACAGGACTCGCTACTCGTTGCGAGTCTAGCGAGTCCAATGTTAATGAATGGGGAAGCGAGTAATAACGAGTAGTGTGAGATTTACAAATCGCAGATGTGTCTCGGAAGCTTCAGCCTGAAGCAATCCTAGTTTTGTCATTTATTTGCATTGGACTCGTTTACTTTGTAAGTAATCGCTGGGAAACTCGCACAGATAAGAGTCCTGTCTGCTCTGTGTGCTGGCTGCCAGCTCCAGGGTCCTAGAGCCCGCCTGCTGCCTGATGTAGCAGAGCTGAGATTGTTCTCAGTCTGCTCATTCCCTGTGTACAGACATGAATGTCTGTGCACAGAGATGATGTAGCAGAGCTGAGATTGTTCTCAGTCTGCTCATTCCCTGTGCATAGACATCTATATCTATGCACAGGGGATGTAGCAGAGAGGACATCGCGTTTTGGACTGCGTCGGACGGAAGAGGATTTTTTTAATTAAAGATGGAGTCCCTAATGGCTTTTTTTTTTATTTCTAATAAAAAATTCTCTTTGTGTTGTGTTTTTTTTAAAACAATTTAATAGACATTCATGGCGGTCATGTCTAATATTGGCGTGACCGCCATAAATTTCGGGCTTAGGGCCAGCTGATAATACAAAGCTCGCCCTAACCTCTTTATTACCCAGCGTGCCACCGCTACCAGGGCCGCTGGAAGAGCGGGGTTCAGCGCCAGAGGATGGCGCTTCAATGAACGCGCCATCTTCTGGGGCGGCTGCGGGCTGCAATTTGCAGCGGGGGGTGCCCAGAAAGCTTGGGCATCCCTGCGCTGCGGATTCCAGCCCCCAGCTGCTTAGCTGTACCTGGCTAGAAATAGAAATTGCGCGGAGCCCCACGCATTTTTTTTAAATTATTTCATGAAATTCTGAGATTCTGACTCTGACTCTGAGACTCTGACTCTGAGACTCTGAAATTCATGAAATAATAAAAAAAAAAATGCGTGGGGCTCCGCGCAATTTCTATGTCTAGCCAGGTACAGCTAAGCAGCTGGGGGCTGGAATCCGCAGCGCAGGGATGCCCAAGCTTTCTGGGCACCCCCCGCTGCAAATTGCAGCCCGCAGCCGCCCCAGAAGATGACGCGTTCATTGAAGCGCCATCCTCTGGCGCTGAACACCGCTCTTCCAGCGGCCCTGGTGGCGGTAGCACGCTGGGTAATAAAGGGGTTAATACCAGCTTTGTTATACAAGCTGGTATTAAGCCCGAGATTCTTAATGTCAGGCCACGTTTGACCCAGCCACTAAGAATCTCCAATAAAGGGTTAAAAAAACACAACACAGAGAAAATTTTTTATTTGAAATAAAAAAAAAAGCCATTAGGGACTCCATCTTTAATTAAAAAAATCCTCTTCCGTCCGACGTAGTCCAAAACGCGATGTCCTCTCTGCTACATCCCCTGTGCATAGATATAGATGTCTATGCACAGGGAATGAGCAGACTGAGAACAATCTCAGCACTGCTACATCATCTCTGTGAGCAGGCGGGCTCTAGGACCCTGGAGCTGCACAGAGAAGACAGCTGGACTCGGCTCGCAAAGAAACAGCAGTAAGGCTGCGTTCACACATTGCGTATTTTGCTGCGTTTTTTTACTCGCGCTTTTCAAAATACGCAATGTGCCTTTTGTCTGCCTGCAAAGTGAATGGGAAATTCACTTTGCAGTGCAGACATTGCGTAAAAATACGCAGTGCATTTTCCGGGAGAAAACGCAGCTCCGTAAACAATTGATATGTCAATTGTTTACGCAGCTACTTCTGCGTATTTTCCCAGAGGGGAGGAAGAATCCTGCTTCCTCCTCCCCTCTGACAACTGTGGCCGCCCATTAGACTTCACAGTATTAATACACACTGTGAAGTCTAAATTAAACAAAAGCAAGTGTGTGAAAAATAAAAAAGAATGAATACATCACCTTCCGACACCTTCTCCCGGTGTCTGGTGCCTTCTGCCGCTCTCCGGTGTCCGATTCTAAGTCAGATCTCTTCTGACAAGACCTGTGGTGACGTCAGAGGGGGGCGTTCCCGGGCACTCGCGGTCATGTGATACCACATGACCGCGAGCAGCCAATCAGCGATGGGACCGCCCCGGGAACGCCCCCCTCTGACATCACCACAGGTCCTGTGAGAAGACATCTCACTTAGAATCGGACACCGGAGAGCGGCAGAAGGCACCAGACACCGGGAGAAGGCGTCGGAGAGGTGAAGTATTGATTCTTTTTTATTTTTCACACACTTGCTTTTGTTTAATTTAGATTTCACAGTGTGTATTAATACTGTGAAGTCTAATGGGGCGGTCACACATGTCACAGAGGGGAGGAGGAAGCTGGATTCTTCCTCCCCTCTGTGACATCACTGCGCTTTCTGGGGGAAAGAAAGCGCAGTGTGTGAAAGCCCCTGCGTATTTTGCTGCGCTTTTTTGCGCGGCCGAAAAACGCGGCAAAAAGCGCGCGCAAAAAAGCGCAGCAAAATACGCAAATGTGTGAACGTAGCCTTACTTTGCGAGTTTCCCTGCTAGCACTGGCACAGTAGCCGAGTCTAATACAAACAATGGCAATCCTAGTTTTGTCAGCGTTTCTGACAAAACTAGGATTGATATTGATTTGCATTGGACTCGTGCGAGTAATCACTGGGAAACTCGCAGAGTACCGAGTCCTGCGAGTCCCTTACTACTCGCCGAGTAACGAGTCCTAGCGAGTAGATTCGCCCATCCCTAGTTCAGATTGATTGACACTATTCCCATGCAAAGACGTGGTGGTGATCGACAAAAATTGTTAAAGAAACAAGAGATGGAGTGGATCCACAAACTAAACACACTAAGACCTAATGGCCTAAATGTGGATTACAAGATCCTTAGTTTATTATAATATGAATTCCCTTGGTAATCCTATTGAGTTTACTATTGTATTAGGTTGTATTGGGGGTGAAATCTTCTAAAGTCTTAATATTTTATAAGTAAAAAATATTTGTTTGATGGAAAGCGTTTCTTCTAAAAATGTTTTTCTTCTATTTTATTTTTTTATAGGTCTAGAACAGAGGACCTTACCAGACTGCAAAGTTTCCTGTAGACCATTTTTGTTTTGTTGTTTTAAAAAAAAAAAATAAATAATAATAATAATATTTTTTGTATGTGATGTATCAGCATAGTTAACTGTAGCAAGCCCACCGGGCGGTGACTGTATATTCCTCTTATATATAACCTCCTATACCAGTTTAGGAACATCAATCTGTAGAGGTTATGTCTACTCTTTAATATTATTAAAATCTTGAGTTAAAGCCCACAATACATTGTAACACATCCCTGTCTCACCTTTTTTACTAATCTACGAGAACAATAATGTAGTTAGCAAACTTACTAAATTACTGTCAGAGGGGCGTTCCTCCAAGCGATTTTGACCGGTGGGCGCGTCCCCTGTGCCGCGCTACCTCTGCTTCGCCACTCTAATATGCCCTAAGGGGCGTCACTATACAATGCAGAGCTCGGGCACGATTTCAATATTGCGCTTGCAACATCACCGCTGCGACGCGGTCATGTGACGCCAGGATCGCGTCATGAAATTCTCAGGTTCTTCAGAATTTAAATGACATATGCACATACCCCAATTCTTAGGGATCTACCTCCCAGCTACCAGTCTCTTTTCAATATGCTTGTCAGATGCTATGCCTCCATAGCAGCCTGTTTAAGGCAGGGGTGGAGAACTCCAGGCCTCAGGAGCCGCCAACAGGTCATGTTTTCAGGATTTCTTTAGCATTACACAGGTGATAATATAATTATCTGCAGTGGCGATGATTCCAATCCCTTTGATGACCTGTTGATGGCTTTTGAGGCATTGAGTCCTCCGTCCCCCTGAGCTAAGGTCTTCAGATAGAGTGGGTCAAGAGTGGCAATAGGGCGACCTGACGGGGCCTGTTAGTCGCACTCACGGGTCAGAACGCTGCTTCTTGACATCTGCCGCTGCCAGGTCTTTGCATTAGAAAGATGATGGGAGTGTAGGTGTGCGACGGTCCGCGCTGCTCCAGGGCTTGAAAAACTCACCAAAAAGACAGTCAGATTTCCATCCTTTATTCTCCTCCTCCTACGCGTTTCGGCGCCCCACCTGGCGCCTTCATCAGAGATCCCTGATGAAGATGCCAGGATAGGCGCCGAAACGCGTAGGAGGAGGAGAATAAAGGATGGAAATCTGACTGTCTCTTTGGTGAATTTTTCAAGCCCTGGAGCAGCGCGGACCGTGATACACCTACACTCCCATCATCTTTCTGGATTAAACCACTGTGCAGTGGTCGGTGGAGGTCCTGCAGCAGCTTGGAAACGCCTTCAAACCAGTTGTGGGGATCACAACTGCACCAGGTGAGTGGCTTCTCGGCTTCACCCCATTACCATTAGTGTCACCAGTGATAGGGCACTATTGCGCCTCTTGTCCCCCACCCTTTTATATTTTTACAGGTCTTTGCATTGGTAGATATAGATGAGGAACTCCTTCAGTTGCTCCGCATATTCAATGGAAAATTCAATGTTTCCTTTAATGTCCACATTTCCAAAATCTCCGCTGTAGATACTCATGACACTTCCACTAACCTGCCAACATAAACATTTGTAGCAATCATTTAATGCACAATGGTAACAGTAACCCCCATACAAAAAGAGTGCCCACCCTTAAAGGGAATCTGTCAGTAGGTTTTTGCTATGCAAGGGGAGGACAGCAGGCTGCAGTGATTAAAAAGACAAAAGCAACTGTGCCTCTCAATAGGGTTTGTGCAATTGTTTACTTAAACTAAAGAGTTCATTACCCTGTATTTACCATTCCAGAACTACTTTGTCACATGCATGGCAGTCTGACACGCCCCCTGCTGTGACTGACAACTCAGTGAATGCACGATCTCTATTGAGAGTCTGGTGTGGGCGGGGGCAGCTCTCCTAGCTCTGCTGTGTTTCTGGAAGTAAATTCTTTGTCTTAGATTGCATTCTGAAGCCGATCTATGTGATTCCTTGTTGAATTCAGAATATCCTGTCCTACATTATGTTGCTGTTAGATGAGGTAGCAAAAACCTGCTGACAGATTTGCTTTAGCTTCCCAGAAATGTCACCAAAAGTTGGTTGTCCAGTGATGTCCAGAGCTGCCCACAACAGCAGGGAGCAGTGTCTATGTTGGGCACATGTCCTGACCGAATACCTGCCAATGGTGCATGGGTCTCGGAAGATGTGTGGGTGTAATGTCCATTGGCTCTGTTCACTTCTAATGTAGAAGTGAGCGGATCTGGACATCGCTGGATAACTGCTTTCAGGTCTACAAATTTTTCATGATATAAATCTATGATATAAAGCTCGAAGCCACTTCCGGCCAAACCCAAAGCCACTTCCGTAGTGTTGTGGTCGGATATTCAGCCAGCTCCACCCGCACAGGGTGGACCAAGATGGCCGCCCTATGCGGGAGGATCGCGGCGAGCCAGCTGGGAGACGACCGGCGTTAGCCGTTCGTCTCCCGGGTGGCGAGTCGTTGCAGCCGCGGTAACTCTGGCACATAAGTCCATTGCGAGTCTCCCACCCCGGCGACGACCGACGAGAGCCGAGCGCCGTGGCCGAAAATAGAACCAAGGGCCTGGCCATGCACAGCTCTAAAGACCGCTGTGTATCTCAATGGAAAGTGAGGCGCTATGCCAGCACACAGCGACCAATGAGCATAGCGCCTCACTTACAGCGGTAAATTTGAAACTCAAAGTCCTCCATCTATCTCAATGGGAAGTGAGGCGCTATGCTCATTGGTCGCTGTCTGCTGTCGCCGACCAATGAGAATAGCGCCTCACTTACAGCGGTAAATTTGAAACTCAAAGTCCTCCATCTATCTCAATGGGAAGTGAGGCGCTATGCTCATTGGTCGCTGTCTGCTGTCGCCGACCAATGAGAATAGCGCCTCACTTACAGCAGTAAATTTGAAACTCAAAGTCCTCCATCTATCTCAATGGGAAGTGAGGCGCTATTCTCATTGGTCGGCGCCAGCACACAGCGACCAATGAGAATTGCGCCTCACTTCCCATTGAGATATAATGGAGGACTTTGAGTTTCAAATTTACTCAAAGTCAAACTCAAAGTCCTCCATGTATCTCAATGGCCAGTGAGGCGCTTCTCTCATTGTACTCATGACAGTAGCAACATTAACCCCTTACATTCCTTTTTATCTGTAATTTCTATAACACAGTGTGTAGTTGTACTGCCACTGCGAAGTTAACCCCTTATATACCATTTCTGCCTTAACTCCATACTTTGTAGTCTCTATTACTACTGACAGTAGGAACATTAACCCCTTATATTCCATTATTGTTG
Organism: Allobates femoralis; assembly: GCA_033576535.1. Lineage (NCBI taxonomy): Eukaryota > Metazoa > Chordata > Amphibia > Anura > Aromobatidae > Allobates > Allobates femoralis. The sequence continues at coordinate 725,531,989 of JARQOC010000002.1, forward strand.
TTATTTCTATTACACAGTGTATAGTTGTAATGACACTGCGAAATTAACCCATTATATACCAGTTCAGCATTAACTGCATATTTGGTAGTGTTTATAACTACTGCCACTGGTACATTAACCCCTTGAACACCATTTTGGATATAATTTACAGCGCTGAGTCTGTTGTGGGAGTGTCTGTGGGACATTAACTCCTTCAATAACATTTTTGCTATCATTATAAGTTCCTACTCTGTTATAGTCCTGTTAGTCGGACATTAACTCTTTCTACACCTCCACTATATTGCTACCCTCACAGTTCTGCCTACATCGCCTACTTAGTCATATATGTGCTGTTTAAGTCTATTATTTACAACTCTTAAAAAAATTATATACACATTCTAGACTCCTGATTCTTTAGAATCAGGCTCACAGCTAGTTTAGTATAATATAATGACATGAAAGCAAAACACTCAACTACTACTAAGTGGCCACATATAGCTTAAATATATTGTAGAGATATACGTCACTCAGCTTGTAAAGGATGTGGTACTCTAGTACGGATCCGGGCCATATATTTAGTGAAGACTCAGCATTCAGTATGGCCGTGAACAAAGTTTCAATGGCAATCCATAACAATCAAATATTAATGTTTCAGTCCCTCTCTTGGACCTTCGTCAGAATGAAAACTGTTGCCGTGATATAGAGGTATATAAGTGGTGATAGAGCTGAGAAAGTCTGACATCGGTCACGTGTGTACGGCACAGTCACGTGTGTACGGCGCAGTCACGTGTGTACGGCGCAGTCACGTGTGTAAGGCGCAGTCACGTGTGTAAGGCGCACTCACGTGTGTAAGGCGCACTCACGTGTGTAAGGCGCACTCACGTGTGTAAGGCGCACTCACGTGTGTAAGGCGCTCTCACGTGTGTAAGGCGCTCTCACGTGTGTAAGGCGCTCTCACGTGTGTACGGGCCGGTCAGTCTGATATATCTCTCTACATCACGGCAATTAGTTTTCATTCTGATGAAGGTCCACAACAGGATTATGGATTGCCATTAAACCTAACATTTCAGTCCCTCTTTTGAACCTTTGTACATCACAGCAATCAGTTTTCATTCTAACCAAGGTCTGAAAGAGGCATCAAAACATTAATATTTGATTGTTATGAATTGCCATTAAAACGTTTTGCTTGTTCAAGGCCATATTGAGTGCAGCCTTCACCAATAGTCTTGAGGCTAAAGAGGAGTCTTTAATAGTAAATTGGAAAGTTGCATTTTCTTGCCTCCATTTATGATGGCAAAAGCCCTTTAACCCCTTCAAGACCCTGGAATTTTTCATTTTATTTTCATTTTTTTGCTCCCCTGCTTTCAAGAGCCATAACTTTTTATTTTTCCTGTCAATATAGACATATGAGGCTTGTTGTTTTTTTGCAGGACGAGTTGTACTTTCAGATGCAATCATTTATTTTACCATATAGTGTACAGGGAAATTGCAAAAAAAAGTGCAATTACATGTTTTTTGGGGGTTTTTTAGTCGCCATGTTCACTATATGTTAAAACCAAAATGACGGTGTGATGCCTCAGGTTGGTACGAGTTCTTAGACACCAAACATGTATACCTGTGCTGGTATCTAAGTGTGAGAAAAAAATTCAGACATTTGAAGAAAAAAAAGAATCGCACTTTTTGCGCCAGGTTCTATAACCCGTAGCGTCCTCATTTTTCGGGATCTGGGGCCGGGTGATTGCTTCTTTTTTGCATCTTGAGCTAATGTTTCTAATGATACCATTACTATCGGAGGATCTCCGGTGCAGGCGGGGTGCAGCGTGTTCCCCTCAGCAGTGCCTTTGGATCTTGCTGTCAGTGATCAATGACAGCGGGATCCAAAGGGTTATCCTGAATCCGATCGGTGCTGTTAGCCCAATATCTTAGCTGAAGAGATCAGCTGAGATGTCGGGTGTTCGATATGAACGCCGCACTGGAGCACCGGGACCCGACCCATGACGTTGTACAAGGTCATGGGTTGTGAAGGGGTTAAGTTCTAACTTTCTAGTTTCCTCCAACATTGGGAGCAGAGGGTTACTTGTGGCGCCCCATGGGTTAATGTGCCACAGTAACATCACATGGGTTCCCTCCCCCACAACACACTGACTTACACTAGCACCTCTGGGCCAGGAGGGGGAGCACAACCTGCTCTCTTAAATACTCCAGGCCCACAGGAAGTAGCTCAGAACAGCGTAGCACGGAGCAGTGCTGTGAAGAGCAGAGTTAGTTCAGTACAGGCAGTACTGTGAAGAGGAGAGAGACTGTAGTGTCAAGGAGCTGTGCTAGGCTTCTCTACAGTCTGCTCACCGATTCCAAGCCTAGTGAGGGTCTGAGGAAAGGAGCACTGAAAGACAAAGGAACACGTCTGGAAGCTGGAGTGATACCTCCACTCGCCCCAGAAGAGCGCACAGAACGGACACCGCATCCGACACTGTGACTGACACCCACAGCACAGTGAATCCAGGAGTAGTGGGGTCTCTAGACAGCCACAGTACCAGAGCAAAGCAACATGGCAGGGTCAGCACAGCACAGAGGACTCAAGTTGCCTAGCCAAGTGGTACCAGCAGAACAGAGAGAGAGTGAGACAGTCCCAGCAGCTCAGCTAGATGCAGCAGCCAGGACACACACAGCGCAGCATGAGGAATCTGATGACCCGGACAGGGTGGGAGGAAAACCCGGCCCCTACAGACTCCGTGGACTATAATTTGCACAAACATCGCAGTAAAGCTTTGGAAACTACAAAACGTGAGTGTGTGTTCCTTAACCCGTCTCCACTATTCACCTCTATCATAGACTTACCAACACTGCCCCGGGGAACCCAGTTTTGCCCACTGGAACTATTCCTTCTCAGCTGCTACTACATCATCCCCGGAGGTTCTGCAGCAGCAGCGGCCCCACCAGTGGCCGCACACTGTGGGTGGCGTCACGATAGACTATTCTCCCCTGTAAATACACCCTTTTATTTGCCAGGGCCCGGGACACGGTCCGGACCAGGACCCCGTGACATTCCCCCTGAAGCAGACACGGTCCGGTACCGAGTACCCTTGTCCCAGTGAGCTCGACATACTCAAATCATTAAACTCATGAGATATATGACATGCCATCAATGTATAGTAGATAAAACAACAAAAACATCATATAGCAAAATAGTATAAGTAATAGTGTAATTAAATCTTTCACTCCGTCATTTAATACAATCCACAGTCCCACCCCGTACCCGCGTTACTATCATTAATGGATTATTATTAATATTAATAACGTTTTCATTCCAGAAGCACAGAGACAGATTAGTACATGCACAGTTTACATACAGAAGACATTGACGCCATGCCAGACGAGCCGCTAAGATTGGTTAGAGAACTTGGGCTCTTCTTGTGTCTGCTAATCTGAAAACTGCTTTCTGATGCGGAGTCTGTCTCTCTGCCATCAGTCTAGAAGACATCACATTAGAGACAGTCACTGGACAGATCCAAAAAAACAAGACAGGTTATAACAGAAGACATGCGGACACAATAGGGCTATTCACTAAGACATAAACAATAACACCTCCCATTAAATGCTTTAATTGACATATTAGAATTTTCGGCAATCCCTGTTACTCCAGTGAGTACCCTTCCACAGATTACGGGCGCCATTTATTAACACCAGTATTCTTTGTAAGGGTCAGGACAGGGTCAACTATTGACAGAAAGGTGAGGAGACTCTCTGGAGGTCCCCAAGAGTTCAGACACAAGAATGGAAAGTGGGGATCAAATACATACATCGGCCCAATGGATATAGTCAAGTATTTTATATGTATAGCTTGCCCCATGGCCAACTGTCCCCTCCATTTGAGTTGAACTGGGACCAGCATTCATGCGATCGGTCAGGGACCCATTGATCAGACACTCCTATCCCATGTATAAGTTACAAATCTTCCCTTTAAGGGGCTATCCAATATGTAAAATTTCTTTCCTGGCATGACCCCCCGTAAATTAGTGTTTCATTGTTCACACCCCAATTGATCGGGCCTGAAGGGAACCTGGAAGCATGTGTTCACTTCCTCTACAGCATCACTGCATGCAGAAGGGAGAGTTAGGGTAAGTGCACATCAGTCGTTTTGTGGGCTGCTTTTTAGCGTTTTCCGTCGGCGTTTTCCGCTCAGTTTTATGTTAATTTATGTTAATCCTAGCCACCGGTTGGATTAACATGATACTCAATGGAGTTTAGAAAACGCTGTCTTCATTAGAACGTTTTTTTTCTGGTCGTTTTCAGTTTTTTCACCGGTTTTTCACCGGTTTTCAAAGATAGAGCAAGTGACTTCTTTTGAGCGTTTTTCCAGCGGTTCTAGCTTACAAGTGCCCAAAGAACCGGCCTAAAAACGCTCAGAAAAACCGCCAGAAAACCGCCGACAAAACGCTGTATAAACGCTGTAAAACCGGCCGGAAAAAGCTCAAAAAACGCTAAGAAAACCATGGACACTGCTGAGGTCAGAAAACTCAGTTTCTGCCAATCTGCAGCGGTTTCAGGACGGTCGGCAGAGATGCAGAAACGTCAGATGTGCACATACCCTAAGGGTATGTGCACATCAGTAGTTTTGTGGGCTGTTTTTGAACGTTTTCCGTCGGCGGTTTCCGCTGAGTTTTATGTTAATTTATGTTAATCCTAGCCACCGGTTGGATTAACATGATACTCAATGGAGTTTAGAAAACGCTGTCTACATTAGAACGTTTTTTTTCTGGTCGTTTTTAGTTTATTCACCGGTTTTCCACCGGTTTTCAAAGATAGAGCAAGTGACTTCTTTTGAGCGTTTTTCCAGCGGTTCTAGCTTACAAGT
>JARQOC010000002.1:725536922-725551678 GCA_033576535.1 Allobates femoralis
AAGGCTTCCTCACACCCCTCCAAATATTATCATGCCCCCACAGAGCCCTCCAGATATATTAAAATGGCTTCCATATAATATAATTGGCTATATTATATATTTTAAAGCGAACCTGTCACCCCCTCCAGACATCTAAAAATACCATAGCCACCTTCTGCAGCACTAAGGCTGCAGTCTGACAAGGTGTCTATAGCATTTATGCTCCCTTGATTCACTGAAATAAAGACTTATATAAAATCTGTTTCAAACCAGATCCAAGACCGGGAGGCGGGTTTTCATGTGTCTGTCTCCCTCCTCTGTGGTGTCAGTCATCCCTCTCTGCTCTCTGTGCACCACCTCCAGGGCCATCTCCCTGCATTACAGAGCTTTGTCAGCTCTGCTACAACACAGATCTGCTGTTATAAGAGACCCCACAGTAGTAAATCTAGCAGGAGGATCCTGAGCAGAGAAAGCCTTGCCTGCTACATAGCAGCCTTGAGCTGTCAGCAGTGCAGCAGAGTTGAGTTTGTGCTTTAGATCAGGGGCTGAGGAGCAATGCTGCTGGGTGCAAGAAACTGAAAGCGAAAACTGCTCAGCTCAAGGGCTATGTAGCAGGCAGTGCTTTCTCTTCTCAGGATCCTCCTGCTAGATTTACTACTGTGAGGTCTCCTATAACAGCAGCTCTGTGTTGTAGCAGAGCTGACAAAGCTATGTAGTGCAGGGAGGTGGCCCTGGAGGTGGTGCACAGAGAGCAGAGAGGGATGACTGACACCACAGAAGAGGGAGATAGGCACTTGAAAACCCGCCTCCCGGTCTTGGATCAGGTTTGAAACAGATCTTACAAAAGTCTTTATTTCAGTGAATCAAGGGAGCATAAATGCTATAGACACCTTGTCAGACTGCAGCCTTAGTGCTGCAGAAGGTGGCTATGGTATTTTTAGATGCCTGGAGGGGGTGACAGGTTCGCTTTAATACATCATCCATAGTCCTCCATATATTATAATGCATTCCACGACCCTCCATAAATTATAATACACCCACATAGTCCTCCATATAGTATAATGCACCCCCATAGTCCTCCATATATTATAATGCACCCCCATAGTCCTCCATATAGTATAATGCACCCCCATAGTCCTTCATATATTATAATGCATTCCACGACCCTCCATATATTATAATGCACCCCCATAGTCCTCCATATAGTATAATGCACCCCCATAGTCCTCCATATATTATAATGCACCCCCATAGTCCTCCATATATTATAATGCATTCCACGACCCTCCATATATTATAATACACCCACATAGTCCTCCATATAGTATAATGCACCCCCATAGTCCTCCATATAATATAATGCACCCCCATAGTCCTCCATATAGTATAATGCACCCCCATAGTCCTCCATATATTATAATGCACCCCCATAGTCCTCCATATATTATAATGCATTCCACGACCCTCCATATATTATAATACACCCACATAGTCCTCCATATAGTATAATGCACCCCCATAGTCCTCCATATAATATAATGCACCCCCATAGTCCTCCATATAGTATAATGCACCCCCATAGTCCTCCATATATTATAATGCATTCCACGACCCTCCATATATTATAATGCACCCCCATAGTCCTCCATATAGTATAATGCACCCCCATAGTCCTCCATATATTATAATGCATTCCACGACCCTCCATATATTATAATACACCTGCATAGTCCTCCATATAGTTATAATGCAGCCCCATAGTCCTCCATATAGTATAATGGGCCCTCATATTCCTCCATATAGTATATTGCACCCCATACTCCTCCTATATTATATTGCACATTACATAGTCTCCCATCACTGTACTCACTGATAAAAAAAAAAAAGTAAATACTCACCTCTCTTCTCGCTGCTCCGGTCTCCTCAGCATCTGCTCTGCACGTATCAGCACAGTGGCACTCAGTGATGACATCATCGTGCCCCGCCATGCTGAGCTGCAAAAAGCAGACAGCTCAGCCAGGACTCGGGTGAAGAATGCTGCCGGCAGAGGCAGCCGGGACTATAGGAACGGGATTGGCATCCGCGGGGGGCTACCGTTGGCACACACAACTTGTACGCACGTGGCTCCGCTCCACATGCCCTGTAGACAGGCGGCTTCGCTTCACACGCCCTGCGCACACGCCTCCGCTCCGTACACATGCGGCTCCACTACAGGACGCCCCAGCATACGGGGCTCCACTCCACCTCATGCACATGTGGCTTCACACGCGGCTCCGCTCCACATGCCCCGTACACATGCGGCTCTACTCCATATATCCCGCACATGTGGCCCCGCCTCATACTCACGTGGCTCTGCACACACGTGGCTCCGTTCCATACACCTTGTACACATGCGGCTCCGCTCTACACGCCCTGCACACACGCAGCTCTGAGGTGTCACATGTATAGATAACGATGTCAGGTGTGCGGCTCGTGGACACATCATTAGTGAGGTGTCACATGTATAGATAACGATGTCAGGGGTGCGGCTCGTGGACACATCATTAGTGAGGTGTCACATGCATAGATAACGATGTCAGGGGTGCGGCTTGTGGACACATGGTTAGTGAGGTGTCACATGTATAGATAACGATGTCAGGGGTGCGGCTCGTGGACACATCATTAGTGAGGTGTCACATGTATAGATAACGATGTCAGGGGTGCGGCTCGTGGACACATGGTTAGTGAGGTGTCACATGTATAGATAACGATGTCAGGGGTGCGGCTCGTGGACACATGGTTAGTGAGATGTCACATGTATAGATAACGATGTCAGGGGTGCGGCTCGTGGACACATCGTTAGTGAGGTGTCATATGTATAGATAACGATGTCAGGGGTGCGGCTCGTGGACACATCGTTAGTGAGGTGTCACATGTATAGATAACGATGTCAGGGGTGCGGCTCGTGGACACATGGTTAGTGAGGTGTTACATGTATAGATAACGATGTCAGGGGTGCGGCTCGTGGACACATGGTTAGTGAGGTGTCACATGTATAGATAACGATGTCAGGGGTGCGGCTCGTGGACAGATGGTTAGTGAGGTGTCACATGTATAGATAACGATGTCAGGGGTGCGGCTCGTGGACACATCGTTAGTGAGGTGTCACATGTATAGATAACGATGTCAGGGGTGCGGCTCGTGGACACATCATTAGTGAGGTGTCACATGTATAGATAACGATGTCAGGGGTGCGGCTCGTGGACACATCATTAGTGAGGTGTCACATGTATAGATAACGATGTCAGGGGTGCGGCTCGTGGACACATCATTAGTGAGGTGTCACATGTATAGATAACGATGTCAGGGGTGCGGCTCGTGGACACATGGTTAGTGAGGTGTCACATGTATAGATAACGATGTCAGGGGCGCGGCTCGTGGACACATGGTTAGTGAGGTGTCACATATATAGATAACGATGTCAGGGGCGCGGCTCGTGGACACATGGTTAGTGAGGTGTCACATATATAGATAACGATGTCAGGGGTGCGGCTCGTGGACACATCATTAGTGAGGTGTCACATGTATAGATAACGATGTCAGGGGCGCGGCTCGTGGACACATGGTTAGTGAGGTGTCACATATATAGATAACGATGTCAGGGGTGCGGCTCGTGGACACATGGTTAGTGAGGTGTCACATGTATAGATAACGATGTCAGTGGTGTGGCTCGTGTATATCAATAGTACAGTATAGCAGTATGGTTAGTATATGTATATCAATATTGTAGTATAGCAGTAAGGTTAGTATATATAACAATAGTACAGTATAGCAGTATGATTAGTTTATATATATCAATAGTATAGTAGTATAGTTAATATATCTTTATTAATAGTCTAGTATATCAATCACGTGTTTTGAGACCACCAAGGTTTCTGGAATTGTTGAGGGATCACACCATTTCTACAGTGTGATACTCCTTTAAGTATGCAAATATATGTAAAAATCACTACAAATAACTATACAGCCAAGCAGATCTCGTGTTATTCTGACACGGACAGGCATTGTGCAGTCAGTATACAATATCTACACTGTTTCGGGAACATATTTTAGACTCAGTAATACATTAAAGCGGTTTGGTGTGAAAGGTAAAGGTCTCCTTTAAATATGCAAATATATGTAAATATGGCTGCAAATAACTATACAGCAAAGCAGATCTCATGGTCTATTATGACCAACACACATTGTGCAGCCAGTATGCAATATCTATATCATTTTGCAGACATATTTTGGACTTGCTAATACTTTCATGGAGTTTGGTGGAAAGTGAAATTCCCCTTTAAATATGCAAATATATGTAAATATAAATAACCATACAGCAGAGCAGATCTTATGCTTTATTATCACTAACCTGCATTGTGCACCCAGTATACAATATCTACTGTAGATCGTTTTGTAGACATTTTTTTAGACTCAGTAATACATTAATGGGGTTTGGTGTGAAAGGTGAAAGTCCACTTTAAATATGCAGATTCATGTAAATATATGCAAATAACTGTACAGTAGGGCAGATCTTGTGTTATTCTGACACAGACATACATTGTTCAGCCACTTTACAGTATCTATATCATTTTTGTAGATATCTTTTGAACTTGGGAATACTTTAATAGAGTTTGGTGTGAAAGTGGAATTACCCTTTAAATATGCAAATATATGTAAATGTAGCTGCAAATAACTATACAGCGGAGCGGAGCTCATGCTCTGCTGTTACCTATATGCATTGTGCGTCCGGTATGCAATATTTATATCATTTTGCAGACATTTTATGGACTCAATACTTTAATGGAGTTAGGTATGAAAGTGGAATCCCCCTTTAAATATGCAAATATATGTAAATATAAGTAACTATACAGCAGAGCAGATGTAATGCTCTATTATCAACATGCCAGTATGCAATATCTCCCGTATATTGTTTTGTCAGCATATTTTGGACTTGGTAATACGTTGTTAATGGTGTTTAGTATGAAAAATCAAAGTCTCCTTTAAATATGCAAATATATGTAAATAAAGCTTCAAATAACTATACAGCAGAGCAGATCTCATGCTCTATTATCGCCAACATGTCAGTATCTACTGTATATCGTCTTGTACAAATTCTTTGGACCCGGTAATACTTTAATAAAGTTTGGTGTGAAAGGAGGAATCCCTTTAATTATGCAAATATATGTAAATAAAGCTGCAAATAACTATACAGCAGAATAGATCTCATGCTGTATTATCACCAGTATACAATATCAATATCATTTGTAGACATTTTTGGGACTCTGTAATTCTTTACTATAGTTTAGAGTAAAAGTGGAACTCCCCTTTAAATATGCAAATATATGTAAATACAACTGTAAGTAACCATACTGCAGAGCAGATCTCATGATCTATTATCACCAAAGAGCCAGTATACAATATATACCGAATATTGATTTGTAGACTTTTTTTGGGCTCAGCAATACTTTACTGGAGTTTGGTATGAAAGGTGAAAGTTTCCTTTAAATATGGAAATATATATAAATATGAATGCAAATAACTATACAGCAAACCAGATCTTTTGCTCTATTATCACCAGCATGATGATATACAATATCTATATTGTTCTGTGGATGTTTCTTTGAGGCTCGTTAATACTTTCTTGTAATTTGATGTGAAAGTGGAACTTCCCTTTAAATATGCAAATATAAATGCAAATAACTATACAGCAGAGCACATCTCATGCTGTTCTGTCCCTGTCATGCATTGTGCAGCAAGTATACAATATCTATATCCTTTTGTAGACGTTTGATTGACTCGTAATAGTTTACTGGAGTTTGGTATGAATGGTGAAAGTCTCCTTTAAATATGCAAATATATGTAAATAAAGCTGCAAATAACTAGACAGCAAAGCAGATCTCATGCTCTATTATCATAAACATGACAGTATACAATATCTCCATATATTGCTGTGTAGACCTAATTTGAACTCGGTAATACTTTCCTGGAGTTTGATTGAAAGTGGAACTCCCTTTAAATATGCAAATATATGTAAATATAAATGGAAATAACTATACAGCAGAGTGGAACTCATGCTGTTCATGCATTGTGCATAGAGTATACAATATCCATAGATGATGGACCCGGTAATACTTTAATGACGTTTAGTATGAAAGTGGAATTCCCCTTTAAATATGCAAATATATGCAAATATTGCAGCAAATATCTACACAGTAGAGTGGATGTCATGCTGTTCATGCATTGTGCATAGAGTAACAATATCCATAGATGATGGACCGGTAATACTTTAATGAGTTTATATGAAAGTGGAATTCCCTTTAAATATGCAAATATATCAAATGCGCAAATAACATAAGGATTGCATTTCATGCATTGTGCATAGAGTAACAATATCCATAGATGATTTATGGACTCGATAATACTTTAATTAAGTTTGGTGTAAAAGTGGAACTCCCCTTTAAATATAATAATAATATGCAAATATATGCAAATATTTCTGCAAATAACTGTACAGCAGAGCAGATCTCATGCTGTATATTGCATTGTGCAGCTAGTGTACAATAGCTAATTATGCTTTTTGGACTCGGTAACACTTTAATGAAGTTTGGAGTGAAAGTGGAATATCCCTTTAAATATGCAAATATATGCAAATATTACTGAAAATAACTATACATCAGAGCAGATCTCATGCTGTTCATGCACTGTGCATATAATGTACAATATCTATAGACGTGTTTTGGAGTCTGTAATACTTTAATGAATTTTGATGTAGCAGAGCTGATTATGTTATACAATAATATATATAGATGGGACTGGCTATATAACTATTGATTATGCCCCTGTGGGTGACCCCCGCATGTGTGTCCTATAAGCGCATATGGCGTCACAGAGGGGAGTCCTCCTATAGTCACAGCTCACTGCGATGAAGAAACACCAACGACAAACTCAGCTCTGCTGCGGCGAGAAGATATAGATGGAGATTGTTACCTGTGGTGGCGGTGGCTATCTGGAGCATTAGCAGGGGAAACATATTCCTCAGATTCTTCAGCATCTCTGCTCCCAAATATCCGTCCTGGAGGTTGTAGCAGAGCTGGAGATGTTGGCGCTCTGGAATAGTGATAGTATGGCTTCCCCCCCTTAGTATCACTTATGATGGGTGATAATGGTTGAGGTGAATGCCAGTGAACGGCGCTTGGGTTACATTGTAATCCAGTCTCGCAGACCCAGTAGCCACATTGACTGAATTGTACACTTGCAGCATAGTGTGGATCCAGCTGCATTTGTAGGTTGGCGGAGAATCCTCCTCTTATGATGTATGCGAGCCGGCTGAGAGCTGAGCACAAACTGTGACATGGACTATAACGTGAATGAATGGCTGTGACTGCAAATCCCAAGGGGGGGGGGTACGCCGGCATGTTATTACATTATTCTATACTGACGACATCTACGGCAGGGAAAGGATTGCAATCTTTAATAGATTCCCATTAGATATATCATACAGCAGCCTGCGGTGACTATACTTGAAATGTATCTGTTAATCCGTTCACATAAAACCTGTAGAAAAGCAAAGTCTCGCTGCCCTCATACCTCCCAGAAGGTAAAACTGCTTCCGGAGTCCAGTCCAGATTACAGACCATGTGTCCACATACAATGCTGATTATTTTTTGCCATCTACTCTGTTCTTGTGGGACGTTACTCTTTATCAGCATTCTGCCAGCACTATAGGTGCAGAAACTTGCTTTATCTTTTTTTCCAGTATGCATTCTCCAGTGATTGTCCTCCCTCATCTGAAAGTCAGCCTCTCCATTATGCCTATATAGAGTGTGAAGGACAGCAGGTCCAGAGCAATGACAAAAAAACACCCGGTACTAAGAAAATCACCAGCCCCTAATTGAAGCAAAGCAAAAATGTCCACCTCCAATTCCTTTAAAGAGACAAAGATCTGCCACCTTGGTGTAGGGAAACATGGACCCATCCTCACATTCTGTAAATAAACAAATACCCACCCCCCTTGGTGTAGAAAAATAAAGACCCACCCCTACTTCCCATAAATAAACAAAGACCCACCTCCACTTCCTGTACCCAAAGATCACATCCCACTTCCTGTACACAAAGACCTGCTTTTACTTCCTGTAAACAAAAGACCTGCTCTCTACTTCCTGTAAACATAGACCTGCCTCTACTTCCTCTAAACAAAGACCTTCCTCCACTTCCTGTAAATAAACATAGATCCTCCTTCACTTTCTGTAAACAAAGACCTGCCTTCACTTCCTGTACGCAAAGATCACCCCCACTTCCTGTAGACAAAGACCCACCTCTACTTCCTGTAAACAAAGACCCACCTCTACATCCTGTACACAAAGATCACCTCCCACTTCGTGTAGACAAAGATCTGCCTTTACTTCCTGTAAACAAACAAAGCCCTGCTCTCTACTTCCTGTAAACAAAGACCCGCCTCCATTTCCTGTACACAAAGATCACCCCCACTTCCTGTAGACAAAGACCTGCCTCCACTTCCTGTAAATAAGCAAAGATCCTCCTTCATTTCCTGTAAACAAAAACCCACTTTTACTTCCTGTAAACAAAGATCCGCCTCTATTTCCTCTAAACAAAGACCTACCTCTACTTCCTGTAAACAAAGCTCACGTCAACTTCCTGTAAACAAAGACCGCCTCAGTTCCTATAGACAAACAAAAACTAGCCTCTTCTTCCTGTAGTGAGACAAAAACCCACCCGCTTGTTGTAGAGACGCAAAGACCCACCCCCTCTTCCTGTAAGAAACAAGACACCCTCTGTAAGAAACAAAGACACTCCTGTAAAAAAACCCCCACTTCCTGTAGAGAGACAAACACTTTCTTTCACTTCCTGTAAAAAAACAAAGACCCTCCCTCATTAATGTAATATAGCAAAGATCAGCCCCCACTTTGTGTAGCAACACAAAGACCTTTCTCATTTACTGTAAAGAAATAAAGATTTGCCCCCATTTCCACTACAGAGAAAGAGCCCCCTCAGTTGATAAAAAGTCAAAGCCTGCCCCGACACAGACCCACCCCCACTTAGTGTAGGGAAATTCAAAAGTCCACACCCACTTCCTTTAGAGGCAAAGACTTGCCCCCACTTTCTATAAAGAGATGAAGACCTGCCCCCACTTCCTGTATAAAGATAAAGATCCGCCCCCACTTACTGTACAAAGACGAAAACCTGCCCCCAATTCCTGTATAAAGGCAAAGACCCACTCCCAATTCTTGTATAAACACAAAGACCCACCCCCACTACCTGTATAAAGACAAAGACCTGCCTCCACTTCCTGTATAAAAACAAAGACCCACCCCAATTCCTGTATAAACACAAAGACCCACCCACACTACCTGTATAAAGACAAAGACCAACCACCACTTCCTGTATAAAGACAAAGACCTGTCCCCACTTCCTGTATAAAAACAAAGACCCGCTTCCAATTCCTGAATAAAGACAAAGACCCGCCCCCAATTCCTGTATAAAGATAAAGACCCGCCCAACTTCCTGTATAAAGATAAATACCCGCCTCCACTTCCTGTATAAAGACAAAGACCCGCCCAACTTCCTGTATAAGGATAAATACCCGCCTCCACTTCCTGTATAAAGACAAAGACCCGCCCCACTTCCTGTATAAAGACAAAGACCCACCACCACTTCCTGTATACAGACAAAGACCCACCCCACTTCCTAAAAGATAAATACAAGCCCTCACTTCCTGTATAAAGACAAAGACCTGTCCCCATTTCCTGTATAAAGACAAAGACGAGACCCCAAATCCTGTATAAAGATAAAGACCCACCCTCACTTCCTGTATAAAGACGAAGACCCGACCTTACTTTCTGTATAAAGACAAAGACCCGACCTTACTTTCTGTATAAAGACAAAGACCTGCCCCCACTTCCTGTGTAAAGACAAAGACCCGCCCCACTTCCTGTATAAAGACAAAGACCCACCACCACTTCCTGTATAAAGACAAAGACCCACCACCACTTCCTGTATACAGACAAAGACTCTGCCCTAACTTCCTTTATAAAAACAAAGACCTGCCCCAATTCCTGTATAAAGACAAAGACCCACCCCACTTTCTATATAAAGACAAAGACCCTCCCCCAATTTGTGTATAAAGACAAAGACCCACCCCTTCTTGTATAAAGACAAAGACCCTCCCTCACTTCCTGTATAAAGACAAAGACCCTCCCTCACTTCCTGTATAAAGACAAAGACCTGCTTTTGCTTCCTGAAATTCTTCTTCATGGGGCTGGTCAAACCTGAAGAGCACTGTTTTTACCCCAGCTAGAGATTTAGTGGTGTTTTATGGTAAATCTTTTTTGGTTGAATAGTATTGATCAGGATCAGGAATGTTAGGGATCTCCTTTGATATCTGCCTATAACATTACAGTTGAGAACTGCTCATGTTTTTGTGGATACGGAGCTCCTTCTTCTTTTTACAGCTATAGGAGAAACTTACTAAAATGTTTGCTGCCTGCAGCCACCAGTGGAGGGCGCTAACTGCATGCTGTATTACTCATCTCTAGTGATGAGCAAGAAGCGCTCATTACTCGAATCCAGCATTTTGGACTGCTTGAAGTCTATGAATTGCTGAGCAGGAGGATAAAGGACAGAGAAGCAACTCCTTTCAACGATTGGAGTCAGCACTGAAGCCGGGATTCCTCCCTCTCCTACACTCTCTTAGGCTGGCTTCACACTAGCGTTCCCCTCCGCAGCGTACTGCGGAGGGGAACCACAAGCTGAGCTCATACACCGCAAGTCCCTATGTTTAACATGGGGACGCGGGTGTATGGGCTCGGGTGCAGATTGGCGTGCGCACCCACTTACTGCCATGTATGATTTGTACGCATACGGATGCATGCGCAGAAATCATACATTCTCGTCCGCACCAGGAGCGCGACATGTTGAGTAATTTTTATAATTATATAAATTGTTGTTGGTTTTAAATGTCATTGAAATTTGGGTATTATATAGATTATTGTGATTTTTATCTGTTTATATAGGTTATATAACACCACAGCTGTTTTTAGGAAAAAATTGAGTGAGCCCTCAGGCAGGATATAGTTAATGTAGCTGCCCCTTTAATTGCTGTAATGTGATTGGTGGGGGGGACTATTTAATGGTTCCAGGGATATGTTAATGTAAATCCACCTGAGGAAGACGACATATTGTTGTTGAAACACGTTGTGGCTGCCAATGAAGGAGGAAATTTAACCCTTAAATTGCTCCATCTGTGCTCCTGCGCCCTCTCTGAAGTAACCACTTATTACAAGCATACATATCCCTCCTTTGGTGTGGGTTACAGGGGCTGCAGAGCACATCGGTAATAGAAAGGGAAGAGACCTAGTGTCGGTCTAGGACCTGTGGTGATGTGGTGAGTGCTGATTTGCTGGAACACCACCACATGATTTGTCCGTACCAAGTGACCGAGAGGAGCCTGGCATGGAGGAGACTGTGCTTAGAATCTGTGCAGCAGTGTGGAGCGCATAAACAAGCTGAAACTGTGGTTGTGCGGAGGTAGCACAACCCGAGTAGGTGAGGGTCCACGTCACACATTACCAGTTTGTGTCCCCAAAGATCTTGTCAGGTTCTCCCCAGGGAGCGCTCCCCTGTTTCTTTTGTTTTGTATTATTGTTAATCTGGCACCTGGTGCTAATTTCCTTAATTATCTGACAAACCCTATGTAACTGGCAGCCTAACTTTCCAGGTTGCACTCACTTTGCAAAAATGAAGACTGAAAGCCTCCGGCAGCAGGCTGTCCAGATGAAGGACAAGGGGTCACCCTATCAGCCGTAGCAACAGAAGGTGGTCATTCAAAGACTGTGATTTCTAGAATATTGCATCTTTACAATATCACAAACTCTTTCCAGTCCCCCAAGAAGGCTGGTCACCCTCAAAAGACAAATGTAAGATAGGACAGGATAATGCGAGGAATCTCCATGGGTAATTGTTTCAACACCACAGATGAAATAACTCGCCAGATCAGCACTGAACAGGGTAAGGATCTGTCTTATCATGCAGTGTCACAATGCTTAAGAGCATTTGGACTGAAAGCCCACTCGGCAGTGACCAAACCTCTCATTGGTAGAAAGAATCAGAAGGCCGGACTCATCTTTGGCAAGGAACATGTTGCATGAACAGAGGAGAAGTGCCCACAATTCATTTTAGTGATGAAAGAAAGTTTAATTTAGGCTGTGGTCACAGTTGCCATGCGTTTTTTTTAGTGATTTTACAAAACTCATGCATTTTTTCATGTCAGCATGAGTTTTGTAAGGTGTGTGATGGCTCCCTGCGTTTTTGGGTGCGTTTTTGAATCTGCACCTAAAAATAGTGCTTGTAGTATTTTTTGGAGCGTTTTGAAAAACGCATGCGTTTTTGTAGAAAACGCATGCGTTTTTATAACATGGGTCCCTATGGGAAACGCATGCAAAAACG
This sequence comes from Allobates femoralis, assembly GCA_033576535.1. Lineage (NCBI taxonomy): Eukaryota > Metazoa > Chordata > Amphibia > Anura > Aromobatidae > Allobates > Allobates femoralis. Next base: position 725,549,385 of record JARQOC010000002.1, read on the forward strand.
CATGTACAATTAGTACCTTTTAGTGCCATTCAAAAACGCATGCGTTTCCCATAGGAGCCCATGTTAAAAAAACGCATGCGTTTCCAGAAACGCATGCGTTTTTTTAACATGGGCTCCTATGGGAAACGCATGCGTTTTTTTAACATGGGCACCTATGGGAAACGCATGCGTTTTTGAATGGCACTAATTGTACATGCGTTTTTGCATGCGTTTCCCATAAGGCCCCTTATTAAAAAACGCATGCGTTTTTGGATATGCTCCAAAAACGCATGGGACACTCACAAATGTTTTTTTGGCTATTAGGGCATGCGTTTTTTAACATGGGGGCCTATGGGTGCGTTTTTTACATGCGTTTTTGAAAACGCAGGTCTCCAAAAACGCATGTGAAAAATGGTACTGTGACCACAGCCTAAGTTTCATGCAGGACAATGCCCCTGTCACACAGCAAAATGGGGAAAGCAGTTCACAGAAACAGAAAACATTGAAACAATGAAATGGCTACTGAGAGTCCTGATCTAATCCCAATAGAAAACCTCTGAAAAATCCTTGGTGACAAAGTTATGGCCAAGAAACCCACAAAAGTCACAGAAGTGTGGAAGAGACTGGAAGAAGAGTGGAGCAAAATCCCCCCAGAAGTCATTTATAGCAAAGGCCTGCACAAAGCAAAGGCCTGCACACTTCTACTCATTGGTGACTGTTGTAACCTTCACAACATTTAGTGTTAATCTTTCTCTGTCTACAGTCATTGCTGTTGTGTAATTATGATCAGTTTTTGTGTAAAATAAAGGTTTTATGTCGATAAACTTTGGTTATTTTGGAAAACCCTCTTATAGTGGCATGGTTCACCCCTTACACAAAACGCTTTAGATGTTCGTCAATGTAGATTACTGTCACGCCGAAGGAGGCGGTAATGTGGAAGGGGGACCCACTAGACCACAGAGACCTTTGTGAAAGCTGAACCTGAGGAACCAGCTGCACTAGGATGTCAGAGAAATGCCGTGTGCCAGCAGGGGGGCCTATGTATACCGATGGGGGGCTGTGTGCCAGCAGGGGGGCCTCTGTATATTTATACATAAATTTAAATGGATAAAAACCACTGTTGCCAGATATTACATGTACAATTGTTCGTTGATATAGTTCCATATAGTTTAGTAAATAGAGATACTGGGAAATCCCAGTGGAGCTCAGCAGCTCTATATATAGTACATACAATAAATAGGAGAAAAATTAGAGCATATTGCTACAGTATTTTGCATATAAAAACTTGATTTATTAAGGTTTCTAGAGACATAGTATATACTAAATTACAAAAGACAAAAGATGCCACTATTACAAATGCACTAGCACCGAAGTACAGTGGAAAATATCATACAATTGGATTGACAATCAATGCAAACCATAGGTGACCTTTAATAAACCCTTGTTTAGGGAATCACAGAAATGCCAATAAATAATCACATAGTTGTATACAGGCTGTACTGTGAAATACCACCCCCATATGGTTGCTGCTCAATTAGTGAGCTAATCAGTCCATAACTGTTAGAGGTCCAGATCCATACCAAAGGTGCACGTAGTGCAGGGAGGAGGGAACCCCCTTAGTACCAGACTCCTGACGTACGTTTCGCTTAGTTTTCTTGCTTGTTATCACGATTGCTTCATCAAGAGGAGTATGCTCTAATTTTTCTCCTATTTATTGTATGTACAATTGTTCGACAGAATTCCTTTTTAAATAGGATTTTAGCAAAAATATCGATCTTGGTTTTACAAAAAATCCTTACGTGATGGAAAAAATTTGAGGTCATTTTTGTAATCAGCACACCAAATTACATAAAAATCAGTGAAAACTTCTCTTGTATTTTTCAAAAAAATTCAATTTTGCAGGGTTGTGTATTCAGTAAGTGTGGCACCCTGGCACCTTGTTGGGCACCACAGAAATCCTTAGGGCATGAATGGAGTTAACAGCAAAGCAACACTCACACAAAACACCTAACAACACTACAACCCCTTAGAACACCTGGTTTAACCCCGAGCCTCTAGGGGGAGCTCCACTGGTCACTTTGAGCCAGTTCCCCCTATAAATAGAGTATTGGAGGGAGAAACTTCAGAGTGTGCAGACGCTACAAGAGCTGCCAGCCTGTGTGAAACCTCCATCCTATGAGGGACACACTAGGCCCAAACAGCCAGCTAGCAAGTGAGGAAATCCCTGCAATTGGGATAAGAGGAAGAAGGAGAATATCTCTCAGGGACACCAGAGTGATCATAACTCTCTCCCTTAATAACTGGTTACTGGAACC
>JARQOC010000002.1:725551778-725867276 GCA_033576535.1 Allobates femoralis
GGGTACACCATCGCATACCCACAGGAAATCATCCCCCAATTAGAGTGAGACACAGACCCGTTCCACCAAATCACTACCATTGTGCTAAAGAGATGCTACAGGACATTAAGGAGGCCGGTGTTATAAGAGATAGTTGTAGTCCCTGGGCACTCTGTTCAATTTCCAAATGTAAATAGTTATGTTATGTTTATGAAAAATGGTTCAATCCTGGAGGACTGAAGTTAACTAGGGGGGAATGTGGCACCCCTGCTGGGGATTGCCACAAGACCCATCCGGTGCAAAGAGGGATTTACACTTTGGTACCCACAGCACACAACACCTTCCACCCCAGACCTGGAGGGGAAGCTCTACTTGCTGCTTTAAGCAAGTTCCCTTATAAGGATCCAGGCCTGAGGGGAGGAGTCAGTTAGTCTGCTCTGAGCAGTGAAGAGAACAGTTAAGTCCAGTGAAGCAGCCTAGAGAAGGTGCTGCAAAGCAAGGCCCAGAACCAAGGGAGACCGACCCGCTGAGAGAGGGACGGAGGCCAATTGAATGAGCAGTAGGTCATAACAAGGGACTAGATCTAGGATCCATTTAGCTCACCCGGACACCGGAGTCCGAACCTGCAGAACATACACTGAAGCAGGAAAAGCCTGGAGAAACCAGGAGGATCTATTCCCCTGAGGTACTAACTTAATATAGACACTCAAACCTGACTAAGCACAGGACCAGGGGCCCAAGAGGAGTGTAGGGACCCCACAGAAGGCCCTCATTGTCAGTTAAAGAGAAAAGCCCTGAGAGGGAAGAAAGCGGCGAGTTCAGTTATAGGCAGGACTTACCCCAAACCACCGCACACACTAATAGAGGAGACCTCACAACTTTCAAGGTGAAAATCCCAAATTGCACCGAGAATCTGGAAACCCTCTCGGACTGTACCTGTTACCGGACATCAGTAAAAGGTACCAATACAAAGACTATTGTGTGTGTGTGAGTCTGCTTCCCCGTCGCTTCCCACAGCATCCCCCGCAAGCAGCTACTACGGCTCCCCTCATCCACCCTCACTGCCCTGAGGTAAAGCTCCACCTGTGGGGAGCTGTACTACACTGAGCTGCACCACCATCACCTCAGCGGCCGGCCGTAGCACTGGTTTCCACCGTTACCAGGTACCACAGGTGGTGTCTCGACACTACTACCCCCATCCTCATCACCATTCCCCCTAATCCCCACCACTGAGGGTCCAGGGCACGGAACCGGGAACCGACCAGCCATCAAAGCAGTTGTCCTGTCCCGGGATCAGAGTACCCCCTACCCTGTCGACTGCCTCACCATGTCACCAAGGGAAGGTCCAGAAGGGTCTGGAAGGTACCAATTGGGCCTACACAGATGAAGACTAGGGTGTCGAGACTTCAGGCAGATGTAAGACCAGGACAGGGTCATCAACACTAAAAGGAAACACCAGGCATTAATAGCAAGCAGAGATAAGGCAATAGCCAGCAAGCACAGATCCAAGGACCTGAGGACAGCAACGTTTGAACTGTGGCACCCCAGAGTCCGGATGCCACAATGTTATCGCCTCCCCCTGGGGGTAGTGTCATACCTGGAAGCAACTAAGGGTATCCACACCAGGTGAGCCAAGCACACAACACCGTTTCTGCCTCCGGGCCTGAAGGGGGAGCTCTAAATCCGGGTTCAGGGCAGCTACCCTATAAATTCTGGTCTGAGATAATTCAGTACTGAGGAATCCTGTGGAATTGAGCAGTGTAAGCTCATCCCAAGGTAGCAGAAGCCTAGCTTGAGAGGCCTGTAAGCGAAGGTTTGAGAAAGTCGAGGAGAGCCTGGGGAGTGGAGTGGTACCGAGCTCACCCCAGCACAATGCGCTAGAACCGGACACCGAAAGTCTGAGGCTATGCAGGGCCTAACGACCCAGCAGTCAACACCGGAGGGTGGTAGATTTCAGGTCTCCCAGCCACACCACAGTATCCGCAGGCAAAGGAGCAGAAGGAGTCCAGGAATAGCTGCCAGGGAAGTAGGGTTGGAGAAGGGCTGAAGCTTCCTGTCATACCGGCACAACGCACGAAGAGAGAGAGAGGGCCACAGCTCAGCTTTAGGCAGCAGCAGGGATCTGCTGAAGAAGCGCAGCAGGGAGGCCTCAGGACTTGCAGGGTGATTAGAACCCCAATTTGCTTCCAAATTGCACGAACTCCAGTACCATCACCTAGGAGTGTCCTGGCTAGTACCTGCACCACCAGTATAGGACCTGAGGAAACAACAACTGTGAGTCTGTCTCTTACTTTGCGCCCTCCGTCCTGCATCCCAATGGCCTTCCAAAGACATAGACTTTTCCAGTTGCCCTGGGGATACCCGTGGGAAGCGATACCACCAAAGATGCCCATCCATCATCCCCAGTGCTCCTGTCTGGCAGCGTCTCAACAGCTGAATACCACGGGTGGCGTCACGATTCTTTATCCTTAAATCATCTCCCCCACATTAGCGACTCCGCAGGGCCACAGAGCCGGGTCTCAGCCCCCGTGCGTGCCACTGAGAAAACTAAGCAGCCTGATTCCGAGTGCCCCACGGCCATGGGGGTGAAACAGGAGAATAGTACAAAGTTGGTCAGGCACCTCCCTAAGGAGGTGAGGGCCTTAAATACACAAACATTGTGATTGGCTGAGAGGTGACAACTGAAAAAAGGGTGCACTGGCCCTTTAAAGGAGGAGAACCTGCATAGCGTGCTTCTTATGTGCACTCCCCCGCAACCTAGAAGTGAGAGGAGGCAGGAGAGACGCGACAGCGGGAAGGCATGGAGGGACATCGCGGTAGCGCGGACCGGGTGAGTAAGAGAGTCGGGAACAGGTGGGAGCAGCGGCATGACTGGGCCCTAGAGATGGGGCCCGCAGCTAGAGACATTATAATTACATTGTCTGAAAAAATCAAGTGATCATACATTGTTCTCTAATTTTGATCACGAGTGTAGATGTAGTAGAGCCAAGATGGTCATATGTGGCGTGTCTGCTCTGCTACATGAGAGAGACAGAGACTATATGTTGCATGGTATTGACCCAGCATGATGCCGCCACATAGTGACCACATTGCATTGATACCGCTAATGTGACAATCTAAATTATGCTATTTTATCCCACGAGAAATCTGTGTTCCCTTCTGTCTCCCTCGCTGTCTCTGCCTGTTGTAAACTGTAAATCATCTCTAGCAGTGGAAATATCCAAGTCCGATTTTACATATAAAAAATAATTTCTCTAAAATATGAAGGGTTATTGCAAATCTTAATAGGCACCGTGTCGGGATTAACCCCTTCCGCTGCAGACTATTTTTCCTTTTTTCCTTTTACCCAGAGTCACTTTTTATTTTCTCCATCGACATATCCCTACGAGGGCTTGTTCTTTGGGGGATAACTTGCAGTTATGAATTACACCATTCACTATATAATATACTGGAAAAAAAACCTACCGTATTTTGCAGAGTGTAAAATGAACTGAACCGTAAGATGCACCCCAAATTTAAAGGAGAAAAATAGAGAAAGGAAACAAATTTCAATTTGAAAACGGGAGGCTCATATAGTACGAATTTAGCTTCCCTGGGGCCAGCGATGGAGCAGGGTCAAAAGAAACAGGAGTGGGGTGACGCTATGGGCCCTGGGCTGTGAAGATGAGGTGTCCCGGAAGTGAGACGTAGGAGCCATTGATCTCCCGGCAGTGGTCTTCTAGGAAATGTTGGTGGTGTAAGGCAGGGCCCATTAATCTCCCCGGTGGTGGACTTCAGGGAATTGGCGCCGGAGGTGGCACATGCACAGATTGAGATCTCAGCCAGTCATTGAGCCAATATCTAAATCTGTCCATGAGATGCCTCCAGCGCCTTTTCTCTGAAGCTCGCCGTTGGGAGATCAATGGTCCCCGCTTTGCACCGCTAACAATTCTCTGAAACCCACCGCTAGTAGATCAATGGCTTCCACTTCGCATCACTGACATTTCCATAAAGTCCACTATTGGGAGATCAGTGTCTTGTTCGTCGCACTGCCGACATTTCCCTGAAGCCCGCTGCCGGGAGATCAATGTTTCCTGCCTCGTACTGCCAACATTTCCCTGAAGCCCAACGCCAAGAGTTCAATAGCTGCTGATGCGCACTGATAACATTTTCCTGAAGCCCTCTGCCAGGAGAGCAATGGCTCCTGCCTCGCACCGCCGGGTGTTCAATGGCTCTTTCCTCGCCTTGTACTGCTGACATTTCTTGAAACCCACCACTGAGAGATCAATAGTTCCTGCCTCGCACCACCAGGAGTTCAATGGTTCCCACCTTTACCACCAACATTTCCCTGAAATGAGTCGGTCGACAGGGTAGGGGGTACTCGGATATCGGGACAGGTTGTTACCTCGGTGGGGGATCACGGCTGGTCGGTTCCCGGTTCCATGCCCTGGACCCTCAATGGCGGGGATGAAAATGATGGATGGGGAAATGGTAATGTGACGCCACCTGTGGTACCTGGTAACGTGGATACCAGTGCTGCGGCCGGCCGCTGAGGTGATGGAGGTGCAGCTCAAAGTAGAACGGCTCCCCACAGGTGGAGCTTTACCTCAGGACAGCTGGGTGGATTAGGGGAGTAGTAGTGGCGGTTCTGCTTTGAATGCTGCAGGTGGCGGCGGTGAAGCAGGCACACACACACATAATAGTCTCTGTTTCAGTATCTTTTTACTGATGTTCGGTAAAAGGTACAGTCCTGAAGAGTAGCCAGGTTCTCGGTGCATTTTGGGACTTTCACCTTGGAGAGTTGTGAGGCCTCCTCTGTCACTGTGTGCAGTAGTTGGGGTAAGCTCTGCCTATAACTGAACTTGCCGCTCTTACTCCCTTTCAGGGTACTACTCCATAACCGAAAATGAGGACCTTGCTGTGGGGTCCCTATTCTCCTCTTGGGCCCCTGGTCCTATGCTTGGTCAGGTTTTGGTGCCTCACTTGTTATAGCTTCAGGGGGACTAGATCCTCCTGGTCTGTCCGGACTTTTCCTGCTACTATAGATTATTAGCAGAATCAGACTCCGGTGTCCAGGTGGCTAAAGGGAAAGCTGGTCTGTTCCCTTCTTCTTTTCTCCTACTTCCTCCACTGACCTTCGTCCCTCTCCCTAGGGTGCTTGCACAGCTGGGTCAGTGTTCTCTGGTTCTGGGTCCGGCTTGATCCGAGCAACCAGCTCCTTGCAGTCCCTTCTCCTCGGCTCTCTGACTGGAACTAACTGCTCTCTTCACTGCTCAGGGCAGACTAACTGACTCCTCCCCTCAGGCCTGGATTCGTATAGGGGAACTTGCTTAAGGCAGGAAGTAGAGCTCCCCCTCCAGGTCCGGGGAGGAAGGTGTTGTGCGCTGTGTGTACCAAGGTGTATGTCTCCTTGCACCGGTGGGTCCGGTGGCAATCCCCAGCAGGGGTGCCACAGAAGCCCACCACCAGGAGTTCAATAGGTCCTGCCTCGCACTGCCAACTTTTCACTGAATCCCTCCACCAGGAGTTCAATGGCTTTTGCCTCGCCTACTGCTGGGAGGTCAACGGCTCTTGCCTTGCACTACCGACATTTCCCTGGAGCCTACTGCTGGAAGATCAATAGCTCCTGCCTTGTACCGCCGGGAAACCCTTTCCTCTGAGCCCGGGGCCCGCAGCATTGCCTCACTCCTGCTGCCGCCGACTTCCAGCAGTGGTGACCCTTCCTCTTGTGACTCTGCTCCACCGGCACCACACCCATCAGTGAGCTACATTCGAGCTATAAGACACCCCCCCCATTTTCCTTCCAAATTTTGGATGAACAAACTACATGTTATAGTAAACAAAATACGGTAAGTGCTGTGAAATAGCAAAGAAGCATCTTTAGCACTGTTTTAGGGGTTTGTTTTAAAGGTGTGTAGTAAATATGCCATGATGATATGATTCTCCAGGTCACTACAATTATGACGAAACCAGTAAAAATAGTTAATAAGGTGGCAAGAAAAGCATATACATCAAGCCCACCAGGTTGAAGTAAGGGCGGGGAAGTGTCAAGATACATCAAAGGGTAAACATGATCTCACAGTAGTACAAAGTCCCACAGGTACAAAGGTAAATGAACCAGAGAAGTTCATTACCATACATATGAAAAAAGCGTAATTGCAGTGAACATGATTACATCCATGTAAAGTGCATGTGCAAAACATATATAGGCTATACATAAATCCTTAGAGTGATCATGCTCAATCGCTTTTTTCTAGAACAAAGTACCAAAGGGGGTCACAACAATTTAGGACCCATGCATACCCATGTTGGATCAAAGTCTGCCGCCCTCCACAAAAACCTGCCGGGCTAGAACCCCGACGCGGCGTTTCGCTGCATGTGCCTGGTAGCTGCAGCTTCCTCAAGGGGGAGTATTGTGTGTCCTGTGTCAGCCCGTCCCCCTATATACGGTCGTAACGAGAGAGGCTCGTACATCACCTGTGTATACGCGTCATCCTCAATCGCCGCGCGCCGGAAGCGACGCTCCAGTCAAGCGTGACGGCCGGCCGTGACGCGCACGCGGCACCATGGGACGCGTCACCATGGCACCCGCGCATGCGCGTCAGGCTCGGCCATCCTGGAAAGCGTCACCCCGCGTGCTGGTGTGAGGAGAGCGAGGTGAACGGGGAAGTCAAAAAAACCCGATGATGGCTGCCAATCTAGTCTGGGGGATCATAACAAAGACACAGGGCAACACATCAATTGAAAAAGAGAATAGAGTTAAAAATTCAAATTGCACCCTATTTAGCTACAAATAGAGAATATGAACGATCCTCAGTCATCTAAATACATATTCTTCCCAAGGGAAGATAGAGAATTTTATGGCATCAACCCGACAAGTCACACAAATCCAGAGGGTCCTTAGATAAAGGACAAAAATCCAGATCCCATGACTTGAGGATAATCCGGGGTCCAGTATATTCCCTTTATGTCGAAGTTGGTACCAGTGTGGATGAGAGTATTCAACGTCCATTAGTCAAGAAAAAAGAGAAGGTGACTGAAAGAATAAAAGATTAAAAATTAATTAAAATCTTTCCCAAAAGATGGAAAGAGTATATGCAAAAGGAAACACAGATGCAGTAATACATGCAGAATGGTAACCAGTCTCACAGATATGGCCTGAAAGACAAGGACTCATTAATCCCTCTGGGACTGAGGGTATCCAAGGTCACTATCCATTTCGCCTCCATTTGAGCGAGGCATTTTTTGAGATTACCTCCTCGATTTCCCGCCCTCACCATGTCTATTCCCCTGAACTTTAGACTGGATGAGTCACAATTATGGACCTGCCAAAAATGTCGTGGCAAGGTCCGCAATTTGCTACCATCCTTTGAATTCCGGGCCCCTTCTATGTCACTAAGATGTTCTCGTATTCTTTTGCGAAATTCTCGGGAAGTCAAGCCAACGTATATCTTCCGGCACTCACACGTCGCATAATAAATGACGTGCGTGGAGCCGCAAGACACACGCTGCCTGATAGTATACTGCTTCTTCCCGTCAGAGGATTCGAACGTGCGAATCCTCTGGACATTGGGGCACGCTACACAATGGCCACAGGGGAAAGAGCCAGTGGCGGGGCCAGAACTCCCAAAGGTATTAATTTTAGGTGGTATGTAGTGGCTATGAACTAGCCAATCTCTCAGATTTTTAGATCTCCTAGCTGTCATTAGTGGGCGTTCAGAGATGCATTGAGAGAGGATGTTGTCACTTTTCAGGATGGCCCAATGGCGTTGAAAAATCGCCTGCATCGAGCTCCATTCCTGGTTATAGGTTCCAATGAACCTTACAGGTGGATCCCCTCCCTCCCTTTTTGGGTTGTATCTCAACAACGCATCTCTGGAAGTATTCTTTGCCCTCCGGTACCCAGCCTTTATACTCCGCTTACTGTATCCCCTGACGTCGAACCGCTGTTTAAGATCACTAGCCTGCCGTTCAAATCCAGAGTCCGTCGAGCAAATGCGCCTCATGCGGAGGAATTGACCGGTCGGGATGGCGCGTATAGTCGAGGGGTGATGTCCGGAGGCTGCATGGAGTAGTGCATTCACCGATGTCTCCTTGCGGAAGACATCCGTCCGTACACGACCCATGTCATCCAGGGAGATCTCAATATCTAGAAAATCTATTTTATTTTTACTCAACCTGTGGGTCAGTCTGATATTCATGTCATTCTCGTTCAGCCGACCCACAAAGGAAGAGAACTGCTCCGCCGAGCCCTGCCACACAATGAGGACGTCGTCTATATATCTAATCCATGCTTGCGCTTGGGCGCAGCCCGATACGCCCTCATCGCCAAAGATGTTGCGCTCCCAATAACCAAGGAAGAGGTTGGCGTATGAGGGCGCACAGGCCGCACCCATCGCAGTTCCCTTCTTCTGGAGATAGACGACGTCCTTGAAAACGAAAAAATTGTGTGTCAGGGCGAAGCGGAGCAGCTCCAAAATGAGATCTCCCATGGCGCCACCCCGACCGCCGGCCTCCATGAAGAAGCGCACCGCTCTGAGACCGTCCTCATGGCTAATGCAGGTGTATAGCGATTCGACGTCGATAGTTGCCAACAGGGTCCCTTGGTCCACGAAAATGCCATCAATCCGGTTCAGGACGCCCGTAGTGTCTCTGGCATATGACGGAAGTAACTCCACCAGTGGCTTAAGGTAATGATCGATAAATTTACAGATGGGTTCGCATAGGCCGTCAATGCCAGACACTATGGGGCGCCCCGGGGGATTGAGGGCATTTTTGTGGACTTTGGGTAGCAAGTAAAAGGTGGGTACCTTCGGGCAAAGTACTAACAACCCTTCCATCTCCCTCTTAGATAGGATACCTTGATCTCGGGCTCTGTTTAAAATCGACTTCAAATCCCCCAAAAAGGACGTCGAAGGATTACCATCCAATTTTTGGTAGGTTAGTTTATCTCGTAATTGTCGCAGGGCTTCCCGTTCATACATTAAGACCGGCCAGACCACAATATTCCCCCCTTTATCTGCTGGTTTAAAAACCACCCCTTCTAGTTTGTTTAATTCTTCCAGGGCCTCCCTTTCCTTCCTAGTCAGGTTATCAAATCTCCTCCTGCCTGGAATCCTCCTGAGTTCATCAGCCACTACCCTCAGGAAAACCGCAACGGCAGGGCATAGGGAGAGAGAGGGGAATTTTGTGGACCGTGGTAATAGTTGTTTTGGGAACGCACCTGCGATGTCGAGTGTTTGTTCTTGTATAAGTTCCTCCAAGGCTTCCAGTGTTTCTTTTTCAACAGTGAGATCCAGGGTTATGTCTGATCTTTTGAAATGCAACCGCTTCAAGACTATCTTCCTCAGAAAAAGGTGAAGATCCTTTAAAGCTGAAAAATAATTGTAAGAATTGGTGGGACAAAAAGTTAAACCTCTGGAGAGTAGAGACAGCTGTGAGTCAGTTAGAGCGTGCGTGGACAAATTAATTACCTGTAAATGATGTCTATTACGTTTAGCGTTCGGTGGTGGGGAGCGACCGCCCATCTGACCGCGTGGTTTTCCGCTCCTGGTAAACATCCCAGATCCTGGTTCCCAGTCGCTGGCTCCCGCCGACTCAGCAGCTGAACTGTCGTCCCCAGACGTTAGGGATTGAATAGAGGGGGACCTAGGGGGAGGGAGGTCTGAGGGTCCTGGTAATTCTCCAGGTACCCTTGGTTTGGGTTGTTCGGGTTTAGGATCATCTGGTTTTTTCGGGTATTTTGGTGGTCTACCCCTTGGTGGCTTATTCTTCCATCTGTATACCCTATTGTTGATGAAGTCCTGATGATCCCTAATTAACTTCTTTGTCTTGAACTCTCTGACCTCTTTCTCCCATTTAATGGTATCCCTCTCTACCTCCTCATTAAATTTCTTCCATTGATCCACTGTACTTTTTGCTTTGATCAGCTCTTCCAAACCCTCAAGGTCCTTCTCCATCTGGGCTAAGGAGGTTGCATTCTGATCTCTCAACAGTTGTATGAAGCCTTTGGAGCACTCATTACAGAACGACTCCCACTGTGATTTAAAATCCTCATCTGAAATCTCATAGGAGGGAAAGACCTGTACCCTCAAGCCTCGGGGATCAGGTCCTTCTCTAAGTACTTGGCTAGGAAAGCTTTGTTCCAACATGTCCGGGTTCTCTTGCGTAAGAGATCCTTGTATCTCACAGTCGAAGAGCTGAGAAGCTGGTCACCATCTGCTGCACCTGTGTTTGTGCCCTCCTTTTGAAAAACGTCGTCCAATAATCTCATCCACGCTTGGTCGCGTGCTCTGAAAGTCATGGATGCCCTGGGTGTAGCTGTGCCTCGCTCAAATGGAGGCGAAATGGATAGTGACCTTAGATACCCTCAGTCCCAGAGGGATTAATGAGTCCTTGTCTTTCAGGCCATATCTGTGAGACTGGTTACCATTCTGCATGTATTACTGCATCTGTGTTTCCTTTTGCATATACTCTTTCCATCTTTTGGGAAAGATTTTAATTAATTTTTAATCTTTTATTCTTTCAGTCACCTTCTCTTTTTTCTTGACTAATGGACGTTGAATACTCTCATCCACACTGGTACCAACTTCGACATAAAGGGAATATACTGGACCCCGGATTATCCTCAAGTCATGGGATCTGGATTTTTGTCCTTTATCTAAGGACCCTCTGGATTTGTGTGACTTGTCGGGTTGATGCCATAAAATTCTCTATCTTCCCTTGGGAAGAATATGTATTTAGATGACTGAGGATCGTTCATATTCTCTATTTGTAGCTAAATAGGGTGCAATTTGAATTTTTAACTCTATTCTCTTTTTCAATTGATGTGTTGCCCTGTGTCTTTGTTATGATCCCCCAGACTAGATTGGCAGCCATCATCGGGTTTTTTTGACTTCCCCGTTCACCTCGCTCTCCTCACACCAGCACGCGGGGTGACGCTTTCCAGGACGGCCGAGCCTGACGCGCATGCGCGGGTGCCATGGTGACGCGTCCCATGGTGCCGCGTGCGCGTCACGGCCGGCCGTCACGCTTGACTGGAGCGTCGCTTCCGGCGCACGGCGATTGAGGATGACGCGTATACACAGGTGATGTACGAGCCTCTCTCGTTACGACCGTATATAGGGGGACGGGCTGACACAGGACACACAATACTCCCCCTTGAGGAAGCTGCAGCTACCAGGCACATGCAGCGAAACGCCGCGTCGGGGTTCTAGCCCGGCAGGTTTTTGTGGAGGGCGGCAGACTTTGATCCAACATAGGTATGCATGGGTCCTAAATTGTTGTGACCCCCTTTGGTACTTTGTTCTAGAAAAAAGCGATTGAGCATGATCACTCTAAGGATTTATGTATAGCCTATATATGTTTTGCACATGCACTTTACATGGATGTAATCATGTTCACTGCAATTACGCTTTTTTCATATGTATGGTAATGAACTTCTCTGGTTCATTTACCTTTGTACCTGTGGGACTTTGTACTACTGTGAGATCATGTTTACCCTTTGATGTATCTTGACACTTCCCCGCCCTTACTTCAACCTGGTGGGCTTGATGTATATGCTTTTCTTGCCACCTTATTAACTATTTTTATTGATGTTTTCCAATAAAATTTGACCTTTGCATAGTACTCATTGTTCTCTTGTGTTGTAAATGCTGTTTGGAGTACCTTTATGCATACGGCAGACCCCTCTTCCACTTGCACTGGCATGTGGTGGGCTTTGCCTCACTTGTATAAGCCCAGTTGGGCGCTGTTTCTAATTATGACGAAACCAGGTGGCAATTCTTTGCTTTTTCTACACTTACAGTATCGGTTACATATTTTTCTATTTTTATAAGGAGTTTTTCATCCATGGCGGCATCAAATATTTTTGTTTTCTATTTCTTATTTTTAATGGTAAATTTCTTATTTCTTATTTTTATTTTTTTGTTAATTTTATTTACTTAAATTTCTAATTTGTAATGGGTGAATTTGTTAATATTTCTTTATTTTCCCTTTATTTCTCAGGTCTCTTAAGGTACCTGAACCCATGATCCTTCAATCCTTTGTTGTTCAGTGGTGATTGAAAGTTTGTGAACCTTTTGGAATTTTCCAGATTTCCGCATAAATTTGGATCTAAAACTATATCAGATTATCACACAATTCTTATAACTAGTTATAGAAAACCAAATAACAAAAGAGAAGAAAATAATGGATTTTGTCATTTTTTATTAATTAAATGAATCCAATATCCCATTTCTGTGAGCAGCAAAAGTATGTGAACCTTAAGGGTAAGTGCACACTTACCGGCGGGTTGGTCGGCGGCGGCTGGGCGGAACCCGCCAGGAAGCTCCGGTGCCGTCCACCGGCTTCATGGCGGGTATGTGCGGCGGGAGCAGGGCGGGTGACGGGCGGGAGCCGGCGGTTGCACAGCGGGTTCTCGGCGGCGGGTCTACTGCGGCTGGAAGCAGCACATGATTCTGCTTGCAGCCGCTGCAGAACCGCCGTTTTATAGAACAAGCTCATTCTTTGCTAACCCGCTGGGAAACCTGCGGGTTAGCAACGGATGAGGCTGTGTAAACCGCCGGTGTGTGCACAGCCTTGGTCGGTTTACATTGGTGTTAATGTTAATCCAAACGCCGGTTTGGATTAACATAAATTTACATACAACTAATGTAAACAAACCGTCGGTTTACACAGGTAAACCGCCCAAAACCCGGCAAGTGCGTACATAGCCTAAGGATTAGTGAATGGGTGATCTGTTTTGTTTTCTTTAAAGGACAAGAATCAGTCAAAGTATTGTCTTCACAACACATAAATGTCTTAAATGGTAGAGTTGGAAGGGACCTCCAGGGTCATTGTGTGAAAGGACCTCCAGGGTCATCGTGTGAAGGGACCTCCAGGGTCATTGTGTGAAGGGACCTCCAGGGTCATTGTGTGAAGGGACCTTCTGGGTCATTGTGTGAAGAGACCTCCTGGGTCATTGTGTGAAGAGACCTTCTGGGTCATCTGCTCCAACTCCCTGCTCAAAGCAGGATTCACTAAATCATCCCAGACAGATGTCTGTCCAGCCTCTGTGTGAAGACATCCATTAAAGAGAAACTCACCACCTCTCCTATCTGTCATGCCTTGATCTCAGGGGTCAATCTGGTGACCTCTTGCTCTGTGATCGGTTTCGGGTAACTAAGTGCCGCGCTGTGCCCTGTAACCCGATGTGTACCTTGGTTACCAGTGTTCTTGCTGGTTCACATCCCTGGTGAGCATGCCTGTGTGACAGCTCACCAGCGATGTGAACGATGTTGTTAGCGATCGTGCGTGCATGTGATCGCTAACAATATCGTTCATTGAATTGAAGCGTCTGACGTGGCCTTTAGACCTTCACATCCGTACCTCATGCAGCTCCTGAAGAAATGCAAAAATAAACACACAGTAGCATCCAGCAAAGTCAGCACAATCTAAGTGTGACAGAGGTGGTGGCGGTGAATGCCCCTAGAGGAGTAGCCCTTGTGACCTCCCAAGACTGTCCGTCAGCAGAGTACCAGGAACAACAGCAACAACCATCAATGGGTTGGTGAGGTAGTCACTTATCTCTTAGTTGGCATTTCAGCTAGAGAAGGACTTATTAGAGTTGTTTTTTTGTCAGTTTATATTTGACTAAGGGCCCTTTCACATCAGCGTTTTTTTCAAATCACGGCAGATGGGGTGAAAAAACCGCATCTGCCGCGATTACCGCATACCGGCTGCACTTGCGGCACGGTTGCGGCGCGGTTGCGGCAAGCCCCATAGAAAGTATAGGCGGGCTTGCGGCAGGTGCGGCAAGTGCGGTTTTGCACTTGCGGCAGGTGCGGCTGCAAAAAAAACCGCGTCTGACCGCGTTTTTTTTCGCGGCCGCACCGGCCGCAAGTGCCAAAACCGCACTTGCCGCACCTGCCGCAAGTCCACCTATACCTTGTATGGCGTTTACCGCAACCGCGCCGCAACCGTGCCGCAAGTGCAGCCGGTATGCGGTAATCGCGGCAGATGCGTTTTTTTTCACCCCATCTGTCGCGATTTGAAAAAAACGCTGATGTGAAAGGGCCCTAAGGCCTGTGTTTTTGTTAAACTTATATTTTACCCTTGCAACATTTTGCATTGTTTGTGCTCCCCCCTATTGGGCATGTATGCAGCCTTTGGGCTCCAACTGAAAGACCTTAATGGACTCTGCCCTCCAACAGTCTGTGCTGCTGCTGATCCTTGTTCTCTTGAGATTCAGCTCCTGACATTTTCCTTACAGTTTGTTAGTATAATTTAGAATACCCTGGTCCATCAATGATGACAACTGTCCTGGTACAGATGCAGCAAAACAGACCCAAGCCATGACACCACCGTGTTTCGCAAATGGCCTTAGGTTTTTTTGCTGTAATGCAGGGTTTTAATTTCTACAAAGATAACTATACTCATTTAAACCAAAAATCTCTAATTTCCTCACAATACATTTTTCATGTTTCAAATAGCTTTCAGGCTTGGCCAAATGATGTTTAGACATCTTCAGATGGGCAGCAGTGTTCTTTTTGGAGAGAAGTGTCTTTCTCATTGCAGTGCTGCCATGAACACCATTGTTTAGTATCCTCCTGATGGTGGACTCATTAAAATTAACATTAGCTAACATGAAAGAGGCCTTTAGTTGCTTAGAGCTTACCTTGGGTTCCTTTCATTGTGGACTATTATACACTGTGCTTCTATAGTGATTTCTATGAAATTTCCTCTATTTCTACATAATCTGACTGACTGTAAATAGAGGGAGTTGAAGCTCTTTAGAGATAGTTGTGTAACTTTATACAGTCTAATAGGCATCAACAACTTATGCTCTGAGGTCCTCAGAAGTCTCTTTTATTCGTGCCATGATACTGTTATGCACTGATCAATTCACACACGGGTACAGAGAGAAATAAAGCCTAAACAACTGTAGCCGCACCCTACTGGTTCCTGTACAGACTAGAATGTCAATAGCCGCCAACTAGAAACCACAGCTCGAACCTGACTCTCTAAAAGGCCATCAAGCTGCTTATTATTCCTCCTGAGGAACCAGAGGGAAGGTCACTACATACAACTAAGAAAAAAATAGTGTGCAGGAGTAGACAAAAGCCAAAGGTGAGCAAACTTAAAGAAGGTGCACATGGGTAAAAAGGAGAAATAATAAATGGAAGAGAGGGTAAGCGACACTCGCACTCCAGGGCCGGGGTACTCAGTGACAGGCAGCTCATTGTTCTTCACTTCTCCGTTCTTTCCATGGGGACAGACAGGGCCGAGACCTGGTCCCGTGACCCTGGCGTTGTCATTTTTAATAAATGGGGGGTAGATGACAGTGAAGATTAGCTGAAAGGGGTATTTGTGACGCCACCTGCGGTATGCGGCCAGGGCTGCTTCAGAAGCTTTAGGTATGGTGACTGGCAGCTTGGATGGTTCCGCTCCCCACAGGTGGAGCGCGGTCCCCAGGGCAGCAGGGTATGGAGGAGTCAGTTTGTACCTTGGCAGATGTTCGTTAGGTCATCAGTACCCTGGTGTCTCATGCGGCCTCTGCGGCCGGTGGTAGCCACTTAAAAAAGTCTCACACACCACAGCTGGAGTTCTGTTACTTTTACTCAGTTGTTTCAGCATGACCTCCGGGTACTTCCCTTGCCAACCTCTGGTTCAGCGTTGTCCCCAGAACTGGGACAGTGCAGTCAAGCCTCTGCTGCGGTCCCTCTCTCTCTCTCTCTCTATGTGTTTCTGTCTCTGATGGTCCCTTCGCACTACAAACTCGTCTTGCCATTCCTCACTTAGCACCTCTGCAGCACACAGCTCAGGTACCGACAGCCACGGGTCCTCTGTTGTACCCCTTTTGGGCGCTGCGCCATAGTTCGGCTGCCTTCTCCAAGTTGTGTCGGGTGTTCGGCCACAGCTCCTGTTAGACGCTTGGGGTCTCCAGTTCAACGGTTTGGGCATGAAGCATCTGCGCTGTGTTCAGGGTCGGGTCCCTGTGTTGTCCACCAGCCCCTCTGTCTCACCAGATATGGGCGTATAGGGATCTACATCTCGTTCTGTACCCCAAGGGCTCCTTTCCTCTTTTACATCTGTCGGCCTTTCCCTCCCGGGGCGAGCGTGATCGTGCTCCAGCCTGTGGGTGTCGGCACCCTACATTCTCAATTTCCACCCCACTCCTTTCCATGGTTTTTCCCTTCTTCTCTTTTTCCTACTACTCCTGCACTTCACTTTTCTCTCCCGGCTACACTTGGGTCCTCCCTCTGGGTCCACCCACTGTCCCGGGGTCCTAAGTGTTGTGTGTGTAAAGCTCAACGTCACCTTTCAAGTACCTGGAGACCAGAGGCACAACTCTCCCTCTAATGGAGGAGTGCAGTACCTCTGGTGGCTGCCTACCCGGTGGGGCGCCACATGATCACCTACAAACATGAATGGGACAGGGCCTCCTAAGGAACCTGGGAGCTGTGTGGATGGTGGGAAATTCAGATCTTTATTGATGAGGCATCTACCCAATACGGAGTTTCGGAAGATGTTGGCATCACCTGTTGGCCCATACGAACCAACATCCACCGCAATAAACTGATAGATGCTGTCAACTAAAGCCAGAAGGACAATAGAAAAATAATGTTTATAATTAAAAAAAAGGTGCCAGAACAAGGTGGCTTCTTGATCCGGATATGTTTTCCATCTAGGGTACCAATGCAGTTCGGTAAATTACAGGTGTGATAGAATCCATTTGCAATCCGGTACCTGAAGAACAGAGGCATAACTCTCCCTCGGAGTGCAGTACCTCTGGTGGCGGCCTACCCGGTGGGGCGCCACATAGGCTCTTACCAAACCTAAAGGGAACATAAGAAAGGCGGAGGAAGGCAAAGAGAAAACACAGAGTAATCACAATACTGGTCTCGGCCTAACAGGGAAAATCCCTTAGCTGCAGGACTGGAAATCCATAGCAGAAATCCACATAGAAATATAGCCAGCAGTGAAGGCTGGAGTAAGATGGGTATAAATAGCCACACATGGATTGTGATAGGACAGAGACAAAATGTGAAAGTAAGGACACCTCTCTAGCAGCAAAGCAAAGGAGAAAAGCTAGGAGAAAAGAGTGAACAGTATTTGGACACCGACCAACCAAGCTCAGCAGGTAATAGGCTGTGCCGCTCGGAGATCGTTCACCGCGGTGAATAGTCTTCCCTGGTCACCCTGCCTGTAACTGCCATTCCCTCATCAGCATTCTTACTACACCATGGCATTATCAGCAGCCACACCTTTTACCTGCCCACTCCCATTGTATTGGGCCTTCCCTGGCTGGAGAAACACAACCCAGTGATTGACTGGTGGGCTAGAAAATTTGTAACTTGGGGGGCTTTCTGTGTGAGTAATTTCCTAGCTACAACTATTTCTGCCGTACTGGTTGCACCGACTCCTACCCCACTATCAGAAGTGAATGGAAGTGGGCCTGTAAAAGGGGGAGGACTCCGGATTACACCTCAGATTAATGGTGGGTCTAGGCATCGTTCCAGGAGGAGAGGCAGGGTAGGGATGTTGGTTCTTACTGTGCACTCCAACGGAGGGAGCCCTGGGCCCCGGGGGGACACTTGCTGCAGTTTGCCATCCTGGATATGTTCCCTCTGACTGTGAACGCAGATTTGGAAATAAACGTGCAGGTTCAGACCTGAATGTGAGAGTATGTGTGGGTGTTGTCCAAGCACATCAGGTGGAGGCGTGCTGCTGGGGCTCCTAGTTCTGGGGTTATAGGACCGTTTCGCATATCGGCCATTTGTAATTCTGTGCTGTATCGACTTGACCTACCCCCAGTTTTGGAGACCCGTAACATCTTTCATATCTCATCACTCAGGAGATGTGGACCTAGTTTGGATGTGTCTGTTGTCGAGTCTAGAGGCCTCTCTTAAAAGAGGAGGTCCTGTCACACTTAGACTGTGCTGACTTTGCTGGATGCTGTGTGTTTGTGTTTGCATTTCTTCAGGAGCAGCATGAGGTACGGATGTGAAGGTCTTTTGCTCAGTTGCTGGTTGATGTGAGGGTCGGGTGTGAGTCTCCTTAAATCCCCTCCCCCTAAACTTTACGTAGCCTCTTCTTCCACCAGGTGTTGCTGCTAATACAGTTTCACTCTATACCTGAAGCTGTACTGTGCAGACTTGTTTTGTTTGTGCTGAAGACCTTTCCTTTGGAGTTGCTGTATCCAGGTTCTGTGGAGGGAGATGAGGGGGGAATAGCGCAGGGCTGGTGGAGGCGATTAGGGAGAGGCTGGAGACCCGAACCTTCTCATCATCAGAGATACCTTGGAGGTCAGAGCCATTCACGGTTTCCAGTTTAGGGTCAGACTAGTCTTCCCTGGTAACCCTGCCCGTGACTGCCATTCCCTCATCAGCATTCTCACTACACCGTGACAACCTGCTTCCCAACACACTCTATCATGACCACCACTGGAAAGGACGATGGAGTAACTAGGGGACGACCACGCCCTATAGGATAAACAGGACCAGCTTGGGGCACACCGACAGGCCCTCTGGGTTTGGGTGCTTCTGGCTGACCAACCAACAGACACCTGGGCCACACTTGACACCAACTTCTATCTAGGTTGGCCTCCTCCTGCTATTTCTTACATTGGTCAGCAGTGGCAACCCGACATATGCCAACCGTCAACCATTCCTTGCTGCCCCAAAACTTCATGAAAATGACATCATCCCCGACAATGATGGTGCGTAGTCTTTGGGAAGATTGTCAGGATGGAGTGGATGACATATCACCGATGCCTTGTGCCATATTCCACTAGCCATCCATGCCCCTTATGCTACATAACTGTAATATGAATTATCATATAACACAATAGTGCACTTACCAAAAATCTGTATTGTAAATGAATGGCATGAAATGTGAACCCCAATGGGGACAGTGTTGCAGATGTATGTAAAGCGCTATGGAATTAATAGAGCTTTTTAAATGAATAAATAATATTAGTAGCAGTATTATTATGACATGAAATAGTGATTGCACATTTTCAAGAAGCAATAGCCATAGTATGGTTTTTCATCAGTGTGAACAGACCTATAAGATCATGGATATGAAGCATAATGGCCATATGTGATTTTTGTATGAATTGCTATCACATAAGTGTAGAACTGATGGCCTCGCATGCTACTGACCCTCTGCTATAATAAACGTTTGCTCTCCCCAAAAAAATATTAATAATATTAATAATAAAATAAAATAAAAATATTAAGCTCTAATAATAATAAAATAAATAAAAAATATTAAGCTCTCTTAAACTGATGTTTTAAAGACATTGTAAGCTTCCAGGACATCCCAGCTGCTGCCATATCTGGCACGGTTTCCAAAATTAAAACCCTGCAGGTGTCCAACACACCAGCAAACTCCAGGAAGCTTCAAAAATGTAATTCAAAGCTCCAGAAGTTCACACCTTGATACAAGCCGGTAGACCTGATAGTTGGGGACACTCCTAATCTTCGGTTAGGTGTTCTTCCCAGTCAGTGTGTCTTTCAGCCAGCATTATGGCGTTTGACGACTTTTGGGGAACGCATTCGGCTTCCCGATCCCTGAGCCGAATCGACCACATTGGTGCCAAATTTAAAATTAGCGAACATGTTCGAGCAAACTTCGCTACAAATGACAGTAGGTTCTGTCAGAGTCTATCCAGAGCAGTTCATAGTTATAAATGATAAAGCGGGGACACTTGTGGATTTTGACTAGCCAAGATTCACCTGACTCCTGCTGCTGCATATTCACAGTGCGTTGTGAAAGTATTCGGCCCCCTATATACAGTGCCTTGTGAAAGTATTTGTCCCCCTTGAACTTTTCAACCTTTTGCCACATTTCAGGCTTCAAACATAAAGATATAAATTCTAATTTTTTTGTGACAAATCAACAACAAGTGGGACACAATCGTGAGGTGGAACCAAATTTATTGGATATATTAAACTTTTTTAACAAATAAAAAACGAAAAAGTGGGGCGTGCAATATTATTCGACCCCTTTACTTTCAGTGCAGCAAACTCACTCCAGAAGTTCAGTGAGGATCTCTGAATGATGCAATGTTGTCCTAAATGACTGGTAATGATAAACGGAATCCACCTGTGTGTAATCAAGTCTCAGTATAAATGCACCAGCTCTGTGATAGTCTCAGGGTTCTGTTTCAAGTGCAGAGAGCATCATGAAGACCAAGGAACACACCAGGCAGGTCCAAGATACTGTTGTGGAAAAGTTTCAAGCCGGATTTAGATCAAAAATAATTTCCCAAGTATTAAACATCTGAAGGAGCGCTGTGCAAGCGATCATATAGAAATGGAAGGAGTATCAGACCACTGCAAACCTACCAAGACCCGGCCGTCCCTCTAAACTTTCATCTCGAACAAGGAGAAGATTGATCAGAGATGCAGCCAAAAGGCCCATGATCCCTCTGGATGAACTGCAGAGATCTACAGCTGAGGTGGGAGAGTCTGTCCATAGGACAACAATCAGTCGTACACTGCACAAATCTGGCCTTTATGGAAAAGTGGCAAGAAGAAAGCCATTTCTCAAAGATATCCATAAAAAGTCTGGTTTGAAGTTTCCCACAAGCCGCCTGGGAGACATCAAACATGTGGAAAAAGGGGCTCTGCTCAGAGGAAACCAAAATCAAACTTTGGCCACAATACAAAACGATATGTTTGGCGTAAAAGCAACAAAGCTCATCACCCTCAAAACACCATCCCCACTGTCACACATGGTGGAGGCAGCATCATGGTTTGGGCTTTTCTTCAGCAGGGACAGGGAAGATAGTTAAAATTGATGGGAAGATGGACGGAGCCAAATACAGGACCATTCTGGAAGAAAACTTGTTGGAGTCTGCAAAAGACCTGAGACTGGGACGGAGATTTATCTTTCAACAAAACAATGATCCCAAACATAAAGCAAAATCTGCAATGGAATGGTTCAAAAATAACCGTCTCCAGGTGTTAGAATGGCCGAGTCACATCCAGACCTGAATCCAATGGAGAATCTGTGGAAAGAGCTGAAAACTGCTGATCACAAACGCCTCAATCCAACCTCACTGAGCTCCAGCTGTTCTGCAACGAAGAATGAGACAAACCCCAAGAGACTGCAGCTATAATCACAGCACAAGGGGGCGCTACAAAGTATTAACTCAAGGGGACGAATAATATTGCACGCCCCACGCCTCAGTTTCTTATTTGTTAAAAAAGTTTAAAATATCCAATAAATTTGGTTCCACCTCACGATTGTGTCCCACTTGTTGTTGATTCTTCACAAAAAAATTAGAATTTATATCTTTATGTTTGAAGCCTGAAATGCGGCAAACGGTTGAAAAGTTCAAGGGGGCCGAATACTTTCACAAGGCGCTGTATATAGGGGGCCGAATACTTTCACAAGGCACTGTATATCACCAATTGGAATTATATGGGACTACTGAACTTGGACAGAAGATGGAGGATTACAACTTTGTCCTCATTTACCATCTAGTGAATATTCCGACGCGTTCTGGTTCTTATTTTCTTATTCTTAATTTGTGTACCATCATATGTCTGTGATATGCAGCAGTATTGGCACACCTCTAGGCCAGCAGTTCCCTTGTCTTGTCTCCACATCACGGCAGGGATCTGTGCAAGTCCCGCAGTTATGATGACGCGTCCCCGCTCCCGCACATACACAGTATAGTTTGTACGCTGTTGGAAGCAGGAAGTGAGTGTGGACACACTGGGCAGGCACGCCACGACTGAATAGCAATTGCTGTGGATCATGCTAGTGTGGCGCCCCTGCGTCCAGGAGGCCACAAAGGGAACTGCAGCCAGGCAGGTAGGACACTTGTTGCACAAATACACCCTCACAGCCCACATGACCCACGTACAGAAGGTAACATCCAGCCCTGAGATTAGAGACTCTATGAGATTGAGGGGTGGTGGATTTAGAGGAGTGGGTTGGGCACACCCGTAGTCAGGTGACTTGAGAGTATATAGGAAGGGGGAGGAGTGAAGGTGTTCAGTAAGCAGTAGGCCGAGGTAGGCTGAGAAGCAAAGACTGGAACTCACACGTCCTGCGAGTGTAAGGCCTAGGAGCGCAGAATCTGTACTGAGCCAGTGCGAGCCAGAGGAGAGAGAAAGCCCATCCGAAGCTGATACCACCAGGAGTGTGAGAGGACTGAGAAAGGACGGTGTAACCCGGGCCCTAGGAACGCAGCTGAAGCTACTGACTGCAGGCGGAGTGGCCCTCCTATGATACCAAGAGGAACAGAGAGAAGGGAGCCTGGTAGAGCCTCAGACTTGAGGACTGCTGGAGGCTGGGCTGAAGTAGAGTGTCAGCTCTAGAGGGGACCGTAGTTTACCCGGCATCCCCAAACAACACGACGGGGGGTCTGAGTTCCAGATTGAGATCCCTACCCTAAAGGACAGGCAGCTAAGTGACAAACTAGGACTCACAGGAGCCCGAGTCACCGCCATACTGTCCAGTGTCGCACAACACGAAGTAAAGAGAACGTAACAGCCAGGGAAGGATATTGCAGATTGTGTGAGGGGTCACAGAGAGAGAAGCCTGGCTGCAGGGAGCAAAGGGAACCCGGAGAGGGAGAATGTGCCGTGTACTAAGAACTGAACTTGAACCGTGTAAGAACTGTGACTGTACTGTAAAGTAACTGAAAGAACGGAGAGTAAAGCTTTGGAAAACCCTGGAACAGCCTCCCTTGTGTCTCTGCATGAAAGCTATTCCCTCCATACAGGAATACAGCAAGCCTCCACCTGCAGAGCCACAGCTACAGCCTGTCAGCACCAGCACTGAGGAGAGATCCCTGCAGCGTCTGCAAAGTAAGTGTGCGACACACTCCACAATAGACTTAACCCTTGCTGCCCCGGGGGACCCAGTTCTACCTACTGGAACTATACCACCTAAGCTGCTATCCCATTGTCCCCAGAGGTTCTGCAGCAGCGGCGGCCCCCATCACTGGCCGCATCAAGTGGGTGGCGTCACAAGTGACAATCCCCTGTAAATATTCCCCTTTATTTGCCAGGGCCCGGGACACGGACCGGACCAGGACCACCCATGACTTCCCCAGTAAAAGATCCGGTCCGGTACCGAGTACCCTCGTCCCAGTGGGCTCGACAAACCTGGCGTCACGAACAGGATCTACCCGGTCCAAAAGAATTGGACCCCGTGCGCCTAAACAACGTGTTCTGGACTTTTCCCGCCAAAATCCGACCTTAATGGTGGCCAGGGGAGACTAACGCCATGTGCAGAGGAGGCGTTCCCGAAACTCCCATCGTGGGCCGGCCCGGCCGAAGGCGCGAAAAGAAGGACCCGCCCTGACTCCCCTTAACTCCAGGAGAGCCAGCCGTCACTCTAAAAGAAGAGCCTCCGCCCCTAGACCCTGATCCTAAGAAGCTGGCGGGAATGAAGAAGGAAATCGTCATCAGAAGGGGGCGGAACGAAGAACCGGAAGAGAAGCAGTCGCCATTCCAGTACACGAGGATGGAAGCGGAGGACGCCCAGGAGAGTGCTGCCGAAGGGAGACCACTAGTGATCCCGGAGGGCCCACGGAGTGACCCGGTGGAGGAACCCGGCCGAGGAGAGACCCCATGTGACCGTGGAGAGATGGCGGAAGGTGGAGAGCGTCCCTACGTCCGAGACACCCGGTGGGGTGTGATGCGACTGCTGCCCCAGCAGATGACCCGTGTTCAGGAGCAGCGTACCCGGATCCAGATCAGCGTGGATCACCACCAGCAGACCTACCAGTCAGTATCAATGCAACCCGGCTGGGTTGAAGACACCCGTGACCGCATGGAGAGCGAGGGTGGATGCCGTACCGAAACGTTGGTGGATCTGACCGTGCCACGTACCGCACCGCGTGCTGCTAAGAAAGATACCGACCCGCTTGGAGCCTTACCAGAGGGACACCTGGCGTTACCGCAGCCCCTGATACCAGCGCCTAAGACGACCGAGGTGAGAGGAGAGCAGCTCCGTTGCTGGTGGGAGCGGGACGAAGACTGTGATGACCTGATGGGCTTCCTAGTAGATCCCGGCAGCAGAGTGGGCCCTGCAGAGCTGATCACACGGGAGGAATATATCTGCAGGTGCGTGAGAAAGTGGGAGAAAGAGAAGATTGAGAGGCAAGTGCAGAAGCAGATAATGGTCGCCCGTGCAAAAGAGGCCAAGAATGTAGCCTGCAGAGACCGAGAAATTCAAAGATCCCCATGGCACAAGGGCAAGATAGTGAAGGTGATAGAAGCGAGAGGATTCGCATTTGCACGTGAGCCCGGTACAAGATGTGATATCTTTATAAACAAGAGAGAAGTAGAAGAGCAATTACCGTCAGACCATCCAGACAGACAAGTGCAAATAGGAGAATGGGTGTCATACCACATTGTGGAAGGTGAGCGTGGCCCATACGGCGTTAAAGTGAAACGACTATGTCTAGATCCTGCAGAAGAAGATGACATGCCAGCGCTAGAGTACCCTGAATCTAATGATGATCCTGAGATAACGAGCTACACGGACGTGGCTGTAAACACGGATCCAGTGACCATACTCGAGACTGTTGTACCAAAGAAAGATGCCATTACCCAGACCCCGGAAAGCTACTTGCTGATAGCTGCATTACAGAATCTGGAAGTGTATCCCAGGAGAAGATCATCGCAGGTGTTGCCGTGGAAGCAAGGCAAGAAAGAGTGAACACGGGTCCTGCATTTAGAAGAAAAGAAGAGGAAGACTTGTAAGTGTGAATGAAGTGTTTTCCTTATTGATCCCATCCCCTACCTGAATGAATGCTAGCATTCCCCTGTCTGTCTTATATGTTGAACTGAACATTTGATACCACGAACAATGAGCTGGTACGAACATTGAACTGTATATAGTTGAGCACCTTAGTGTGCTCCCCTTTGGTTTTAAAACCAGCTGCACGTGAGAGTTAGTGCATGAGACTTTGCACTTTGAACTGTTTTTGAGAATTTTGCACTTTTTCAGGAAAGAAGAATGTTTTTTATACTTTTTGAAAGAAAGTAATGTTTTATAATGTGTGTTTTAAAGAAAGTGAATGCGTTATAGCATTAGACCACGTAGAGGTCCAGAAGGGGTAATGACGTAGATACCCATGCACTTGTTTTATAGTTAAAGTAACGTTTGAAGAATCGTGCCTCCCGGAAGGGAAGAACCAAGAATCCTTAATGTTATTGTTGTTATAAAATAAAAATGTTTTCAGGGGGATCCATGTCGGGCAGCGCCCGGACGCGCTAGTTAACTCCGGGAGAGTGTGGCGCCCCTACGTCCAGGAGGCCACAAAGGGAACTGCAGCCAGGCAGGTAGGACACTTGTTGCACAACAACACCCTCACGGCCCACATGACCCACGTACAGAAGGTAACATCCAGCCCTGAGATTAGAGACTCTATGAGATTGAGGGGTGGTGGAATTAGAGGAGTGGGTTGGGCACACCCGTAGTCAGGTGACTTGAGAGTATATAGGAAGGGGGAGGAGTGAAGGTGTTAAGTAAGCAGTAGGCCGAGGTAGGCTGAGAAGCAAAGACTGGAACTCACACGTCCTGTGAGTGTAAGGCCTAGGAGCGCAGAATCTGTACTGAGCCAGTGCGAGCCAGAGGAGAGAGAAAGCCCATCCGAAGCTGATACCACCAGGAGTGTGAGAGGACTGAGAAGGGACGGTGTAACCCGGGCCCTAGGAACGCAGCTGAAGCTACTGACTGCAGGCGGAGTAGCCCTCCTATGATACCAAGAGGAACAGAGAGAAGGGAGCCTGATAGAGCCTCAGACTTGAGGACTGCTGGAGGCTGGGCTGAAGTAGAGTGTCGGCTCTAGAGGGGACCGTAGTTTACCCGGCATCCCCAAACAACACGACGGGGGGTCTGAGTTCCAGATTGAGATCCCTACCCTAAAGGACAGGCAGCTCAGTGACAAACTAGGACTCACAGGAGCCCGAGTCACCGCCATACTGTCCAGTGTCGCACAACACGAAGTAAAGAGAACGTAACAGCCCGGGAAGGATATTGCAGATTGTGTGAGGGGTCACAGAGAGAGAAGCCTGGCTGCAGGGAGCAAAGGGAACCCGGAGAGGGAGAATGTGCCCGTGTACTAAGAACTGAACTTGAACCGTGTAAGAACTGTGACTGTACTGTAAAGTAACTGAAAGAACGGAGAGTAAAGCTTTAGAAAACCCTGGAACAGCCTCCCTTGCGTCTCTGGATGAAAGCTATTCCCTCCATACAGGAATACAGCAAGCCTCCACCTGCAGAGTCACAGCTACAGCCTGTCAGCACCAGCACTGAGGAGAGATCCCTGCAGCGTCTGCAAAGTAAGTGTGCTACACACTCCACAATAGACTTAACCTTTACTGCCCGGGGGACCCAGTTCTACCCACTGGAACTATACCACCTAAGCTGCTATCCCATCGTCCCCAGAGGTTCTGCAGCAGCGGCGGCCCCCATCACTGGCCGCATCAAGTGGGTGGCGTCACGACTGACAATCCCCTGTAAATATTCCCCTTTATTTGCGAGGGCCCGGGACACGGACCGGACCAGGACCACCCGTGACTTCCCCAGTAAAAGACCCGGTCCGGTATCGAGTACCCTCGTCCCAGTGGGCTCGACACTAATCTTGAGACCGATTATTCTGGTTCTTTATAAGGGGTCCTTTTGGTAATATTGCCTTATTGGAACCTTCACTCTCCCCTGAATCCTGCATTTAGTAGGAGAAACATATGTCGGGCAGTTCTGTGTCTCCATTCAAAATCCTGCGTGGTTTGCTACAATTAGCCACCCAAATTTGTTACACCATGTATGTCTGCCTATTGTAATGGTTGTACACTGTTTTGCTTCAGGTCTCTGTTTAATTTGACAGCATTGTCTGCACATGATGATATATGCACCATATAATGGTTAGTGGTGTTTATAATATATGCACTAGCACTTTCTCTGATATGAATAGTGTACTTAAAGAGGACCTGTTACCCCCCTGGTGCTGTGCTAACTGAATGCAGTACTGAATGCAGTGTGTCAGCTGCATTCAGGGAGGGGGTCCCCC
The DNA here is from genome assembly GCA_033576535.1 of Allobates femoralis. Taxonomy (NCBI): domain Eukaryota; kingdom Metazoa; phylum Chordata; class Amphibia; order Anura; family Aromobatidae; genus Allobates; species Allobates femoralis. The sequence continues at coordinate 725,578,765 of JARQOC010000002.1, forward strand.
ATGTCTCTAGCCTATGCCCTGAGGAAGTGGCTGTGTGCCACGAAACATGTGTAGGCAAAATAAAGGTTTTTATCCTTCTGGTCAGCGCGGCATTTTGATTCCAGCTCTTTATCACTGTTTTCTGGATTCTTCAGTTCTCAGCTGGGAGCCTGCAGCGACCTCCTGTGTGCTTTATTGTAGTTGTGACACTCACAACTACATCAGGTGAGCTTAACCAATTGGGGTCTGAGGGACCTGTATAATAACAATACTTCTCTATGTGCGCTTCCTTTCTCTTTTAATTTATATACCTTTCAGAGATGAAATATTTGATGATGCCGTCAGGCTTTGTTAATTATTAGCTCCAAACAATGCAGGGGGATCTGTCAGGATCTATCTAGAGCAGCTCAAAGTTACAAACAATGCAGGGGGATCTGTCAGGACTATGTAGAGCAGCTCAAAGTTATAAATAATGCAGGGGGATCTGTCAGGGTCTATCTAGAGCAGATCAAAGTTATAAACAATGCAGGGGGATCTGTCAGGATCTATCTAGAGCAGCTCAGAGTTATAAACAATGCAGGGGGTTCTGTCAGGATCTATCTAGAGCAGCTCAAAGTTACAAACAATGCAGGGGGATCTGTCAGGATCTATCTAGAGCAGCTCAAAGTTACAAACAATGCAGGGGATCTGTCAGGACTATGTAGAGCAGCTCAAAGTTATAAATAATGCAGGGGGATCTGTCAGGATCTATCTAGAGCAGATCAAAGTTATAAACAATGCAGGGGGATCTGTCAGGACTATGTAGAGCAGCTCATAGTTATAAACAATGCAGGGGGATCTGTCAGGGGCTATACAGAGCAGCTCAGAGTTATAAACAATGCAGGGGGTTCTGTCAGGATCTATCTAGAGCAGCTCAAAGTTACAAACAATGCAGGGGGATCTGTCAGGATCTATCTAGAGCAGCTCAAAGTTACAAACAATGCAGGGGGATCTGTCAGGATCTATCTAGAGCAGCTCAAAGTTACAAACAATGCAGGGGGATCTGTCAGGGTCTATCTAGAGCAGCTCAAAGTTAAAAACGATGTAAGGAGTTTCTGCCAGGGGCAATACAGAGCAGCTCATAGTCACAAACAATGCAGGGGGATCTGTCATTGTCTATCTAGAGCAGCTCAGCGTTAAAAATGATGCAGGGGGTTGTGTCAGGGGCCATACAGAGCAGCTCATAGTTATAAACAATGCAGGGGGTTCTGCCAGGGGTAATACAGAGCAGCTCATAGTTATAAACAATGCAGGGGGTTCTGTCAGGGGTAATACAGAGCAGCTCATAGTTATAAATGATACAGGGGGTTCTGCCAGGGGTAATACAGAGCAGCTCATAGTTATAAACAATGCAGGGGGTTCTGTCAGGGGTAATACAGAGCAGCTCATAGTTATAAATGATACAGGGGGTTCTGCCAGGGGTAATACAGAGCAGCTCATAGTTATAAATGATACAGGGGGTTCTGCCAGGGGCTATACAGAGCAGCTCATAGTTATAAATGATACAGGGGGTTCTGTCAGGGGTAATACAGAGCAGCTCATAGTTATAAATGATACAGGGGGTTCTGCCAGGGGTAATACAGAGCAGCTCATAGTTATAAACAATGCAGGGGGTTCTGCCAGGGGTAATACAGAGCAGCTCATAGTTATAAACAATGCAGGGGGTTCTGTCAGGGGCTATACAGAGCAGCTCATAGTTACAAAAGATGCAGCCAAATCTCTCAGGGACTATCCAGAGCAGCTCAGAGTTCCAAATGATGCAGTTATATACAGATATTGATTTTATTATTATTCTATTTTGATGGAAATGTATATTGTGCCATAGTGACAAGTCAGCATGAATCTTTTACTTGTCCGGCCCAAATTACAATGCCGAGCAAAAGAGCCGCCGGATCCATCGCTTGTTGCTATGGATTAGACCAGACTTTCTCTGAAATGTAATTAAATTCACAGATAAACTTCACCTTTCCTGTACCTGACAGATTAGCACTGAACGAGGCGCTGTCATAAAAACAAACTATGCATAAATTAATAGTATTAGCCAGTAACTGGTGGAGATGAACCCGCCACCTTCTGATAGGAAAAGCTTAAACATAACGTGTAAAACACGGGAACCTTCACGACTGGAATAGCCTTTGTAGGGAAATATCCCAGTATTAGTCAGACATTCTAATTCTACGTTATCTAATATGATGTAATGCTTTGTGCATTGAGTACCTCCAGTTAAGGGGATTTTAGGGCTCTTGTAATTAGAAATGTTACAGAAATACAAGAGAAAATTGATTATGCAGAAGCCGGGTGCCAAAAAGGAGACTAGATGTCATGCTTGGACTAAGGGGGATGTCCAGCTACCGTGCGTGACAGTGACACACAGAGCAACAATGTCCAGCGCACACACAAAACAACTGATAGGGAGACACTGGGGGGGACAAATACAGTGGAGAGCCCTGCTCATACGGAATGGGGGAGAGGTGACCTCCTACACTCTCCTGCGGCTGTGCCCTGATCTCCCTACCATCCCTATACAAGTTCTTTCAACTCGTCGCCGAGCAGGATACCTAGGCCCTTGCTGGCCCTGATGTTCCCTCAATACGGAATGGCCGGCGAGAGCACTAGTCCCAACCACTGCAATAAAGAAGACAAGATGGAAGGGGAGACAGGGAAACAACACAACAACTTCACACCTGCTCACACATTCCTCTTCAGCAGACGGCTTGGCAGTAGGCAGCTCTCCAGAAAACTTCCTTCACCTCATAATATAAGAAAAACCATCACTTAACAGTAAGTGCCTACTCCCATGTGAGTCATGGGGAAACAAGCATCCTCGTATTAGAAGATGCAAACCAAAGAGAAAACGAGGATTTCAATGCAAATGTATATTTTATTTGATACTGGACACACAACAGAAAAACATCAAAAGGGGACAAAATATTGCACAACCCGGATAATCACACAGTATTATTAACTTCACCTCATAATGTTTGGCCAGGAATGAGGTTCAATCACCAGCAAAGGATGCTGGAACCATGTGACCATATAAAGGGGAGTGATCATAAAGTAGCCACACCTGGTAAGGAAACTAAGGAGTCTGCTAGCAGCAGAAAACTGACATTGACTCCTGAACTGCCAAAAGAAAGAAACACATTTAAAATGGAGGAAATAAAGGAATAAGACAGAGGTCCCAAACCAGTCACAATTCTACCAGGTAAGACAGACCATCGTGACTCTAGTGGTGCGCAATACTCCGCAAAGGCGATCCATACTACAAGAACCCAAGAAGAAAAGACACTAGCCCCAAATCTCCACATGGGCTTTTTATTTCCAAGTCCCTTTTCTTTTTTGTTTTGTTGTATTTGTTGCCTTTGATTCTTCAATATGACACAGTTGGTTCAAGAAGTTAAAAAGTAAAAGTCTTTATTTCAGTCTTCGATCCATTTTGCAACTTTTTAGAGAAAAGAAGGTTCACATGTAGAAATGAGGAGGTCTGACAAAATCCGGAATTGCGCATATTTTCAGGAACGTTGTTCTCCGCTAATTAAATGTTCCTTGTTATGTTCAGGAGTCTCTCCATAATTAATACAAGATGTAAAAGAGAGAGGAAATCCTTATATTCGCCTTACAACTCCCCTCTTCAGCCCTTCTGCTCCTCAACATCCCCAGTCTAGTCCTATTCCTTTGCGCATCTTCTTATCACTGTTGCCGAGTGCTGAATCCCAAGCATGTATTGCAGAGTACGTGTGGAGCCCACTGGGACGGGGTACTCGGTACCGGACTGAGGTAGTGCTGGGGATATCACGGCGGTCTTGGCCCGGACTGTGTCCTGGGTTGTCACAAGTAAAGGGGTATTTACAAGGATTAGTTTGTTGTGACGCCACCCACGGGTTGTGGTCAGTGATGGGACCACCGCTGCAGCGCAGCTCTGCAAGGAGGATGGAGGGATGGATGGGCTGCAGCCTGGCAGAGTAAAAGGTATGTAATGTACAGTTCAGAATACCTGGAATCAGACACGGACACTGAAGCAGGGTTCACCGGGTTTACTCTCAAGTTCTTCCAAGTCACACAAGTCACAGTACAGTTCTCAACACAGTTCACAGTTCAGTTAACTCCGGTACACTCAACCCTCTGCAGCCAGGCTGTCGCTCAGAGACCCCTCACTCCTTCTATATGTCCTTTCAGGCTGTTCTCTCCCTCTCTCTGTTCTTTCCGCGGGTTGTATGGCTGCAGCTCGGCCCTTTGTATGCAGATTCCCCCTATGTGGTGGGTGTGGGCGGTAAGCTGGGTCCTCGTGGGTGCTGCTGTGCCTCCAACCCTGTTGTAGGAACACGGACTTGGATTCAGTGTTCCCCGCCGGTTTGTCTGGGGAGCCGGTGTATTACTTCAGTCCCCCTCAGAGCCGACACTCTGGTGTGAGCCTAGCCTGCAGTAACCCTGTCTTTCAAGGTGTTACCAGGCTCCCTCTAACCTGCGTGATTCCAGTACAATCAGGGAAAACTACTTTGCCGGTAGTTGGTCGATGCTGCCGTGTTTCTCGGACCCGGTGATACCGGTCCGGTCTCTGTCCTCACACTCCCCTGGGATGCCGGCTATGGACGAGCTTTCTCTCCATGGTTCTGTGTCTCTGTGGATTCTGCATCTCCAGGGAGCCCAATCCCACCGGGATGTGTCACTTTCTTCTGGTCTTTACCTCTCGGCTCACTCTGGCCTACTACCTCCTTCCTCCTCTTTTCCTCTATTTGTACTATCTGTCACCTGACCTTCCTTCCCACCCACTTTCCTCTAAACCCTACCACCCCTTGCCCGCCTAGAGTCCCGGGCACCGGGTTGGGTTTTGTGCTCTAGTGGGTGTGTGTGCTGTGAGGGTGTTTGTTGCACAAACTTTCTACCTTCTGCCTGGCTGCAGTTCCCTATGTGGCCACCCTGGTCACAGGGGCGCCACATACGGCCCCAAGAAGTCTCTGCGCCGCTATACACTTCAGCTGAATGTGTGTCTTCTGATGCACATCAAGCTGGAGTGGGCATAAGGATCGGCGATTGTTACACCCCTGGTCTTCTGCCTTTTTAATTAAATTGGCTATAGTCTAGTCAGAGATAATCCAAGGCAGCGTAACAGAGCATTTTCATACATGGAAAAATGCAAAGTCCTACATCTGGGCAAGAGCAATGAAAAAAACATATACAGAATGGAGCAATAGGGTTAAGAAACATCCCATTTCTTCTAGTCTTTCCTTATTCAAATGAGAACCAAGCTCATCCCTCTACAGTGTGACAGCACTTGAGATATTTGTAGACAGCTATTACCCTGTTTCCCCAAAAATAAGTCACCCCCGAATATAAGTCAGGGCAGGGCTGGCGCAGAATTTTCCAATATAAGTCATACCCGATTATAAGACAGGGTGACTTATTTTCGGGGAATATAAGACAGGGTACCGCTAAAGTGCCATTTTTGCCCTTTGCATGTTTTACCTGTGTCCCCGCTGTCCCACTGGCCCCGCTGTCCTCCGTGGGCTCCCCTCTGCCCTCAGGTGCAGCCGTAGGTCCGCTGTTCCCCGTGGGCTCCCCTCTGCCCTCAGGTGCCGCAGGTAACCCCGAGGGCAAGGGTTAATCTTGTGCGCCTGTCGCCCCTGCCTGACGTCACCGCTACGGCAGGAGCTTCTGATTGGCCAGCGGCTCCCCAGCATCTCGAGCGCTGATTGGCTCAGTGGCTCGAGTGCTGATTGGCCAGAAGCTCCTGCATGAAGAAGCATCTGGACAACGCCCTGCACCGCGGAGGAATCCATAGCCCGAGGCCGCCATTACCCTAAAAAGTAAGGATGTTTCCTTGCCGAGTTGCCCATTAAAACTGCAATTCCGCCGCACAGTCGACTTGCGGCAGGTCCCCATACAATGTACGGTACTGTATGGGACACTTGCGGCAAGGTGCGGTTACCGCACCTTTGACGCACCTTGCCGCAAGTGTCCCATACAGTACCGTACATTGTATGGGGACCTGCCGCAAGTGTGCCGCAAGTTGGCCGCAAGGCGGCTGTGCGGCGGAATTGCGGTTTTAACGGTACTGTGCTGGGGGCTGCAGTGGCATACTGTATGAGGCTGGGACCCCATGGGAGGCTGCAGTGGGATACTGTATGGGACTGTTTTGTGGTGACCACTGGTACCATACTGTTCAGCTTGTTAATAAATGTTAATTTTATGGTTAAAAAAAAAAATTGTCATTTTTTTTTAAATATAAGTCATACCCCGAATATAAGACAGGGTGGGACTTTTGGGGTAAAATTAATATAAGACACTGTCTTATATTCGGGGAAACACGGTAGGTAACCTCCCAGTCTTCTTGTTTGATAATCTAAACATTCCCAAATCCTGTAACCGTTCCACATAGGACATGGTTTGCAGACCGGTCACCATTCTGGTCGCTCTTCTCTGAACTTGCTCCAGTTTGTTGATGTCTTTTTTATAATGTGGAGCCCAGAACTGGACACAGTATCCAGATGAGGTCTGACCATAGAGGAGTAGAGGGGATAATGACTTCACATGATCTAGACTTGTGTACTTGGTTATGTTACTACATCCCAGAATTGTGTTTGCCTTTTTTGCTGCTGCATCACACTGGTGACTCCTGTGCAGTCTGTGATCTATTAGTATACACAAGTCTTGTTCACACGTGCTGTTACTTCATCCTATTACTCCCAGATGTAGGGCTTTGCATTAATCCCTGTTAATAGCTATTCTGTTAGTTTCTGCTCACTGTTCCATTCTGTTACACTACAATACTAATTCTAAAAATACATCACTACACATTCTTATGACCATATATTACGATTAAATACATCACATACAATAATACAATTGATGTCGTCAGGGAAAATGACGGACCGCAGCTCCACCTTCTTACACCATCACGACTTCCCATCCCAGTGGAGTCTAGCAAAGCAGAAAATTTGAGCAATAAGAAACCTTATTTCTTTATTTTGCAATGATTTTTACCTTCAACGATCTGTAATCAAATTTTAAAACATGTTGAAAGCCTTGGAAAACTACTTTGAAGAGGTCTTAAGCTCCCTATAAAGCAATGAAGTTGTATCAGACGACTTCTTAACAACATATACCGTAATTTGTGAATTATGAGACACCAACAAATGTAGAGGAGGAATAGGCAAAACATTTTTTAATGTTATATGTAGTGATGAGTGAGAGCAATCGTTACTATTCGCTACTCGCACGGATAGTACGGTATTCGTGACGCTCGTTACTCGGGGAGTACACGGCAGGTTAGTTGCCATACACTAATATGTACCAAGCACAAGCATCGTCCAGATTGTGGAAATGCACTCTGACTGCAACAGCCAATCACAGAGATGCTCACAGAGTGTAAGCGTCCGTGAGTGGCTGTTTGCCTGACAATGCAGTGAATATACAAGTAGATTAATGGACGGCCCCGGAAGTGATTTAGTGGGATCCCGGAAGCAGCAGCAGGAGTCTGGTAAACCAGAGTTACCGCAAAGTGGGGCCCTGGGCAAAAGGTTAAAGTGGGCCCAACTCACATAATGCACAGTCACACTCAGACATTTAGGGTACAAGTACAAGCGCCAAATTCAGACTGGTAAATGAGCGCGATTTATAGTATTCAAGTCATTCAGTGCTTTTTACACAGGATGATGAAGAATGATTGATGCAGAACAAACACCCGAGCAATCTGTCCTCTACAGTATCATGTTATCGGCAGCTCTTCTGCAGTTTGCAGCAGGGGATGTGCTGCCGAGAGCAAGGATTTTTGTTCCTCCATAAACATCCAATCACCCGATGATGAGCAGCATTTTGCTCGTTTGTTGGGCTATTGCCGACCTGTTTACACCTAGGAACTCCAATCTGTGCTGCTAGGATTTATAGCTGTGGATGTTACATACACACAACACCGGTATGTGACACAAACACTATATATTACATGTATACACCGAGCACACACACATAGACACACATATATATGTATACACCCAGCACACACACATAGACACACACATCCATTCCCATCATTGTCTGTGTCATACAGGACGGCTCCTCCAGGGAGAGTCACTCTTTCTAACCTCTCATCCTCTCACCAAAAGATGGGGATTGTGAACCCAGGACTCCTTATATTGATTAAAAATTACCTACAAGTGTTTAATCAAATAGGATTTACAAACTAGAGATTCAGTAAGGAGAATGTTTCCATAGGATCGTCTACTGAAATGTCATCTTTAACAAATATCTGCTATATTCTTCATATTATAAAAAACAAATACATTTGAATTGAGCCCCATCCTGGTGTCTTGTGTTGTTCTGGGGTCACGACTGGAAATATTGACCTTATAGGAGTTGTCCAGAATTCTATAAACATGACTGATTTCTTTCAAAAACAGCGCCACCCCTGTCTGCAGGTTGTATGTGATATTGCAGCTCAGCTTAATTGAAGGGAATGGGCCTATGCTGTAATACCATATGCCACCTGTAATATTTTGAAGACTATTAAAGTTTTATTAATCCTATCCCCTTTAATGCCCCGTAGGTTCTGCTTGATAACTGGCTACAAATGTAGGAATTAAGGAGGTTCGGAAACCTGTGGGGGGACGGGCCCTCCTGCTGCTATTATATGGCAATTACAAGGATTTTATAACTTTTACCACTGAGCAATTTTATATTTTTGTCCCCCCCCTTCTTCCAAGAGCCATAACTTTTTTATTCTTCCTTCCACATCGCCGTACGAGGGCTTGTTTTTTGCGGGATGGGTTGTACTATTGAATGACATCATTCATTCTACCACAAAATGTCCTGGAGAATGAGAAAAAAATTCCAAGTGCTTTGAAATTGCAAAAAAAAGTGCAATTCCATAATTTTGTTTTAGTTTTTATTCATCATGTTCACTATATGGTAAAAGTGACTTCATAAGTTGAGTATCTAGGTCAGAATAAGAAGATACTGAACATTTTTTTATTTCAATCCTAATAAACCCCCAGAAATATGTAAAAAAAAAAACAAAAAAAGCAAAATGAAAATAAAAATTTGCTTTATTTCACATTTTCCAAGAGCCATGATGTTTTAATTTTTGAAGATACATAGATATGTGCGGGCTTACTTTATGTGCCCTGAGCTGACATTTTTACTGATACCATTTTGAGTCAGATACAACATTTTGATCGCCTTTTATTGCATTGTATTGTAACAACGTGGTGGCCCAAAAAACATAATTCTGCCGTTTTTATTTTTTCCCCGTTACGCCATTTACCAATTGGATTAATTTACTTCATATATTGATAGCTTAGATTCTTACGAACGCAGCGATACCAAATATGTGTATTTTTTCATTTTGTTTACTGTTTTACTGCTATTTTCAGTTCAGCTCCTTTGGGGGCCCCTAAGAGATTGGGGGCCCTGGGCAACTGCCCAGTCTGCCCCTCCCTAACGCTGGCCCTGGTTGTATCTATCTTCACTAGGTTCTGTCCCAGCTGTATGGCAGAACAGAGTGCAGACAGTGTACATCATGTCTGCCTACTGTTCCCATGCAGTTTGAACATGATCTCATCCATCTCTACCGTTTTACAGCCCTTCCAGATCTCTTTGTAGGGTCCAGCAGAAAATTACTCACATTTTGCATTGACTTGCATTGTACTCACTATTCTAGACAAATACATGAGTCTTACAAAGTACTCGTTATGAGTATAGCGATTACAAATATTACAGTGCTCATACATAGTAATATGGGGTCTGTCTTATAATGCTAGTGTCCGTCTTACAATTGGTATATAAGCTCACCAGAGGGGGTGTGGCACTGGCCTAGGGCCCAAAGCTTCTCCTCAATCATGTCGCCACCAGAACACCCCACCTCCCAGTCCAAGGCCTGCAGCATCGCCAAATCAGTGCCGCCATTGGAACAACCCCCCTCCCAGCCCAAGACCTGCAGCATCGACCCATTCATGCCGCCACCAGGACACTCCCTTCTCCCAGCCCACGGCCCACCACATCACCCCATTTTTGCCACTATCGGAACATCGCCTCTTCCCAGCCCAGGACCCGCAGTATCACCCCCACTCATGCCACTGCCGCCGTAATACGCCATCCTACCAGCCCATGGTGGAGCGGTTCAGGTGCCAATAATCTACCAGCAGTGGTTGTGCTGCTGGGTCACAGGATGCAGGGACACTGTGGGCGATGCTTCGGGCATCTTGTTCCGGTGGCATTGATCTCTCAGGGGTGATGTGATGGACATAAAGAAAATGCCTGCGAAGGCATATTAAGATCTTGGATAGGTGAGATCTCAATCAGCGCACATACCATCTCCGCAACCATTATCATGGCGGAAGCAGCGCGTGCGCAGATTGTGATCTCAATTTGTGCATTCGTTGCCTCTGCAACCATCTTCATTATGTCCATCGCGTCACTGCTGAGAAATCAATGCAGCGCGGACTGATGCACCGTGACACCCCCTCCTCCTGTGCCCACGGCCCACAGAGTCCCTACCTCCGGTGACCCCGTTGCTCCGCCGCCTCCCCTCCTCCATCTCCAAGCAAGCTACTTCTGTACCATAAGACGCACCCCAATTCCCACCCCCAATTTGTGGCCAAAAAAGTGTGTTTTATAATCCGAAAAATACAGTAACCTCAGTCGAGTGTATTTTTTAAAGGAGATATCCAGCATTAATAAAACTTTACTGCATTCTTTCAAAACAGCGCCACCCCTGTCTACAGGTTGCATGTGGTATTACAACATAGGCCCATTCCCTTAAATGGAGAAGAGATGCAATATCGCACACAACCTATAGACAGGGATGGCACTGTGTTTGAAAGGAATCGGTCATGATCCTGGATTCTGGACAACCCCTTTAATGCAGTAATCCTAATGATGTCATCACAAGGACCTAATTACATCCATACAGGATTCCTGTACACTCCTCCTTTTGTAAGTGATTGTGTAACAATTCAATTCCTTAATTGCACCTTGAGATATAAGCCTGTGATTTGCTGAAGTCTCTCCGGAGAAACATAGAAACGTAGGCGGCAGAGAGCCATTATCAAACCACAATCGTGTACTCTTGAACTTAACCTCAATCTGACTTCGAGGCTTTGTCTCATGCAAACGATTCAATAAAATAAATCCTTAATTGTTTATCGCTATAAAACTGTTGAGATTTTCTCTCCCGTACTTAGCTTTAATTTCATTGTTTTTGCCTCTTCAAGATCATAACAATGGAGTTATTACTTTTTTAGTCGATAAAGAAAACTAATTGGATAAATCAAAGGAAGACATTGTGTTTCTCAATATCTTATACAAAGAATGAATGTGATAAAAGCTAATTATTATGCATCATTCTAGGGATCATCAGAGGATAATGGGAAATGTATTTATAACATACACCAGAAATAAAGTTAAATGGCCACTGTCCATTTCACAAAAAGTTCCATAAATCAATAGCATGAATAAATAAAAGAAATTTAGTACTATATTCTTCTTTATCCACTTATGTGCCACTTCTCTTCCTACCCCTGACCTAATCATCCACTCTTAAAAATTGCTATGATTTATTCCTTGTCACTGAGGGATCAGATTACAGCTGAAGGAAGAGGGGGGAAAAAGAGTGATGGTGGGTTTACACGTCGCGATATCGGCGTCCAACTCCGACCCAACTCTGACCAAAAGTCACGTGGTTCGGGAGTTGGACCCAATATCGTTTGCGCGTTGTACGGTTTGAACGTACAATGCGATGCTGGAACGATGCCAACACGATATCGGGGTTGAATGAGCGTGTTATTCAACCGCCCGATATCGCATGGCCGTTGTAGCCACATCGTCCCGTGTGACAGCCCAACTACGATGTGTACGCCCACGTCACCCATTCACTCCCATGTTAACTGGTCGTTCCTGGGTTGGGGGGCGTACACATCGGAGGGACATTGTATGCCGATATCGGGCTGTCTAAATCGGCGATGCGATAGCGGGAAAAGCGCGCTCAAAAAGCGCGCTCCCGCGTCGTTGGCTCCGATATCGGGCCGATATCGGGACGTGTAAACCCACCATCAGAGACAGAGGGCAATCCCACACAGATGGTTGCACTGATCTCTAGTGTTTAATATCACCTCAGTGTTGGATGCACAGCTACACTGCTCAGTTCTGCTGTATAATGTGCTCTATATTGCTGCTGCTTCTGAACATGTACTACAAAAAGACAGGAGAGCAGGAATACCTCATGTGCACACAGGGGTGCCTGAGCCGCAGGTGGTGAGGAGTGGGGTGGGGTTTGCTGTTAGCCCTAGCCGCGGGTGAGGAGCGGGGGAGGGTGTTGTTGGCGCCGGGGGAGCAGGCAGGGGGAGAGGCTGTGCCTTACCAGGCTGCAGCTGGCGGCGCCCACCACACAGGAAGCCGCTGTGTGGTGCAGTTGCCGCCCCCTTCTCCACAGCCGCTCCCCCTGCCTGCTTGCTGCCTGAGACTAAGGGCTCACACTGTCCAATGGACGGTGCGGCCCTGTGTGCGTGTGTGTTGTGTATGGGAGAAATCATAGCAGCTAGTCTCCACCCACTAGCTCAGAGACAACTGAACATTTCAATTAGGGAAAATTGTGAAAAAAATTGTGCCAGAATGTTATGTCTCATGTACAATACACACAACACGTTTTTCTAAAAAGCATGATAGGACAGATGCAGTTCTGATTGTACGTTCTAAATATATTAAAAGAAAAATAAGTATTTTAAACCACAACCTAAAAAAAACAGCATAATAATCAGCAAATTCATATCCAAATGAGATGTGGAAACACATCAAAACATTTCTGGGCTACAATCCGGCTTCCGCCTCCACCATCCAACTGAAACTGCCCTGACCAAAATCACTAACCTGACTTATCGCCAAAGCTAACAGACAATTGTCCATCCTCTTCCTTCTAGACCTGTCCTCTGCCTTCAACACAGTTGACCACTCCCTTCTACTAGAGATCATCTCGTCCCCTGGCATAATTGACCTTGCCCTCTCCAGGATCTCCTCATCCCTTTCCAACCGCACATTAAGCATCTCCTACTCCCAAACCACCTCCTCATTCCGCCATGTCTCTGTCAGTCTCCCTCACACCTCGGACCCCTAATCTTCTCCATCCGAACCTTTGGTATGGGACAAGTCATAACATCCCATGGTTTCTAGTACTCCCATATGACACTCCGATCTCCTCCCTGACGCTGATATCACCTCTCTGTTGTCCAGAATCCCAAAGTGTCTATCGGCCATTTCCTCTTTCTGCTCATCACTCTTCCTAGAGCACAATGTAGACAAAACCAAACTCATCATCTTTCATCCATTTCACCTTACTACAGTAACCGATTTATCTATCACAATAAATTACATTATGCTTCCCTGTACCAGAAATCCACAGTACCCTTGACTCATCCCTTTCCTTCAAACCGCACATCCAAGTTCTCATCACCTCCTGCCGCCAACTCCAAAATATTTCCAGCACCCTTCCTTTCCTCAGCACTTAGTCTACTACAACTCTTGTACACGCCCTCATCATCTCCCACTTTGATTACTGCAACATCCTCCTATGTGGCCTCCCTGCTAACACTCTCACACCTCTCCAGTCTGTCCTCAACTCTGCTGCCCGACTAATCCACCTCTCTCCTCTGCAAATCCTTCCAATGGTTCCCAATTCCCAAACAAATCCAGTTCAAACTACTAACACCAGTGGTGTAACTTCAAGCTCTGGGGCCCCGATGCGAAAACTCCAACGGGACCCCAATTATTGCAAATCTTTAATAGTACAAGTCTTTTTCTATGGGCCAAAGGGACTTTTGGGGCCCCCTAGGCTGCAGGGCCCGGGTGCGATCGCAACCCCTGCACCTGTTGTAGTTACGCCCCTGACTAACACTGACCTACAAGGCCGTCCATAACCTGTCCCCTCCCTATATCTCTGAACTAATATCCCAATATCTTCCCTCACGTAATCTCTGGCTCTCCCAAGATCTCCTTCTGTCCTCCATACTAACAGTGGGGGAAATAAGTATTTGATCCCTTGCTGTTTTTGTACGTTTGCTCTCTGACAAAGACATGAGTAGTCTATGATTTTAAAGGTCGGTTAATTTTAACAGTGAGAGATAGAATATCACAAATAAAATCCAGAAAATCACATTGTCTAAATTATGTAAATGTAATGCATTTTGCAGAGAGAAATAAGTAGTTGATCCCTCTGGCAAACAAGACTTAATACTTGGTGGCAAAACCCTTGTTAGCAGCACAGCAGTCAGACGTTTCTTGTAGTTGATAATGAGGTTTGCGCACGTGTCAGGAGGGATTTTGGTCCTCTCCTCTTTGCAGATCATCTATAAATCATTAAGATTTTGAGGCCCTTGCTTGACAACTCAGAGCTTCAGCTCCCTCCATAAATATTCTAAGGGATTAAGGTCTGGAGACTGGCTAGGCCACTCCATAACCTTAATGTGCTTCTTTTTGAGTCCCTCCTTTGTTGCCTTGGCTGGAAGTTGTGGCTCATTGTCGTGCTGGAAGACTGTTTTTTGTTTTTTTTTGTGTTGTTCCAATACACACAAATGAAATAAACATGTGTATAACAAAACAAGTGTAATTACAATACTTTTCTGGGAGAAATACTTGAATTTCATGAACTATTTCAAGGATGCCGACACTTCCGGTCATGACTGTAAAGGTTTATGGAGTTCTTCTCTATCGGTATCTACCTGTAGAAGGTCAAACATTCCGAAAGACAAAAGCGCTAATTTTTCTCTGTATGTGGCCTTCTGAGCGTTTGTTTCCTGCGCAAAGAAACTGACATATACAAAATCTATTAAAACACTTTAAGGTCATATATAACATAAAAGAGTAGGCAGGGATAACAGGGATGACATATTTATTGACTATAGGCAGTGCTGCTTCTTGGCTTTTCTATTTGTTATTGGTTTGTGGCTAACCACCACTTTTTGCTGTGCGCACTTGGTTGTGTATGCCATTCTTTCTGTTTTTATTGTGATTGATCCAAGGTGCTGAGCACACACATACACAGCGCTCCACCCATCCCATGCATGTTTGTCTGGTCCTGCTCCACTCTCATTCATGGTCTGCTGGTTTGGCAGTGTTGGGGTCAGATGTGATAATGTCCAGATGTCTGTAGCATTTGCTGCACATGTTCAGGCCTGGTCTGCCTTTATTTCACTTGCCCTACTGGCTCTGACTCGCCCCAGTGGGGTACTCGGAGCCGGGTTTCTCTCTCTCGACGTCCTCGGGCGTTTTGGGGAGCTGTCACGGTGGCGTGACCCAGTCCATGGCCACCCGGATGGGCGGTCAATAAAAAAATGGGAATACAGTTTTTGGAATAGGGGAATTGGAGGGTGATTGTTGTGATGCCACCCATGATATGCGGCTGCCGGCAGCTGCTGCTGCAGGCCAGGACCTCTTGGGATGGTGGAATGGCAGCTAGAATGGTATCGCTCCCCACGGGTGGAATGAGGTCCCCAGGTCATCCAGAGTAAAGCAATATTAGAGTTCTTGGAGAGCCAGTGGGGCTGAGCTGGCTGCAGGGTGAGTACGGGGCATCTTACAAGCAGACTCTTTCTTCCCGCACGGCATATCAGTCTACCACTCCTCAGGTGGGAAATAGTCTCACACAATGCTGAGTTCCAAACCCAGTTCACTGAGCTCTGTTCCACACCAACACAAGTTACAGCTTAAGTAGAGTGCCAGTCCAGGTAGTCCTTAGCAACTAGGATGGCTTGTACATTTCACCTCTTTTGTGTGCTTTCCCTTACGGGCCTCTCTTCCTCAGCGCTGCCTGCTCTCCTCCTTCCTGCACGCGCCTCCGTACATAGAGCCCCAATCCAGCAGCCACGGGCCTTCATTGGGCGACTTGCCATGCCCCCTGGCCCTAGTACATCTGCCTTCTCGCGTGGCGGGAGTTGGCCACAGGTCCTTAAGATCTGGTGACCACTGGTCTGTGGTTGAAGCTTGGAGTCTCCTCGCCACCTTCAGGCCGGGCCCCTGATTCTCACCCTGCCCCTCTGCTTCACTTCAGATTTGGCTGCACGGGTGGATCACTCACTGCCCATGCCCCTAGGGCTCCCTCTGTCTCATCGTGGTCTCTGGCCTCGAGACCCGAGACGAGCCTATTCGATACTCAAGTCCTCTGGGTCCTTTCTCTCTGATTTATAGGAGAGTGAGGTAGATTTATTTTAGCTGCTAAAGACGTGAAAGCTACCACTTCGGGGATAGTTTTAAAAGAATCTTTTATTTTATTCTTTTTAAAAATGACTGGTCAAGTCTAACATAGTATACAAAGAGTGAACAAACAGGTGTATTATACAAATTCGCTGAAGGACCACAGCACATAACAATACATGTACCCCTTCCTCTCCCTATGTTTGCAAACTACCTGTCAGTGGAGGTAAATCACCCTAAAGTTTCGGGTGCCCCCACTCCACGGCGGCTCGCCCTATGATAGCCCTAGATACTACGGGTATCAAAAATAGCAACAATAGAAAGTTGCAAAATATAAAGGGAGGGGACAAGAGGCGCAATAGTGCCCTATCACTAGTGACACTAGTATGTAGATGGTGGTGCTGTGTGGCCGCTCACCTGGTCCAGTTGTGGTCCCCACAACTGGTTTGACTGCGTTTAGGAATCAATGTTCCAAGCTGCTGCAGGACCTCCACCTACCACTGGATCGTGGTATGTTCCAAGAAAGATGATGGGAGTGATGGTGTGTCACGGTCCGCGCTGCTTCTGGATAAAAAACTCACCAAAGAGCCCAGCAAACTTTCATCCTCTTTATTCCTTATTCCAACGCGTTTCAACGCCACAACCCGGCGTCTTCCTCAGGGATATTCCCTGAGGAAGACGCCGGGTTGTGGCGTTGAAACGCGTTGGAATAAGGAATAAAGAGGATGAAAGTTTGCTGGGCTCTTTGGTGAGTTTTTTATCCAGAAGCAGCGCGGACCGTGACACACCATCACTCCCATCATCTTTCTTGGAACAATAGAAAGTTGTCAGAGGATGCATACAATATGTCTGGGTAACAACAGGACACAGAATCGGGCCAGGGTCAACTTAACTCAAATAGTCTCCCTAGTCCTTTGATTCCACGCTGGTCCACAGTGCATTCACGTTCTTCCTTCAGTTGTGACGTTAAAAGAAACGTTAATGAATCTCCATTGTTTCCATCTTACGCGTTTCGCCTCAGAAATTCAAGATGAGGCTCATCAGAGATCTTTTTGGAGTTTCACAACAATTGCCTGTCACTCTTTTTTCACGAGACAAAGAATAGATCAAGATATTGTATCGCTTCAAAAGAGGGGTCCCAGAATCGGGGTCACGGGGGTGCATTCACTAACTCCCGGAGACAGTGTATACAGTGGTGGGCATCCGGCTACTGTTAAAGTCATGGACACTCAGGTTTCATATCAACCATATTAATGTAGGGTAGAAGAAAACCATTTCCCTTATATACTGGAAATTACCAGAGAAGAAGATACTTCAGGCCCATAAGCCTCCCATAGAGCTAAAGTGACTCCATATGTGTCTGATTCCAGGGTGAAGTGTCGGGCCGTGGAGTGGGGGCACCCGAAACTTTAGGGTGATTTACCTCCACTGACAGGTAGTTTGCAAACATAGGGAGAGGAAGGGGTACATGTATTGTTATGTGCTGTGGTCCTTCAGCGAATTTGTATAATACACCTGTTTGTTCACTCTTTGTATACTATGTTAGACTTGACCAGTCATTTTTAAAAAGAATAAAATAAAAGATTCTTTTAAAACTATCCCCGAAGTGGTAGCTTTCACGTCTTTAGCAGCGTCCTTTCTCTCTGGCCTCTCCTCAGCTGACCTCCTCCAATGACTTATCTCTACTTCCTATCATATATTTCCTTTGTCCCTTTCCTTTCCCTGACCACTTCCTGCTCCCTGTCCTCCTATCACCTTTTCTCCCTCGCCATCCTGGGGAATGCCTGAGTCATCCCACTACCTGGGTTCACCTGCTCTCCCTGGGATCAGGTGTGTTTGGTGTGTTTGTTGGTGACTGGACTTACCAAACCTGGTTGGCGCAGATGGGAATACTACCACAGGGTGTGGTGCAGTACCCCATAGTGGCGACCAGACCGCTGAGGTGCCACAGCTCCATGGGAGCAGTTCAGAAATGTATCGGGTACATGTTGCATCAAGGTGGAACTGCTTTTGATGTATTTAGGAGGCCGTAATGGCACAGGATATATATGAAAACGTAGAGTAGGACCGCCCTATCTGAGATTGCCTTGAAATGGCAAGGTGGATCAAAGAATTGATCAATTGTTTGCTAAATGTCTCAGTTTTAAAGTACAGTTAGAAATTAATATGTGAATGCTAATCACAGGCAGCGCTGGGTTCTTTGCTTTTTTACAGTAAACTTCAACTTTAAAATACACAAAACACACAATGTTTTCTCAAGTTCTTCAGATCAGAGAAAGAGTCACAACTACAAGAGAGCAGTATGTGTCTTCCCCTCCATAGTCATGTCCCCTCTTTGTTTATGGCATATGTTACACTTGATGGATACGGCATATGTGAAAGATGGTGGATACTTGGCATGTGTCACCCCACCACAGGTGGAGCTGAATAGTGGACCCAATAGACCACGGAGATACCGTGGAGGCTGATACTAGAAACGAGCCGGACAAGGACGTCAGATAAGAAACAGAGTTTATTGAATGTGATTAGGGATAGATCCCCAAGGGAAGTCCATGGGGTCAGAGCACCGGGTTCCCCTAAGAGAGCAACAAGGAGGGTTTCCCCATAAACAGGGAATCCTCCAAGCGCAGCCAGAGAAGATCCAATGTACCACTCAAACCTGTGGGTCCGACGCAAGGCAGAACAGGACACGGAAACCAGGGAACCAGAGGAGAAGGCAGCGACAGAACTTGGTGCAGCAGAAGGGATCCAGGAGGTAGCTAGGGATCAGTGAGAGTGGTACAGATCTGCGGGACAGTTAGACAGGAGGAATCTGGCACTGAAATCAAAAGAACACAAGTTAGGATGTCAGAGGACACAAGAAACCGCACATGCTGCTTAGGGACCTGAGCTGGCAACTAGACTAACAATGAAGTTGCCCAGGCACCTCCCATAGGAAGTGAGGGCCATAAGTACCCACCAGCCTCTCAGCGATTGGCTGAGAGGTGGTGTCAGAAAAAGGGTGTACTGGCCCTTTAATTTTGCTGAGAGCAGCGTGCCTTATGTGCATTCCCCCGGCAACCAGGAAGTGAGGAGGCAGGAGAGAGATGCCAGGAAGCCGCTGCAGACTGAGAGGGCAGCGTAGGAGCATGGGCTGGTTAAGTATACCTGCAGGGCACAGGAGGGTGCCAGCGGCCAGATGCGACCCGATCCCCCTGCACCCGGTCCACTGGCCGTATGGTTACAGTACACCACCCTTAAGCCCCCCCCCCCGTCTCAAGCCAGCAAGAAACCTCCGCATAAGACGAGGAGCGTTGCTTTTCTCCCTTGGTTCCCAAGACCATTCCTCTGACCAACCCTTTCCAATCGACCAAATACAATGTCTTGTGTCCTCTCTGCTTGATGTCCAGAATGGCCTTAATCTCAAACACATCACCAGCTAAGACGAGAAGAAGATGAGAAACAAGATCCCGGGAGTAGCGGACAAGAACCACTGGTTTAAGAAGGGACACATGAAAGGAATTATGTATCCGCAAGGATGGTGGCAACTTTAGCTGATAGCATACCTCGTTTATCCTCCGGAGTACCTCAAAGGGACCGATGTACCGAGGAGCGAACTTGTAGGAGGGAACCTTGAGGGGGATGAACCTGGAGGAAAGCCATACCTTGTCCTCGGGTTGGAATGGAGGAGGATCCAGTCATCTCTTGTCAGTGTGGCCATTCATCTGCCTGTATGCCTTTTCCAGAGATGCCTTCATCTCAGACCAGATCTTAGCGAAATCTCTAGTCAGCGTCCCAGCTGCCGGAGTGTTGGTAGCTATGTCCAAGGGAGTTGGGATCCCAGGGTGGTACCCATACACGATAAAGAAAGAAGAGGACTCACCGACATGGTTGTTATAGGAGAACTCAGCCCAAGGCAATAAGGCTACCCAGTCGTCATGGTGTGCATTGACAAAGTGGCGCAGGTAGTTGGTCAATACCTGATTTACCCATTCGACTTGACCATTGGATTGCGAATGGTATGCTGAGGAGAAATCCAGAGAGACATCCAACTGATTGTAGAGGGAATGCCAGAACCGGGATACAAACTGCACTCCCTTGTCGGACACAATATGAAGAGGCAAACCGTGAAATGCAGATGGCATTGATTAAGAAACCCCCTGCACAATTTGGGATCCCCAGAGTACCTTGTGGGTTTGCAGAGACAAGGGGAGGGTCCTGGAGCTGCTGCGACCACTGGCTCGAGCACTTGGATCTGACAGGAGTAGCAGCTGCCATCTGCATGTTGGTTAAATGTTTGTCCACTGACGTCATGTAGGTCAACATCTAGGTCCACATCTCCCATTGACAATCAAGTTCCTGGTGTAATCCTGCGAGTTGATTGGCATTAGTGGGTTCAGCCACCTGAAGAGAGCCGAGACAGGCATTCAGAGTGTGCATAAATGTAACGAAACCGCATGCGCTGCTTAGAGACCTGAGCTTGCAACTAGACCAACAATGAAGTTGCCCAGGCACCTCCCATAGGAAGTGAGGGCCATATGTACCCACCAGCCTCACAGCGATTGGTTGAGATGTGGTGTCAGAAAAAGGGTGTACTGGCCCTTTAATTTTGCTGAGAGCGGCGTGCGCGCCCTATGCGCATTTTCCCGGCAACCAGGAAGTGAGGGGGCAGGAGAGAGACACTAGGGAGCCGCTGCGGATGGAGAGGGCAGCATGGGAGTGTAGGCTGGTTAAGTATACCTGCGGGGCACAGGAGGGTGACAGCGGCCAGATGGGACCCGCTCCCCCTGCACCCTGAGGACGGGTCCCGCTGGCCAAATGGTTACAGCATGCTACATCTGGTGGGTACATGGAATATTTTAAAGCTGGTGGATACGTGGAATGTTTCATCTGGTAGATATGTGGCATATGTTACATCTGGGAGATACATGACATACGTTATAGCTTGGGATACGTGGCACATGTTACATCTGGTAGTCATGTGGCATATGTTACATCTGGTAAATATGTGACATACATTACAGCTGGTGGATACATGGAATATGTTACATCTGGTGCATACGTGGCACATGTTACATCTGGTGGATATGTGTCACATGTTACATCTGGTGGGTACTTGGCACATGTTACATCTGGTGGATACTTGGCACATGTTACATCTGGTGGACACGTTGCACATGCTACATCTGGTGGACACATGACACACGTTACACCTGGGGGATACGTGGTATACGTTATATCTGGGGATACGTGGCACATGTTAGATCTGGTGGATACGTGGCATATGTTACGTCTGTTGGATATGTGGCACATGTTACTTCTGGTGGACACAATGGACATGTTACACCTGGGGAATACGTGGCATATGTTATAGATTTATACAGTTTATTCTGTATCTGATGTCACATATTCAGGTTTGTTGCTCCTTCCTCGTTCATGTTTATCACAAACCTTCTCGGCTCACACATTGATAACGATTTCTTCCAGCTGAGGTCTATAAAAGTCCAGGCCAAAGAGAGTTAACGATTCTTTATGGCAGGTTCCAATAGTTTGTGCAGAAATACAGAGCAAAATATAATTATTTGTTGAATATGGCACAAAAATGTGTTCTGGGTGGTCCATGGGTCAAACATTGGGGAAGATTGTGGAAGGAGCGGTCTGGGTCATCTATTTTAAGACACATTCAATAATCGGAGCAGACCCCCGAGACGATCTTGGCGCCGGACATTGGGAAGACAATCAATCTATTTTGAAAATAATCCAGGAAAACTTTGGAGGCAAAACCCTCATCCACCAGCATCTCTATGTTACGCGGGACTAAAGGTGTTTATATCAAAACAGATGGCGGATGGGTTTATGGATCCATGGATGTCACTGTGCTGCATAATAGTACTTTTCTTTTTTATCCATAATATAAAATTAATCGTTCAGAGGACTTAGGGCCGCTTCACACTGCGGCGTGATCCGGTCCGGTTCTGTCTGGGAGGACCCAGACAGCCGCGGACCGGATCAGCACACAGGACTGGGGGGCTAATATGCCCTCCGGTCCGTTGTGCAGCGCACGCAGCTGCAGCCGCTGACAGGTCAGGACCGCGGCGCCCCCAGTCCTGACTTATCAGCAGCGGGAACTGTGAGCGCTGCACACCGGATCGGAGGGCATATTAGCCCCCCAGTCCTGTGTGCAGATCTGGTCCGCGGCTGTCTGGGTCCTCCCAGACAGAACCTGACCGGATCACGCCGCAGTGTGAAGCGGCCCTTATGCTGGTTGAAAAACATAAATAAGCAATAGTCAACTTTAGTGGTCATCTACTGC
Organism: Allobates femoralis; assembly: GCA_033576535.1. NCBI lineage: Eukaryota > Metazoa > Chordata > Amphibia > Anura > Aromobatidae > Allobates > Allobates femoralis. The sequence goes on from JARQOC010000002.1 coordinate 725,601,245, forward strand.
TCTTACTCCAACACTTACCTGATCTTTACTGCTCTCTATCGTCAAGTCCAGGCTCAGGACATGGAAAATGGCCCCTGCCAAAGCGGAGACAGGGAAGTTGTCATAATCAATGATGGTTGAACCCGAACTGTAAATATTGGGGTCTGTACCTGATACCTAGTGTCCGTGCACAAACCCCAAACATGGACTTCTCAGGGAAGTCCATGTTACTTTTTGGGTTTGGCCTCCTGGATAAAGCTTGTTGAAATGCTGCAGTGCAGCCCATCGGCAAGCTTACCATTGCGAAATTAGGATTGCAGCAAGACAATCATAGTTACACAGTTTCCATGCCGCTGTCACACTGTTTTCTAGGTCCACTCATTAAATCTTATGAATATTCACTGCTTCCCCCGCACACCCAGATTCTTTTTTAGGCATAATGGATGCTGCGATGAACGGTGGTAAGCCATGTGCTGAGGTGTGAGGTGGTCTCTCCAGAATGCCATTGACCATGGACAAGGAACACAACCAGAAAACGAGACCTAAAACCACAAGAGGAGAAGACCCAGGAATATATCACACACACCAAGCCAGAGCTGACTAGGACCCTCTACATCATTATAGACCAAAGTGTTCTACAAAATATACTAAAATTTACCTAGCCAATGCCTCCAACTAATGTGGTAGCAGAGAAATTAATCTAAGGAAAACTATGCAATCAAATGAGTGCAAGGAACCGACCCAACGATGGTGCAGCACATCAGTTTACAAGCATAAGGATTCCCTAACCCACCCCTTTTACTCCACCCAAATGTGGTTCTCTGAAAGGAGGGTATTACTAATTACACTGTGTTCCAAATTATTATGCAAATGTTCTTTTTCTCTGATTTTCCTAAATGGTCAGTGCAAATGACAGTCAGTGTAATAAAAGTCATCACCCGTTATGGTACATTTACATGCGGCCACAAGAAGGTAGGAACAGGCAGGCATCGGACACAATTGTGCCTGTTGCCTTGAAAAGACCACGATGTGGCGGCGTGTAATTCAGGACTTTCCTTCATTCAGGGAAGACACAGGAAGGAAAGTCCTGAATTACACGCAGCCACATCGTGGCCTTTTCAAGGCAACAGGCACAATTGTGTCCGATGCCTGCCTGTTCCTACCTTCCTGTGGCCGCGTGTAAATGTACCATTAGAGTATACATTGAATTTTATTGAAGAAACCTCCCAATGATAACAATATTATCTTAAAAATTAAAAAAAACTCTAAATGCCCTGCTCAAAATTATTAGGCACAGGAGAGTTTCTAAACATTTGATATGTTTTAAAGAACTGAAAATTCTCATTTGTTGAATTTGCAGCATTAGGTCACATTCACTGAAATAAAAAGCTATTTAACTCCAAAACATCCTAACAGGCCAAGTTACATGGTAATATAGGAACCCTTCTTTGATCTCACCTTCACAATTCTTACATCCATTGAACTTGTGAGTTTCTGGAGAGTTTCTGCTTGTATTTCTTTGCATGATGTCAGAATCGCCTCCCAGAGCTGCTGTTTTGATGTGAACTGCCTCCCACCCTCATACATCTTTTGCTTGATTATACTCCAAAGGTTGTCTATAGGGTTGAGGTCAGGGAAAGATGGTGGCCACACCATGAGTTTATCTCCTTTTATGCCCATAGCAGCCAATGACACAGAGGTACTCTTTGTAGCATGAGATGGTGCGTTGTCATGCATGAAGATGATTTTGCTCCTGAAGGCACGTTTCTGCTTTTTGTACCATGGAAGAAAGTTCTCAGTCAGAAACTCTATATACTTTGCAGAAATCATTTTCACACTTTCAGGAACCTTAAAGGGGCCTACCAGCTGTTTCCCAATGATTCCGGCCCAAAACATGACTCCTCCACCTCCTTGCTGATGTCGCAGCCTTGTTGGTACATGGTGGCCATCCACCAACCATCCACAACTCTATTCATCTGGACCATCCAGGGTTGCTCGGCACTCATCAGTAAACAAGGGTGTTTGAAAATTAGTCTTCATGTATGTCTGCGCCCACTGCAACCATTTCTGCTTGTGAGCACTGTTTAGGGTGACCGAATAGTAAGGTTTATGCACCACAGCAAGCCTTTGAAGGATCCTACACCTTGAGGTTTGAGGGACTCCAGAGGCACCAGCAGCTTCACATATCTGTTTGTTGGTTTGTAAGACCTTTTTAGCAGCTGCTCTCTTAATCCGATGAACTTGCCTGGCAGAAACCTTCCTCATTCTGCCTTTATCTGCACGACCACGTCTGTGCTCAGAATCAGCCACAAATCTCTTCACAGTACGATGATCACGCTTAAGTTTTCGTGCAATATCAAATGTTTTCATCCCTTGTCCAAGGCATTGCACTATTTGTTGCTTTTTGGCAGCAGAGACATCCTTTTTCTTTCCCATGTTACTTGAAAACTGTGGCCTGCGTAATATTGTGGAACACCCAGTTTTCCTTTTATTGGGCTCACCTGCCAAACTAATTATCACAGATATCTGAGATTGATTTCAGTGATCAAAAAGAACCCTGAGACACAATACCATCAATGGGTTTCATTGACAAAACAAAAAACAACCCTATGACACTTAAAACCAATTTGCATAATAATTTGGAACACAGTGTATTTCTAATGCTACGAGCCCCTGACTTCAGTTTGTAAAATTCTGCTTGCAATGATGTTTAGATCTGACTTCCACCATGATTAATGTGGTGGAGCCTGCGCTCAGGACTCACTGACAGAAAGCTGGTAGTGGACGAGATTAGCTGGCTTTTCTGTGAGATGAAGGATGGGTGGCCAAGAAAGGAGAAGATGGACTTGTCACTCAAAGTATGGCTCAGACGTTAGATGGTAAGAAGGCGCGCCACATGAGTCACAGCAATGTCATCCCCAATGGAGCTTTCTCTCTGACTGGCAGACATTACTGGAAAAAGGAACATGCTTCTCTGGGATAGCAAGGACACTAATTTCAAAGGATAATAACGAATCTCACTCCCATACGAGCACTAAAATGCTCAAGTGCTTGATATTAGAATTGAGCAAGTAGGACGCTCAAACAGGCTCAATTCAAGTAACGAATATAATGGAAGCCAATGGGGAACTCAAGCATTTCAAGTTGGGGCTTAAGGGGGTAGGAAAATCGCTGAAATGGATGGATGCTGCCGACAGCATACTGTAAGGCAGGGGTGGGAAACTCCAGTCCTCGAGGGCCGCAATCAGTGCAGGTTTTCACGATTTCCTTAGTATTGCACAGGGATTGGAATCATCACCAGTGCAAGTGATTATGTTATCACCTGTGCAATACTAAGGAAATCCTGAAAACCTGCACTGATTGCGGCCCTCGAGGACTGGAGTTCCCCACCCCTGCTGTAAGGGATAAAAACTAAAATCAACTGTGCCTCTCTTATGAGGCTCTGTGCTATTGGGTATATAAGCTAAAGCCTTAAGTACAATTACAGCACTACTTAGTCTCAAGCAGGGCAGTCTGTCACACCCCCTGCTGCAATTAACATCTCAATATCAATACACAGTCTCTATAGACAGCCTGGTGTGGGCAGGGCAGCTAACTGTCTATAGACATCGTACATACAGAACCTGGGGTGGGCAGGGCAGCTCTCTGTCTATAGACATTGTATATACAGAGCCTGGTGTGGGTGGGGGCATGTCTGTCTATAGACATTGTACATACAGAGCCTCGTGTGGTCAGGGGCTGCTCTATGTCTATAGACATTGTACATAGAGAGCCTGAGGGGGGCAGCTCTCCAGCTCTGCTGTGTTCCTGAAACTAAATGCTTTGATTGTGTGAGAACGGCTGCAGCCAGTGATCAATGTGATACATCTTTTGATTCAGAGTTTCTTTGCCCTCATTATGTTGTTGTCAGATGAGATAGCAAAAACCAGCTGACATACTTTCACCAATACATTTTCAGCATTACCATTAAAACTGCACAGGTAAATCTTCATTTCGCTAATAAAGGTTCTTTGTTGAGAAAACAGAAATTCTATGAAATCAAAGTATGTTATGAAATCATTTGTGTTGACAGTAGCTGTATTCACACTGACGGCTACAAATGAATAAATCTCTATAATCAATAATTCCAGTTTCATTACCTCCGTCTTCCCAGGGTTCCAGGTTCTTGTTTTCTGTGAAGTCTGTCCCATGTGCAGGTTCTTCTGCTGTCCATGGTGCTGATAGCCACAATTGTCTTTTTTCTATGTACTTTCTGCAGAATGTCATCGTACCCCAGTTAGGTTATGTTCACACGTTGCCTTTTTGTTGCTTTTTTTGCAGTTTTTTCATGAGTTTTATACAAGATAAAAGCTTTTTTTTTTCAGAACCAGCAAAAGCTATGAAACCTCAGGAATCTCCTGCACATGTTGCTTTTCTTTCCTTACTGACATGGAAACGTGCTGCGTTTATGAAAGAAGCGGCGTGGCAATCCTTCCAACATTTTTGCAGCATTTTTTATCATTGAAATCATTGAGAAAGTGAAAAAAAGTTCTCCATCATGAGCCTACCCCCCTCTCGGATTCCTGCTTGATGGTGTGCAGTGCACTGCTAATTAAAGGGGTTGTCTGGTACATTTACATTGAAGGCCAGGTAGCCGTCTTCATCAGGTGTATAAGGGATCCACTACAAAAATACTACATATATAGAGAGACCATTGTAATTAGCAGCTCAATCTCAATTGGTCAAACGTTCATTGGGAAACCTTTAACCCTCACTCTACCACAGTCATTTAACCCCATATATGCTTGCTAACAAAATATCCTTCTGAACACTAATCATCCCATGAACTTATATACATTGGACCAATATATACACACACATACTCATGTATACTAATCAAATTTGACTCCTATCAACAAAAAAGGTTCCTCTACCTATAAAATAATGCATAAAAATCCTCATAAAAATGTGATAAAAATGCTGATAAAAATACATATAGTGTATTCCTATCACATAGGTAACCTCATAGGGTTCCCTTACAAATCACACCTCTAAAACCCTCAATTTATTACAAATAAAATTTATTTTTTTTAAATGATTATTAAAATTATTTTAAAATTATAAAAAATATAAAGTCAACTTTATAAATCATTATTTGCCCATTATATCAAAGAGCCACAATCTATATATACGACAACCCAAAGCATCTATATTCTATGTTCGTTTCTTCGCTTCCTAATGTATCCACCTCTTTTTATCACCTTTATCAACTACATGATGTCCAACCGGGAACACTAACATTACCGGGACTTTGTCCAGGGTCAAATTATGGCCCTCCGGACTTAAGGTGCCCAATTTACAAATCCAGTAGCTTTCTTTTCTAATTAATTGGGCCAATGAACCATATCTTTGCTACTGATATGGTCAACAATGACCAAACTCATTTTGCCCGGATCTCTTTGATGTACACTACTGGAATGTCTGGACAAACTGTGTAATTGATATCCAGTCCTAATATTATATCTATGTCTATTTAGCCGGGCATGCATCTCTTGCACCATGCGACCTACATATTGTAGGCCACATGTGCACTCCAGTAAATATATTACAAAGGATGTCTGACATGTCACCCTATGTTTAATCTGGAAAGTTTCCCCCGTTGTTCTGGAGGTAAAGGTCTTTACCCCTTTCTTTATGACCTCACAACATAGGCATCTCTGTATTCTGCAAGCATAACACCCCCAGGTCATTGGATTCGTAACATTATTCACCACTTTCCTCCTTTTGGTGTTACTTGGTGCCACCATATTTCCCAAATACTTATTCTTCCTGTGTATAATAATAGGTTTATTTGGTATATGTTCTGTGAGCACAGGGTCTCCCTTAAAGACAAACCAATACTTTTCCAGCAATTTATGGATGAGTGCCCTGGGTTTGCAATATATTGTTACTAGGGATGAGCCAGTACCTTAATATTCGTACTCGCTATGTTCGCAACGAGTAGGTACCGGTACTCGTTGCGAGTATAGCGAGTACAAATACTTTCGCAGGGTATCTATAGATACCCTGCAAAAGTACCCTAAAAGTGATTAAAAGTTGTTAAAAATAATAAAATTACATACTCACCTATCCGACGCCTGCACCGGGACCGGCAAAGAAGACATCCGATCGCTGGACAAGGACCTGTGACTACCAGCCAATCAGATGGCCAGTAGAGATTTGGCCAATCAGATGGTGCCACGTCACAACCACGTCATCACTAGCGGCCACCTGATTGGCCAGTTTGCAAGGTCCTGACAGTATATCTAGGACCTTGCAAACTGGTCAATCAGGTGGCCGCTAGCCATCTGATTGGCTGGTAGTCACAGGTCCTTGTCCAGCAATCGGATGTCTTCTTTGCCGTTCCCGGTGCAGGCGTTGGACAGGTGAGTATGTAATTTTATTATTTTTAACAACTTTTATTCACTTTTAGGCTACTTTCGCAGTGTATCTATAGACACACTGCGAATATATAGGACTACTCGCTACTCCCGAGTACACATAATATACTCGGAGAATAGCGAGTAGCCAAATACCGCTACTATTCCGCGAATACCGAATAGTAGCGAGTATACTCGCTTATCCCTGCTATCAAACCCCATTTGGTACAGTCAGAGGTCCTTTTCCTCTTTTTCTCATTGGTGGACATCTCAGATACTGACTCTATACATGAGCCATGCGTGAGCTTCGGGTTTTTTTTATATGCATCGTGGAGCAATTTTTTGGGGTATCCTTTCTCTAAAAAATGCTTCTCTAGTACCTTTGAATCTTTAAAAAAATCTGCATCCTTTGGACAGTTTTTACGAACCCTCAAATATTGGCCACACGGAACATTACGGATCCAGCTGGGGAGGTGCCCACTATCAAACCGGAGGTAACTATTCACATCCACCGGCTTGAAGTGGGTAGATGTGTGCTACTTAAGGGACGTACAATAAAGGTTTGGTTATATAAACTCCTCCAATTTCTGTATCCTAAAAGACCGCTCTCATGTGATATTCCCTGGAGGGAAGTACGGCAGGAGCAGCAGAAGGAGTAAGAAGTGGAGGAGACCGGAGCAGCAGTGCAGGACCTGTAGTGACATAGATCTGGTCACGTGACGGTCCCCGCTGGAAGGAACAGCAAAGCAGCGGCTGGAGCTGCCAGCGGAAACAAAGGAGGAGGCAGGAGCTGGAGGACAGAAACCGGTGTTGTGCGGGGGGCGCACAACACCTCCAGGTGAGCAGCTATTAGTGCCCATTTAGGCCACATTCCACACAGTGTCTTCTCATTGCGCCCCTGTTTTCATTTTCTGCATGCCTTGGATCTAGACTCAATACGGTGAATTTGTCAGATTCCTTCCTTAGGCTAGGGTCACAATTGCGGTTGTTTTTTCAAATCCGGATTTGACCATTAAAAATGGTCAAAACCAGATCCCGATTCGCATCCATAAGCTGCAATAGAAAAACCGGATTGCACTAAATGTAATCCGACTACCACATGTGGTTTTGCAGCCTGCAGTAAAAATCATGCAGGCTGCATTTTTTGGAGCGGTAGAAAAACCGGATCTGTTTTTTTATAATGGCCGCCTATGGTAACTGGATCCGGTTTTTGGTGCCACAATGTTTTCTTATGGCAGATCTGGATCCATTACTGGATCCAGATCTGCAATGTGATGCCAAATTTGACGGCACACGGTAATACTGGATCCGGTAATGGATGCAGTTACTGGATTGTGAGTTCCAAATGTGACCCTATTCTTATTGAGCCATAGCTTAGTCAATCCCTGTCCTAATTCTTATAGTCTTTTAGGCTGCCTTCAGACTTGCAGATGCATCTGCAGCGTTTTGCAGATGCATCTGCAAGCATCAGCATGCAGACCGCGGCCCCCATGTTTATAATGGTGTGCACCGCGGTCTGCAGATGCTTGCAGACCGCCGCGCGCACCCATTCACTCCTATATGTGATCTGTGCGCAGGCGGATGCCTGCGTACAGATCACACACTCCCGCCCGCACCATGGACGCGAGATGTCGCGTCCCTGGTGCGGACGAGAGTGTGTGATCTTGCACAGATCACATATAGGAGTGAATGGGTGCGCGCGGCGGTCTGCAAGCATCTGCAGACCGCGGTGCGCACCATTATAAACATGGGGGCCGCGGTCTGCATGCTGATGCTTGCAGATGCATCTGCAAAACGCTGCAGATGCATCTGCAAGTCTGAAGGCAGCCTTACCTTTGCTTCGTTCCTTTTAGTTTGCTCTTCTCTGGTGTTCTCAGTTTCTTATTTTCTGGTATTTTGAGCCCTCCATTCTTGAGAACGGAGCAGATTTATAGTAAGAAGTAAATGACAAAGCTGCTTATTATTTCTAATATTTTGCAATTTTAATTATTTAGAATGATGAGAAAATCCCTTTACGATCTTTACATTTAGTGGTTTTTATCCCCATTTTCTGATTCAGTGATCAGACCTCCAATCTTCATAGCAAATGGGCTGTGTTTCTTCATGTATAAACTCATTGTAACAAAGTAGAGACTTCATGTACTGGAAATCTGTAATCTGACTTCCTAAAACTATGACAAAAAGCTTCAAATTTACTGCTGAAATACACAGTTACCAGACAGGGGCCCGCACTGAGCGATTCTAGAACGTGTGGTATTATATTTTAGTCCAACTACTCCCTCTACAATTGCAGCACCATCGCATAAGGCCCGATGCTGCACAGGGTGGCCGTGGCTTGGCAGTCAATGATGGTGCTTGCCATTCCCCTATCTCTTCTTTTGTGCTGTCTTTCACCCTTATATACTCTCTTTCCCTGTGTGATCTCCTTGTGCTGTCTCTTTCCCTGTGCGCTCTCTCTTCCCCCTGTGTGCTCTCCCCTTGTTCTGTTTATCCCCTGTGCACTCTCACTTCTCCCTGTGTGCTTTCCTCTTATGCTGTCTCTCCCCCTGTGTGCTCTGATTTTCTCCTGTGTGTTCTCCCCTTGTGCTGTCTCTCCCGCTGTGCACTCTCACTTCCCCCGTGTGCTTTCCTGTTATGCTGTCTCTCCCCCTGTGCGCTCTGATTTTCTCCTGTGTGCTCTCCCCTTGTGCTGTCTCTCCCACTGTGCGCTCTCACTTCCCCCTGTGTGCTCTCCCCTTGTGCTGTCTCTCCCGCTGTGCGCTCTCACTTCACCCTGTGTGCTCTCCCCTTGTGCTGTCTCTCCCTCTGTGCACTCTCACTTCCCCCTGTGTGCTTTCCTCTTATGCTGTCTCTCCCCTGTGCGCTGTGATTTTCTCCTGTGTGCTCTCCCCTTGTGCTGTCTCTCCTGCTGTGTGCTCTCACTTCCCCCTGTTTGCTCTTCCCTTGTGCTCTCTCTCCCCCTGTGCACTCTCACTTCCCCCTGTGTGCTTTCCTCTTATGCTGTCTCTCCCACTGTGCGCTTTCACTTCCCCCTGTGTGCTCCCCCCATGTGCTGTCTCTCGCCCTGTGCGCTCTCAATCTCCCCTGTGTTCTCTCCCCTTGTGCTGTCTCTCCCCCTGTGCACTCTCACTTCCCCCTGTGTACTCTCTCCTTGTGCTGTCTCTCCCCTTGTGCACTTTCATTTCCCCGTCTGCACTCACCTTGCGCTGTCTATCTCCCCGTGCACTCTCTTCCCTTGTGCTGTCTATCCCCCAGTGCAATCTCTCTTCCCCAGTGTACTTGCTCTCCTCTTGTGCTGTCTCTACCTCCTTGTGTTGTCTCTCCCCATGTGCACTCTCTTCTCACTGTGCACCCTCTATTCCCCAGGTGTGCATGCTCTTTCCTTGTGCTCTCTCTCTCCCTGTGCATTGTCTGTCCCCCCATTGTGCAATGTCTCACTCACTCCTGTGCAACCTCTCTTTCCTCCTGTACACTGAGGAGCCATGGTGCTAGCCTGTGTTCCAGAGTGGAACGCAGATGGGAGGAAGTGCAGCAGCAGGATGGGTCCACCCCAAGGGTATGATAAAGCGGCCCCTGGAGTAGGTGATAATGAAGGATGCACTGCGGCCAGAGTCCCAGATGGCGTGTCCTATAGGTTATACTGTTTTCGGGACAAACTTACAGATGCACAGATGGAAAGACTGGATAAGGCTTTTATATAGTAGATGTGCAAAAATAATAGTCCAACATCAATAATGTGTTTAATTAATGTTTAAGGCAGAAAAAAACATGTAAGATGAGAAACAAATAATGACTAGGTGTAGGCGAGTAATGGGCAACCAAGAGAATCAACCGTCATGACATGACACTACTAATTGGGTGTAATTGACTCATTTAATTAAGGAGGGTATTCTAATTAATAGCAGTGTGGAGTTCAATTAGTGAGGTCATTAGTTCTGTGAAGAGATGTCAATTATGGCCCTTAATTAAAGAAAAAATAGGAAGAAACCAGCGATCAAGGAAAACTGACCCACGATAAGAAGAGGAATGAAAGATCTTGGATCTTTATATATAAAGCACTTTTATTCCATACTTTTATATGAACCATGAATAAGGCATTGCATCAATTTTTTCTAGGTGTTTTACATGTTTCTGTCTGATTGTTTGCCGGTTTTAATGAAGCAATGCTGTAAGACGGCCTAGAAACACCGATATCAGCCATAGTACAGTGAGAAGACTTCAAGATACGGAGGTGCAAGCAGAATGGTTTGGGAATGTTTCTCATACTGTGGAGTTAGGCCCATATATCACATACCAAGCACCATGGACCAGTATGAATATATTAAAATATGTGAAGACGTCATGTTGCCTTATTCTGAAGAGGAAATGCCCTTGAAATGGGTGTTTCAGCAGGACAACAATGCCAAACACACTAGAAAGAGGTTGCAGACCAACAACATTGATGTTATGAAGTGGCACTGCAACCCAAGACCTTAATTTGATTAAGCATTTGTGGAGTGATATAAAAAAAATACTGTTTTTGATACAAAACCTAAGAATGTAAAAGAACTGTGGAATGTAGTCCGGTCTGTTTGGTCTGGAATTTCCGTTTGCAAATATCAGATGTTAGTTGACCTGCTTGGAAACAGAAATATAGGGAAGCCCTTTTTTTATATTTCATGAATTTCATGAAATAATAAAAAAAAGTGCGTGAGGCTGCACGCTATTTCTATGTCCAGCCAGGTACAACTAGGCAGCTGGGGATTGGAATCCGCAGCTCAGGGAAGCCCAAGCTTTCTAGCGCCCCCCCCCCCTGCTGCAAATTGCAGCCCGCAGTCACCCCAGAAAATGGCGTGTTCATAGAAGCTCCATCTTCTGGCACTGTATCCAGCTCATCCAGGGCTCTGGTGCAGTGGCTCACTGGGTAATAAAGGGGTTAGGGCCAGCTTTGTATTATCTTTAATATTTACTGATATTTTTGCTTGCACCTCAACATTAGGTGTTGCCAGTCCTTATACTTTATATATAGCTTTGTATTATCAGCTGGCCCTAAGCCCAAAATTCATGGGGTCACGCCAATATTAGACATGACCGCCATGAATTTCTAGTAAAATTGTTGTGAATAAATGTGTGAAGAATACAAAGAAATTTGAATCCTATTGTTGTGGGAGCGCTTTGTCCACTCCTCTGGATGTTGGAATCCAAAATCCTTGCACCGGACACACAGGCTGAGTGATCCGAAAGATCCGGGATAAGGCAGCAGACCACACTCTTACAACATTGATCCAGGAATCCTCTCTGGATTGACAGGCAAACTAACCAGACACCATAAAGGTGAGAGACCAATATATTTTTTAACATCTATTTATTCAAACATTCTGCACTCAGATCTGCACCCTATCTAGGGATGGGCGAGTCTACTCGCTAGGACTCGTTACTCAGCGAGTAGTAAGGGACTCGCAGGACTCTGTACTCTGCGAGTTTCCCAGCGATTACTCGCACAGTAACGAGTCCAATGCAAGTCAATGGCAATCCTAGTTTTGTCAGAGTTTACTTTTTCTCACTCGCTAGACTCGCTATATCACATCGCTATGTAGCTTGAATCTCCCCAAATCGTTTAAACAATCGCACCGCTTCACGGATACCTGCTGTCAGCAGCGAGTCTGAGCGAGTCTACGAATCCGAGTCCTGTATTCTGTATTTGGGACTCCCGAATACAGAATCTGTTATGTTCCGACAAAGCTTCCGAGACAGCCTAGTGTGTTAGGTCAGAAAACTTGTGAAGATGGACAAGCATGTTAGCCAATCATATTCAGTAATGCCACAGCCATGTTGGTTGTGGCAGGACTATGATTGGCTTCTGTCCATCGTGATGCCTATGTCATGTATGAGAGGCGAGGCTGTATATAAGCCTTGCCACCGCCATTACCTCCACATTCCTGTGACGATCTGAGCTAGTGCAGGGTGAGGTAGATGCTGGAGCAGATCATAGGGATTGTCAGTCAGTGTAGGGAAATTTCAAGATTCCTTATATTTAACCCAAACAGCTCTTCTGAGAGCTACCAGGAGGACAGAGGAGTACTGTGTAGAGGACTGTAGGCAGGCAGGGAGGAGCAGCCTTACAGTGCACACAGGACCGACCTCATAGCTTAGCTTACTCACTCAGCTTTCCTAATAGCTGAAGTCAGAGACTTAGCTGAGGTATTATTTCTTATTTTTTTGCACCTGATAGATTTTGGGTCATAATAACCCCTTCAGCTTCATTTTCTCTGTGGCAGACCAGTGAGTTGCTGCTCTCCTACCTGCAAATAGCACGCACGCCACCTGCTTGTGCGACTACTTAATAATTTTTGCAGGAACTAGTGTGCTGCTTCACTGCCAAGTGTTAGCACACACTTAACCCGCCAAAACGGCAATGCGAGCGCTTTCCGAGACACATCTGCGATTTGTAAATCGCACATTACTCGCTATTACTCGCTTCCCCATTCATTAACATTGGACTCGCTAGACTCGCAACGAGTAGCGAGTCCCGGGCTCGGACTCGCTAGAGTCAAGCGATTCCGAGTAATTTAGGACTCGCCCATCACTAACCCTATCTTGTTTTTCTCCCTACCTACTCCCTAGACTTTACAGCCTTGGAGGTCAACCCTTCTTAAATTATCACCACAGCTCCAATACTGCAATGACACAGACTGCAGTCAAGACAAAGTGCAGCAGGGAGGGGGCAGAAAGAGTAAAGGGGGGGCTGAAAGAGTACAGGGGGGGCAGAAAGAGTACAGGGGGGGCAGAAAAAGCACAGGAGGGCAGAAAGAGTGCAGGGGGGCAGAAAGCGTACAAGGGGGGCAGAAAAAGTACATAAGGGCAGGAAGGGTATAAGGGGTGCAAAAAGAAAGCACAGGGGGCAGAGAGAGTGCAGGGGGGCAGAAAGAGTACAGGGGGGCACAGAAAAGGTACAGGGGGCTGAAACAGTACAAGGGAGGCAGAAAGAGTACAGGGGGGGCAGAAAGAGAGCACAAGGGATCAGAAACAGAACAGGGGCAGAAACAGTACAGGAGGACCAGAGAGCGCACAGTGAGGTAGAAACAGAGCACGGGGGGCTGTACATCGTGGAAGAGAGCACACAAAGGGAAATGGAGCATACTACGGAGGGAGGGAGCGCACACGGAGAGAAAGCGCATGGAGGAAGAGAGCATGCAAGGATGGGGGGAGAGCGCACGCACAGAAGTAGAGAGTGAGCATAGAGGGAGAGAGTGCGCACAGAGGGAGAGAGCGCGCACAATTGGGGAGAGAGCGCAAATGGAAGGAGAGTGCAAGTACAGAGGGAGAGAGTGCACGCATGGAGAGAGCACGCACAGAGAAGGAGAGCGCACGCACGGAGAGAGAGCTTGCAGGGGAGAGAGTGTGCACGGAGGAGGAGAGAGCGCATGCACAAAATTAGAGACCATGCACAGAGGTAGAGAGCGCACACGAGGGGAGAGAGCACGCATGGAGGGGGAGAGAGAGCGCACAGAGAGCGTGAATGGAGGGAGAGCATGCACAGAGGGAGAGAGCGCAAACACAGAGAGTGCACAAGGAGGGGGAGAGAGCGCTCAGAACTACAGAGCACGCATGGAGGGGGAGAGAGCGCACATGGAGGATGTGAGGGTGTGCATGAAGGTAGAGAGCATGCATGCAGGGAGAAAGCGCGCACGGAGGGGAAGAGACCACTCACGGAGAGAGCGCAAACACAGAAGGAGAGAACGCACACACGGAGAAAGCGCACATGGAGGTAGGCTGCACCTGCAGGGAGAGCGCGCACGTAGGGGGAGAGAGCGTGCACAGAGGGAGAGAGCAAGCATGGAGAGATAGAGAACACATGGAGAGAGAGAGCTCACGGATGGAGAAAGAGGGTGCACAGAAGGAAAGAGCACGCATGGAAGGATAGAGCGCACGCTCGGTGGGAGATAGGGCGCACGGGGGAGAGAGCACGCACAGGGGGATGACAGCTCTAAGGAGACAGCACAGGGGGAAGAGATACCACATACAGGGAGGAGAGCATACGGCGAGACAGCACAAAGGAGAGAGTAGATGAGAAGAGAAAACACCGCACTGGGGGAAAGAGACACCACACAGGGGGAAGACCACTCAATGGAGAGCGCACATGAGAAAAGAAAACAACACAGGGAGAGAGACACAGCACTGGGGGAGAGAGCAGACAGGGGGGGAGAGACAGCCACTGCTCCTAGCACCACAGAGCCCATCCCCATCGCAACATCACCGTCCTCCCGATGCAATAGCATCGGGCCTCCATCTAATTTGTAGTATAAGGAAGAAAGGAGCAAAACGGTAATAATGCATGGACATGACGAGAATCTGTATAACTAATCATATGATAAATAATTACAAGTCACAATTATATATGAGATAGCCAAGATGATTGTCTATAAAATGAAAGTAGCCTCACACTGAAAGCTCACACAATTGTTACCCTTTTGCTTGTCAATGTATAATAATAATTATATATCCAAAATGTTGAATTAATTCAATTTTTTTGCTATTTTTATACCTATCCTAACCTAATAGGAATCCTCATTAAACTGAATATTAGAACTTTATAACATCTGAAGAATAAACACAATATATTGCGGTATATTTCACGTTTCTAATAGACACTTGATGAATCAGAGATGTGAGAAGACCCAGATATTAATGCCACATGCTCGGGTATTCACGTGAACCATTCGCATCAATAAAGTGATAATAACAACATCCCTCTATACACTGTGCATTGTCTATCGATAATTGCAAGCTTCTGTCTTTAATTAACTTGTGCCTAATGACATCCATCAGCGAGGAGAGGAAAAATCTGTAAAACAAAGTAGTATTAATGTTAATTTGTGTATGAGGAATTGTTAATGGAAATTGGATATTTTTACATATAATTTTATGCACCATTTATTTTTTCTGTATCACTGGGCAACAAATGCAAAACTAATTGTTTTAATAGGAATTTATAATGAATGATTTTTTATGGGCAATTAGGCATGACTGTAGTAATGTTATAGCGATGTACAATGTTGTGCTGCGGCTAATGTCACAATGACATGTAAAAGATAATTAGAATACTTTTTGGGGTTAATGAGATTATGTATACCAAAATGCCTATTATGCCCCAGAAGAAGCCGACAGGTGAAACCCGAAGTCACGCAGGAGACTTGTGTGCTTACGCATCTGTTTTAACCTGAAATGTATGACTATAATAAACCTGTTTTATGTTAAATTCCATCTGCCCTCTGTATAATTGGATTAATTCACTTGCAATGTAGCAGCAGCACAGAGTCAGCCCCACAGTCACCATCGAGCCCCAGCCTTAACCAACACGAACAGCACATATGAAGGAGGGTGGACCTGTTGGCCTACGCCCCCGACAACATCTATTATATCATTTATATGTGTGAGTGATAAGCAAACTGTAGTATACACTGTTGGTAGCGTTATCAGCCTAGAATATTGCCACGGGCCCCATCACTTCAAGAGGCGATGAGAGCGACATGCGAGTATCTTGCATTAAAATGGGGAGAATGTGACCCTTGGTGCAGAAGGTGGAGCACCTGAAGTTGAGCGGCCTGAGATGGCACTGAATATGGACTCTGCAATGGTGGTCAGTGTTGGCTAAGATGGCGGGATATTGGTGTGGACCCCAAGATGGAGGTGACATTTGACCTGAGGTGATGGACTCCAGACCATTTTGGGAGTAGATGAGTGTCAGCTTCGAACTGGCAAGGTACCAAAGAGAGTGACTGGCTCATAAAGGAGGGTGCACCCTGGCAGAGGGCATGATGCAGAGTGAAGCTTTGACCCAGAAGGGAGGCATCTGCAAGAGAAGTATGCGACAGAAGAAGAAACCAGCGAGTGAAGGGGGCATGACTGTGAGCAGCGAGACTGATGGGTGCCATTTCAGGACTCTGGTGGTAGAAGAGGTGGGGCCGGTGGGCAGAAAGCATGCATCACCTGACTGGCCAGAAGATGCTCCCCAGGACATGAATAGTTGCTCCTGGCGGGGCTGATGTGATGAACAAATGCCCCATGGGAATGACAGTACCGAGAGCTGTGATCATGTCAGCGGTGAGTCAGTGAGGTCACCCGAGGACACAGGTGAGGTAATATGGTTAGCAGTTATCATTGTACCTCTCAGCTGTGTCCTCGGGTGACCTCACTGACTCACTGCTGACACAGCTGCAACTTTGGGGCTCTAATTGCGTGACAGTGAGTCAGTGAGGCTACCCAAGGACACAGCTGATGTACCATGATAAACGCTAACCATGTTCTACTGACCATGGTTAGCAGTTACTATAGTACCTTAGCTGTGTCCTCAGGTGACCTCACTGACTCACCGCTCAGATGGCCACAGCTCTCGGTGCCATTATTCAATGCTCGTAGGCTGCAATGACAGGATGCTTCTTCTTCAGTGTAGCTTTTGATGCAGCAGAGCTGACATGCGACGTGGGACCTCGTTGTGATTATCATTGTAGAAGGGTATGTTTTGGGATAAATAAATTGGATAATGAGAGTTGTCAGTGTGTTTTATTTCTAATAAAAGTATTTTACTATTTGTGTTTATTAACTCTTAATTTACTGTATTGGTAATGGGTTGGTATCAGAAGAAACCTGACATTATCAATCCAGGGTTTAATGACAAGCGGTCAGTACTCAGCTATCATTAACCCCTTCTGTCACTCCAATTCCACCACACCAGGGCATCAGTAAGAGCAGGGCAATGCGCCAGGAATTGGCGATTCTAATGAATGTGCCAAATTCTTGGGCGGCTGTGGGCTGCTATTAATACCCAGGGAGGCAATAACTATGTGCCTCCTCAGGGTAAGAATAATGAACCCCAGCCGTGCAGTTTATCTTGGCTGAGTACCAAATTGGGGAGGATCCCACTCCACTGTTTTTCTTAATTATTATTTATTTAATTTAAAAAACTAACGTGGGGGACTCCTTACTTAATTCTCAGCCAAGATAAAGTGCAACGGTGGGAGCTGCAGCCTACAGCTGTCCGCTTTATCTGTGCTTACAATGAAAAATATGGGAGACCCCTATGCATTCTTTTCACACTATTTAACGCACATATGATGGCAGGTTGGTTATCATGCACTAACATACAGTATATGGCAACCAAGCACAGAGACCTGTACAGATTATAGGGGTGCCGTGTGAGTGCAACAGCCAATCACAGACGCTGTCACAGAGAGTAAGTGTCTGTGATTGGCCGTTGCCGATCAGTACAGTGAATATGCATGAAGCTTAATAAGAGGCCCTGGAAGCAAGCAGCGGGAGACTGGAAAGCTCTATCTGTCTGTCTATCTATCTATCTATCTATCTATCTATCTATCTATCTATCTATCTACTATATCTCTCTATCTATCTATCTATCTATCTATCTATCTATCTATCTATCTATCTATCTATTCTAACATTGGGAAAGACCATGTTAAAAAAGAATGCTAGGTGAGGAAAATAACGCACACTAGCATGTCACACGCATGAAAGAATGCATGATACTCTGCTACTTTTCTTGCCGATGATCTTGGGGAGGCAAGATACGCAGATATGAACATACCCCTATAATAACAAAACTATAAGCTGTACAAAGACATAGAAAAGGATAGGAACCGGAACCAGAATTTTTACACATTTCATCAGGATCAATGCCTTCACTAACGAGTTCAGGTACAATGCGCCTATCAGGCACAGGCTAGGAAAACTCCTATAATATCTAATTTTCTTAATTTCTGTGCTCTAAAAGTGATCAGTGACCTTCATAGGGATGTAATACAAGAGAGTATGCGTGAGTGTGTGCTCACGGTCTGGAGGAGCTGCGTGTTGGACTCAGCTCCTCCGGACCTGAGTGAAGCTGCAGGTGGCCGCAGGTAGACCGCAGTCGCCCTGTACTCACTGTATGCGGCGGGTGCGGGGTGGCTTCTCCCTGCAGTCACCTGATGGGAGCCGTTTCCGACGCTGCAGCATGAAATGAACATGCAGAGGAGGAGCGGACTGCCGGCAACCTGCACCGCAGCTCCAAACACGCTGTGGGCGGGTTAAGTGACTCACCGTTGCCGGGTTCACAGGTCTCAGGCGATGCTTCACTTGTCACGGTTCCGTGCCTGAGGCTGTGGGGCCCGGTGGTCAAATGAAAGGGCTAAGGGATTGGGTTAAAGTCTTGATTGTCTCGTGACGCCACCTGTGGGAGTCCGGTGATGGCACCGGCACTGCTTGGGCCTCCGGGGGATGTGCGGCAGCTAGATGGGATGCTCCCCACAGGATGAGCAGTAGTCCCCGGGGCCAGGAGCTGCACTGAGTGGAATACGGCAGCTCAGAGGGTTAGTAAGAATCCGGGAAGAATGTACAGACACATAAAGTCTTTTCAGTACCTTTTACTGGTGTTAACAGGTACACTCGACCGGGTGATGAAGTAGACACTTCTGGAGGTTCCACAGCAAGCAGTGGTATAGGCTTCCTGATGTACGTAGCTTCTAGTGGGGTCTAGTGGACGTGAAATCCTACCAAACCGGAGATGCACTTTCTGGTGTGACTTGTTACACCTGAGTTTGCTGCACTGAGGGCGCTATAAAGGAATATTGTTGAGTACTCGACTCCGGGCTCTCATCTGGCGGTGCTTCAGGTGTCCAGGGAGCTAAACTCCCTTGTGAGGTGCTGGTTTTTCTGCACCCTGTGCTATGGCCCCTGCAGCTCTGACCCAGTGACCGGACTTGTTAGGGTGAGTCAAATAACTCCTCTGCCCCTGTAAGGTGTTCGCCTCCTGTTCCTATGACCCCTATTGCGAGGGTCTACCACTTCCGGGTGTGCTGGTATGGGCATAGCGTGGCTCCAGTACCAGGTCAGCTCTCCTAGCTGTTTACAGTTCTAAAGTGACTGCACACTCCGCAGTTTCTTCCTCCAGGACCCGTATTTATAGGGGGAACTGGCTTAAGGCAACCAGTGGAGCTCCCCTATAGGCCTGGGGTGAAAGGGTGTTGTAAGTTAGTGGGGCTACTTGCTGTGTACTTTTCCATTTGTGTCCTAAGAGTTCCTGTGGTGCCCAACTAGGGTGCCACATAAGCATAGTGAGGATGGGATTTCTTGAAATCCCATCCACTATGCTGATACTGTACTACGCAAAGTTTTGGACGCAGCGGCGAGACCCTGCGTCCAAAATGCTGTGTACACTGATCGTGTGCACACACCCTAAAAGTAATAACTTCCTGACAATCTGTGAGGTGGGAAAAATGAAACTACAAAACTGCGCCTATCAGATCAGTTGTTCCTGACGGAAGGTTGGACACTATGCTAGTTGTTTTTAGAGGAGAGAACATGTGAAACTCAGAAAAGATAGGAATGTTTTTGCAAGGAAAGCTCAAGCAGATGGTAACGGCTCTTACATTTGCAGACATATGTTATTTATGAGAATCCTCGTTGCATAATGTCTTCTTCACTATTTGATATACCTATATTCTTTTCTGGAAGTTCAAAGCCTGTAAAATGACAAAGACGGTACAGAATGATGCAGCAATGGGAGATTCGCTTCAGTTCTCTCTCTTTAAAATGTCTTTTTATTCTGGAGCTATTGCTTCCAGTGGGATAAAATATGTTAAAATACCAGAAAAGCTTTGCATATTTGGACAACTGAGAATGTTCAGGTTTTAGAGATCTATTACAGATGGGGTTCAAATAATGATATAAGAAAATGCTGCAAATCACAGCGGAAAAGTCAAGTAGATTGATGGATTTTATGTGATCCTAATACTAGACAAACTAGTGTTACTGTAGTTAGGGCTTGAGATACAGCACGGACCTTTCTGAGATTACAAATTATGAGTATATAAAATGGCTTAAAAGTGTCACATCCCCAGCGACTGCTCCTGCAACCTCTGCTTCTGCCACCAGGCGCCGCTGTGTTCACTCCGAAGGTGGGGCTGGTGGTGTAGTAGCCTGACTTGTGGATGTGTTGTATGGCAGCCCAGCTGGGGTCATGAACTTTTTGCTTCAGCCAATTAGGCTGTATTACACCCTATTTGTATCTACAGTCTGTTGCTTCTTGATGCCAGATATACTCCCTGGTTCACTTCTTATTATCCTGCTTTGTATTATTGATTTCTACCTGATTTTGTATTATTCTCCAGCCTGTTGATTTTGTACTTCTCTGACCTCTCGGCTTTGACCCTGCTTGCCCACTTTTCTATTTCTGCAACCCAAGGTCCAGGGCAGGAACTCCCTGGACCTTGCAGTAAAACCAGATCCCTGTAAAAGGGTTAAATGGTGTCAGGATATCTCAGAGTTCTACCAGATGGTGCGGTTTACACTTAGTCTGTCCGGGATTTCGCTTTTTACCTGTAACTCGGATGTACACAAGGGCTATGTTGGCAACATTCACTTCCACCTGGAAGTACTCTTCCCTCAAGTACATTGCTACTACATGTAATATGTGACCACTAAGTGTTTTGTGAAAGGAAGTGTCATTCATAACCACCAAGTGTCCTGTACGAGCAGACATACTATGCCAGCAAGTGTCATCTATAACCACCAACTGTTCTGTGAGAGCAAGTGTCATCTGTAACCACCAAGTGTCCTATTTTACCAAGCAAACTATGCCAGCAAATGTCCTCTGTAACCACCAAGTGTATAGTGGCACATACTGTCATCTGTAAACACGAAGTGTATTCTACCACAAAAATTCATACATGGTCATCAAGTATATTGTGCTACAAAGTGTCATCTGTAACCACCAAGTGTCCTGTTCCTCCAAGAAACATTTATAGCTACTTTCATGTATTACCAGTAATGGTACCTTTACACGTCGCTACAGCCGGTGGAAACAACCGGGTTTCGGCGACAAATGTATCTTGCACCGCCAAATCAACCCGAGGTAGCGGCGTGTAAACTAGCTCGTTGCCACCCGTCACTTGCGGTACCTGTTTCAGAGCAGTGCTCTAAAACAGGTTGATTTCAACCCGATGGTATCGGCGTCTAAATAAGGTTGGGTAAGGTTTTTTCGTCACCTAGTTAACTCCCTGGGGCGTGACACAGCCTCCGGGATACCGCGCCCCATCAGCGATCATTGGTGGAAGCTCCTGCGTTACGATTGGTTGTCGCTGCATAGGGCAGGATATTTAAGGAGCTGACCAGTCACACTACACAATTGCAATAGCATCATGCATTAGGCAGCCTTCCTGCGCTGGCTGGCCAATCATGATGCTATAGCATTGTCCAATCACCGTACGAGCGTCTCGTAATCCACAACTCTGTCACGCCTATGTGTTGTCCCTGCTGCCTCAGGTCCTCCCATATTACCTTCTGTAGCGGCGTGTAAATGAGGGAAGGTGCTCTACAGAAGGTAACCTGCGGCACCCGTCGGTGCCTCCAGGGATAGTTTAAACCTCCTGTAGAGCACCTTATAGCGGTGTGTAAAGCCGGTGCGGGTACCGTTTTCAACCGTTGGTGCGTGCTCGTGCACGTGAAGCACCCGGTTGTTTCCACCATGCTGTAGCGGCGTGTAAAGGTACCTTAAGTATACTGTGCTACCAAGATTCATCTGTAACCACTAATGGCCACTTTACACACGGCTACTTTCTAGCTTATCCACAGGTAACTTACTGGCTGCAGTGAAATCATGGAGACATGGTTCTATTTTGTTGCTGTGTACAAATGGAACTATGTCTCCATGATTTCACTGCAACCAGTAAGTTACCTGTGGAAAACCTGTCACCTGTAGCTGCGTGTAAAGGGCAGGGACCATTAAGTGTCATCTGTAACCACCATGTGTGCTATACCACTTATGGCCACTTTACACGCGGCAACAGGAAGATAGAAAACGGCAGGTGTCGGAGACAATTGTACCTTTTACCTTCAAAACACCTTGAAGTGGCTGCGTGTAATTCAGGTATCTGCAAGGTGTTTTGAAGGTAAAAGGTACAATTGTCTCCGACACCTGCCGTTTTCTATCTTCCTGTTGCCGCGTGTAAAGTGGCCATAAGTGTTATCTGTAACCACCAAGTGTTTTGTTCTACTGAGTGTCATTTATATCCAACTGTACTGTGCCAGCAAGTGTCATCTGCAACCACTAAGTGCACTGTGCCACCAAATATATTTTCCTGCCATGTGTCACGTGTAACTACCAAGTATACTTTGGCACCTACTGTCATCTGTAACCACAAAGTGTACTGTACCACAAAGATTTATCTGTGATCATCAAGTATACTGTACTTCCAAGTATCATATGCATCTAATAAGTATTCTGTGCTACCAAGTGTCATCTGTAACTACCAAGTTTACTATGCCTACAAGTGTCATTTGCAGCTACTGACATCTATCACCACTAAGTATACTGTTCTGCCAAGTGTCAGGTGTAACCACCAAGTGTTCTGTGCCACCAAGTATACTGTGTTACCAAGTGTTATGTGTAACCAACAAGTGGTGTAACTAACAAGTGGTGTCATGTTTAATCACTAAGTATCATCTGTAACCACCAATTGTCATCTGAAATCACCAAGTGTAAAACCTAACCACCAAATGTAATCTGTAACCACCAAGTGTATGTGTATTGTGCCACCAAGTGGCAGCTGTAACCACAAACTATACTGTGCCACCATATGTCATCTGTAACAACCAAGTGTCATTTGTAACCACCGAGTGTCATCTGTAACCATCAAGTATCAACTGTAACCACCAAGTATAATCTGTAATCACCAAGTGTCATCTGTAATGACAAGGTGTACTATGCCACCATATGTCATCTATAACCACCAAGTGTCATCTGTAATCACCAAGTGTCATCTGTAACCACCAAGTGTTATTTGCAACCATCATATGTCATCTGTAACCACCAAGTATCATCCGTAACCACCAAGTATCATCTGTAACCACCAAGTGTCATCTGTAATGAGAAAGTGTACTGTGCCACCATATGTCATCTGTAACCACCAAGTATCATCTGTAACCACCGAGTATCATCTGTAACCACCAAGTGTCATCTGTAACCACCAAGTATCATCTGTAACCACCATATGTCATCTGTAACCACCAAGTGTCATCTGTAATGGCAAAGTGTACTGTGCCACCATATGTCACCTGTAACCACCAAGTATCATCTGTAACCACCAAGTATCATCTGTAACCACCAAGTGTCATCTGTAACCACCAAGTGTCATCTGTAATGGCAAAGTGTACTGTGCCACCATATGTCACCTGTAACCACCAAGTATCATCTGTAACCACCAAGTATCATCTGTAACCACCAAGTGTCATCTTTAACCACCAAGTGTCATCTGTAATGGCAAAGTGTACTGTGCCACCATATGTCACCTGTAACCACCAAGTATCATCTGTAACCACCAAGTATCATCTGTAACCACCAAGTGTCATCTGTAACCACCAAGTGTCATCTGTAATGGCAAAGTGTACTGTGCCACCATATGTCATCTGTAACCACCAAGTGTCATCTGTAATGGCAAAGTGTACTGTGCCACCATATGTCACCTGTAACCACCAGGTATCATCTGTAATGACAAAGTGTACTGTGCCACCATATGTCACCTGTAACCACCAAGTGTCATCTGTAATGACAAAGTGTACTGTGCCACCATATGTCACCTGTAACCACCAGGTATCATCTGTAATGACAAAGTGTACTGTGCCACCATATGTCATCTGTAACCACCAAGTGTCATCTGTAACCACCAAGTGTCATCTGTAATGGCAAAGTGTACTGTGCCACCATATGTCACCTGTAACCACCAAGTATCATCTGTAACCACCAAGTATCATCTTTAACCACCAAGTGTCATCTGTAACCACCAAGTGTCATCTGTAATGGCAAAGTGTACTGTGCCACCATATGTCATCTGTAACCACCAAGTGTCATCTGTAATGGCAAAGTGTACTGTGCCACCATATGTCACCTGTAACCACCAAGTGTCATCTGTAATGACAAAGTGTACTGTGCCACCATATGTCACCTGTAACCACCAGGTATCATCTGTAATGACAAAGTGTACTGTGCCACCATATGTCACCTGTAACCACCAAGTGTCATCTGTAATGACAAAGTGTACTGTGCCACCATATGTCATCTGTAACCACCAAGTGTCATTTGTAACCACCGAGTATCATATGTAACCACTAAGTATCATCTGTAACCCAAGTGTTATCTGTAACCACCAAGTGTTCTGTGCCTCCATGTGTCATCTGTATTAAACAAGCTAAGGCTGGCTCCACACTAGCGTTCCCCTCCGCAGCCTTCTGCGGAGCGGATCCGCAATGTGACCGCAGCACCGCATGCCCCTATCTTTATAATGGGAGCGCACGGTGCTGAGCTTGACTGCGCATGACTGTGCGCACCCATTCACTGCCATATGTGATCTGTGCGCAGGCGGATGCCTGCACACAAATCCACACACTCTAGTCCGCACTAGAAATGCAACATGCCATGCCATTGGTGAGGATCCCTGTGTGTCACAGCTGCTCCCGCCCCCCAACGAGACCGCAGGCATTCCTATAGGCAGGATGATGTCAGGTGGCCACTGACTCTCCAGCCTGGGATTGGCCGCAGGACGGCGTGGAGGGGGCGGAGCGGAAGTGCAGCACACATGGGCTGAGGATGCATCAGGGATATAAATAGCTGTCCGCCGGCAGGTTTAAGTGGACCCCATTGATAAAGCATTGGCGAAACGCGTCTGGGGGGCACCCGGACACCTTATCCCTCCTATAATATGGGTAAGTGCTGAGGTTGTGGGAGGAGGGAACGCTGTATACATATGCTCTGAACCTTGTGCAGTGCATGATAGGATTTCACAGGGGAAGTCTGAAATAGTTATCTCCCCTTAGTGTGGATGGACTGTGATGCTAGTGTATTTGGACATTTGTCCGGCGCTGCCCCACAGGGCTCAACACATGGGGATGATGGACACTTATTAGTCGGACTTTCTCTCCCCTTTTGGGGTTGAATTGCTATATATTACTACTATGTACCATGCTATACACAGGATATATGGAGTAAATGCGGATTCACTGACCATATACTTCTGATGACTTGTATATTCATTTAGGAGGGGTTATACCATCCTACTAGAAAATTTTAATGTCACGATATCACTTTAAATACTGATCGCTTTATGAAATAAATATATGATGTATATGTATCTCTTATCTATATAGGTGCTATGAAATGGATTTTATATGTATTTTGCATTAACTTTAATAAATTCATTAATAAAGCATAGCATGGGTGTTTTTGATACATATTTTATACAGGGCCTGAAACCTCCTTCTTTCTTTGGTTTTGAGGATTGCTTATTCAGGAGGGGCTCATCCTGGCCACTGGCCAAAATACTAACACACATTGTAAGGACAACTCTATATGTTGTTTTCAAGTGTCATCAACACCTGCTACTGTTGTTAGAAAATCAGTGTGGTGGATGAACTGCGGTACATTTGCATTATTTGAACAGTGGAGCCACCCTTTATATATGGCATAATCATTGATAATCGAAACAAATTATGTAGATTACTGGGTTCATCGTCTGAAGCAATAATGCTGAATTTACCATCCTTCTATAATTATTGTTGTAAAGTGTATTGTTCCACCACGTTTCATCTGTGAGCATTAAGCCACCAGGTGTTATCCTGAACCATTATACTGTGCAACAAAGTGTCTTCTGTAACCACCAAATTTATTGTACCTACATATATCATCTGTGACCACCAAGTGTGCTGTGTCACCACGTGTGATCAATGAGAGTCCAGTTGTTTTGTTTTTTTCCTCCCTTTCCCATGTCCTTTACTTCAATGTCTGTTTTCAATGTCTTCAATATTTAAAATAACAGTGGTACGTGCAACTGCACAGTCCTCCACTCTTCTCTGCTGTCCATGTGGTGCGACTGGAAGACAATGACATAGAGGGACACTCAAACACTGTGCATAACTCCATTCACTACTAATCTTTACCATGTCTTGTATTTCACTGTTTGTTTTCTTATGTGCTCTCGCCACCAATTTTTATCACCCCATCCCCCTTCCATCACCACTCATTCACATCAGCCCCTCTCTCCTGCCCAACTCTATGTACAGCTCCCATGCTATCTTCAGTTTACTGAAGACTCTCAGACCATCATATTCCAAAGTTTGTCATAATAAATCATGTCCTAATTCCAAAAACTATCTGCTCTTTCTCTTTTTACTGCTGCTCCTCTCAGGTGATATCTCTCCCAACCCTGGTCCACCCTCTGCTAACTTCAACCCCTCTCCCACCTCACACAGAAACCTCACTAACCTTATTAATATCACCTGCACACCTTCATCTCCTTCTTTTAATTGTGCTCTCTGGAATCCACGGTCTGTATGCAACAAACTTCCCTTCATTCATAACTACTTTCTCACTAACTCTCTCAACCTCCTGGCTCTCACTGAAACCTGGATCCAGGATTCAGACACTGCTTCCCCTGCTGCTATTTCGTACGGCGGCTTACACTTCTCTCACTCCCCTAGACCTGGGAACAGACGTGGCGGTGGAGTTGGCCTCCTCCTGTCCCCACAATGCACTTTCCAGGTCATTCCTCCAACCCCATCACTCTCATTCCCTTCTTTTGAGGTCCATACCATTAGGCTATTCCATCCCCTCCCCCTCAGAGTAGCAGTGGTATACCGCCCCCCAGGGTCACCCACCCAGTTCCTCGACCATTTCTCCACTTGGCTCCCGCATTTCATGTCCTCAGATTTACCAACCCTTATTCTGAGAGACTTTAACATTCCCATAAACAGCCCCATCTCCCCATCTGCATCCCAGCTCCTATCTCTAACTACCTCTCTTGGCCTATCACAGCTCTCAACCTCTAAGACGCATGAAAACGGTAACACCCTTGACCTTGTCTTTACCCGGCTCTGCTCATCCTCCCCCTTGGATAACTCAACTCTACTCTCTGACCACAACATTCTTTCCTTCTAACTCACTAACCCTCGGCCAACACAGCCCAATCCTACCTATCACACATCCAGAAATCTACAGGCCATTAACCCTCAAGCACTCACAGACTCCCTCATCTCATCTCTGTCCCCAATCTCTTCAATCTCCTGTCCAGATCAGGCAGTAAATCACTACAATGACTCTCTCAGAAGCTCCCTGGACCAAGTAGTGCCCCTCACCTTCCAAACCTCCAAACATAGAACAAAACAGCCCTGGCTCACACCACAAACTCGATTCCTCCAGCGATGCTCTAGGAGTGCTGAACGTCTATGGAGGAAAACTCGCTCACCAGGAGACTTTATCCACTATAAATTCATGCTAAAAACCTACAATTCTGCCCTTCACCTTGCCAAACAGACTTACTTCACCATCCTGGTCTCCTCACTATCCAACAATCCAAAAAAACTCTTTGACACCTTTCACTCTCTCCTCAGTCCTAAAGTGCAGGCCCCCATCACTGACCTCTGTGCTGATGACCTAGCTTCCTACTTCATGGAGAAAATAGACAACATCCACCAGGAAATCAGCTCTCAGCCTCCAAGCGCTGCCACTCCCATTCTTCCCCACATCTCCTCCGGTTCACTCTCCACATTTGACCCAGTCACAGAAGAAGTCTCCAGGCTCCTTTCTTCCTCTCGTCCCACCACATGCACTACTGACCCCATTCCCTCACACCTGCTCCAGTCCCTCTCTCCAGTCGTCACCACTCATCTAACCAAAATCTTCAATCTCTCCCTCTCTTCTGGCATTTTCCCCTCCTCCTTCAAACACTCGATCATTACTCCATTATTAAAGAAAACCACTCTCGACCCAACCTGCACAAATAACTACAGACCAGTCTCCAATCTCCCCTTCATCTCTAAACTCTTGGAGCGCCTGGTCTATTCCCGCCTCACCCGTTACCTCTCCGCTCACTCTCTTCTAGATCCATTACAGTCTGGTTTCCGCCCCCTTCACTCCACAGAAACTGCCCTCATCAAAGTGACCAATGACCTTCTGACAGCAAAACGTAATGGTGACCACTCTCTGCTTATTCTCCTTGATCTCTCTGCAGCTTTTGACACTGTCGACCATCAGCTCCTACTCTTTATGCTGCACTCCATTGGCATAAAGGACACTGCTCTCTCCTGGCTCTCCTCCTATCTTTCTGACCGCTCTTTCAGTGTATCTTTTGCTGGCTCCACTTCTTCCCCTCTTCCCCTCACTATTGGGGTCCCTCAGGGTTCAGTCCTTGGCCCTCTCCTCTTCTCTCTCTACACGGCCCCGATTGGACAGACCATAAGCAGATTGGGCTTTCAGTACCATCTTTATGCTGATGACACACAACTATACACTTCAGCCCCTGACCTTACCCCTGCGGTATTAAAGAACACCAATGACTGTCTAGCTGCAGTTTCCAATATCATGTCCACTCTCTATCTGAAACTAAACCTTTCCAAAACTGAACTTCTTCTGCTCCCCCCATCCACTAACCTCCCTAAATCGGACATCTCTCTCTCAGTTTGCGGCACCACGATAATGCCTAGACAGCAGGCTCGCTGTCTGGGTGTTATGTTTGACACTGATCTCTCCTTCTCCTCCCAAACGCAATCTCTCGTCCGCTCCTGTCGCTTACACCTGAAGAATATCTCTAGAGTCCGCCCCTTTCTCACCCTGGAAACAACAAAAACTCTCACCGTGGCCCTAATCCATTCCCGCCTTGACTATTGCAACTCTCTATTAAGCGGCCTCCCCCTCACCTATCTCCTCTCCTGTCCATCTTTAATGCAGCAGCCAGGATCACCCATCTGGCCAATCGTTACTCAGATGCCTCTGCTCTGTGCCAGTCATTGCACTGGCTGCCCATATACTACAGGATCAAATTCAAATTGCTTGTTCTCACCCACAAAGCTCTTCACAGAGCAGCACCCCCTACCTCTCCTCCCTCATCTCTGTCTATCACCCCACCCGCTCTCTACGTTCCTCAAATGACCTTCGACTAACATCTGCACTAATCCGATCCTCCCACTCCCGGCTCCAAGACTTCTCCAGAGCTGCACCAAACCTCTGGAATGCTTTACCCCAAGAAATCAGGACTATCCACAACTTGCATGGCTTCAGACGATCCCAAAAAACGCATTTTTTTAAGGCGGCCTATTATACTCCCTAATAGAAGTCCATTGTACTGTAGACAGTGAATGGGCTATCCCTCTGGACATTACTCTTCTACAAACTCCACCAAACCATAAAGGTCTACACAGATTGTATAATGACCATCCATGTAAGCTTAGCCCTATACCCCATTTCCTCAAGATGCCTGGACCATCAGTGCAATAAACCCCTGTACCTTGTGTACCCCCTATCCCGTTGTAGATTGTAAGCTCTTTTGAGGAGGGTCACCTTCATTTCTTGCTTTATTTATTGGTTTTTTTTTCACATTGATTCTATGCCTATTGTTTTGTATCCAATTATTGTACTGTATTTGTTCTCTACTGTAATTACTTACTGTATATTTTCTGTACTCTAACCCTACATTGTAAAGCGCTGCGGAATATGTTGGCGCTATATAAATAAAGCTTTATTATTATTATTATTATTATTATTATCTGTAACCAATACACTCTTCAACCAAGTGTCTTCTGTTCTCCATAGGTCACTCGTGGTCAGGGGCAGTAACAGAATTTCTCATGATCGTGAAATTTTCTGTACCTGCCGCTAACCACACGTGACCTATGGAGCCTCAGCCATAGGATTCAATGGGCGTCGTGTGATATTACACCATTGGATTACGTTGGGACTTCAAGAACTTTGTAAATTAATAAATTGGTGAACGAGAGAGTATGGGGGAGTCTTTGTTCAAAAAAACATTTTTTTCCAGTGTGTGTATTTTTTAACTGTACACTTACTATGAATATATGATAGAACCCTCACCATTCCTAACCCCTGGGCTGGATGCCAGCTGTCAGCTCACAGCTGATATCAACCCCAAAAATATTACCCTGATTGCCTCCACAGTAAGGCAATCGGGAAGACCCAATAAGCACCAGAATTGGAGCATCTGGGGCACCACTTCTGGGGTGGCTGCAGGCTGGTATATTTAATATCAGCCCACAACTGTCTGCTTTACCTTGGCTGGTTATCAAAAATAGTGGGGCCCTTTTTTGAAAAATGTATTTCCTATCCACATTTGTTTGTGGGACAATTGTCCTGCTCTTACCCTCATTTTTCTTCTATCCCTTACTAGTCCTGAACCGTATTGACTTACTGTATTTGTAGCTTTATAAAATGCACCGGATTATAAAATGCACCCCCAAATTTAAAAGAAGAAATTAAGGGAAAAAAGGTATTTAAATAGGGGGGTCCATCTCATAATTTGGTGTATCTCATGGGCATGTGCAGTGTAGCTCTCTGGATGGGCACGATGGTAATGAGTAACAGAATCACAGCAGACAGGATCGCGGTGGTGGGGGTCATCGTCGGTTGTGGGCAGGAGGCAGGGTGGATGTCGTAAGAGGGGCAATGCTTGTGGGCCTAGAGCTGGGGGTGTCACATCTGCGCATGCGCCTCCTGTGCAGCTACTTTCTTGAAGTCCATCCGTGGAGGCAGCGCAGGCACAGATCATCCTCTCGGTTCTCTGAGATCATTTGTAGCCATGCCTGTTCTTCCTCTGCAACCATTTTCTTCAACTCCATCCAGTAGAGGCAGCAGTGGCGGAGATCAAGATCTTAACTCTCTGAGATCTTTAGACGTGCCTGTTCTTCCGCCACAGCCATTTTCTTGAACTCCATCGAGTAGAAGCAGCACTGGTGGAGATCAAGCTCTTGACTCTCTGAGATCTTTAGCCGTGCCTGCTCTTCCTCCACATCCATTTTCAGAATCGCGGTGGTGAGGTTCATTGTCGGTTGTGGGCAGGAGCAGGGTGGATGTCGTAAGAGGGGCAATGCTTGTGGGCCTAGAGCAGGGGGTGTCACATCTGCGCATGCGCCTCCTGTGCAGCCACTTTCTTGAAGCCCATCGTAGATGCAACGCAGTCACAGATCGAGCTCTCGGCTCTCTGAGATCTTTAGCTGTGCCTGCTCTGCCTCCGCAGTCACTTGCCGGTAACGGTAAGTATCAATGCCCACCAAACAGCTCCAGATCCGCAAGCATTGCCCCACTACCGACATCCTCCTGTAATTCCACTGAACTGCTGCCGCGACCCCCGGGTAAGCAAGATTCGGTTTATAGGACGCATTCCATTTCCCCCTCTATTCGGTAGCGGAAAAAGTGTGTCTTATAATCTGAAAAATATGTTATATGGGATTCAGGGTCAAGTTTGCGTTAAGCCCAGGTACAGAACCAAACTTTTAACTAAAGTCCAGCCGAACCCGATGAATCCAAACATCCACCCTACTGTTTTGGTTCTCCTGCTTGGATCCTGCGGTATAGAAACATTTCTCATTCAGTCCAACTGTACAGCGTTTTGCAGGAGGAATGTTAATGGGACCTGGGTTTTGTAAACCCTTTCATTAAATAATAACTAATTACCCATGAATGAAACCTGTCCCAGCAGTCAATATGAAGGTTGGCTGATCCAGGCCATCCATTTCTACAATTTATAGACATTAAACCTAACCGTGGACCTGAGCTCGCGCTTTATATTCATCGGCCGTCATTGGGATCTAAGCTGTGTAGCGGGTGAGTCTAGTGTTAGTCTCAGTTGGCACGCGGAAGAACAAGCCCAGCGCAGCACCAACTAACTGTGAACACTTAATTAGTGAAATCATTAAGGCTTGCCAATCAAACCAAGAGCAAATCCAGAACCCTTATACTCCTAATTGTTATTCTTCACATGAAATCAACAATTAAGTCAAGTAAGACGAGAAAGTTCATTTTTTTCCTGGTGGAGAAGAAACTCAAGATATACAATACCCTGCTAAGGAAAATACACAAAATGTAATATTTTATTAAATGCTATCAAAAGCCATCGAGACAGAACTCAAACAAGATTACATTAACACAAAAATATTAATGTTAGACCCAGGATCTGTAATGACGCCCAACACAACCTCTTCACCACTTTGACTTTTCAATTTTTAACTCTAGTTTTTCCACCATTTCTTCTAAGAGCAATAACTTTACATTTTTTCATTACTATAGACATATGAGGCTTGTTTTTGCCGGACGAGTTGTACTTATGAATGGCATCATTTATTGTACCATATAATGTACTGAAATACAGAAAAAATTTCCAAGTGCGATGAAACTGCGAAAAAGTTCAATTATAAGTTTGTTTTGGGGGATTTTTATTCCCTATGTTCACTATATGGTAAAAATGACATGTCAGTATGATGTCTGGGTCAGTACTATATGTAACACTTAGGTGTCAGTATGATGTCTGGGTCAGTACTATATGGTAACACTGAGGTGTCAGTATGATGTCTGGGGTCAGTACTATATGGTAACACTGAGGTGTCGTCGGTATGATGTCTCAGGTCAGTACTATATGGTAACACTGACATGACAGTATGATGTCTGGGTCAGTACTATATGGTAACACTGATGTGTCGGTATGATGTCTGGGTCAGTACTATATGGTAACACTGATGTGTCAGTATGATGTCTGGGGTCAGTACTATATGGTAACACTGAGGTGTCGGTATGATGCCTCGGTCAGTACTATATGGTAACACTGAGTTGTCAGTATGATGTCTCGGGTCAGTACTATATGGTAACACTGATGTGTCAGTATGATGTCTGGGGTCAGTACTATATGGTAACACTGAGGTGTCAGTATGATGTCTCGGGTCAGTACTATATGGTAACACGGACGTGTCGGTATGATGTCTGGGGTCAGTACTATATGGTAACACTGATGTGTCGGTATGATGCCTCGGGTCAGTACTATATGATAACACTGAGGTGTCAGTATGATGTCTCGGGTCAGTACTATATGGTAACACTGATGTGTCAGTATGATGTCTGGGGTCAGTACTATATGGTAAACACTGACATGTCAGTATGATACTGGGGTCAGGACTATATGGTAACACTGATGTGTCGGTATGATGTCTCGGGTCAGTACTATATGGTAACACTGACATGTCGGTATGATGCCTCGGGTCAGTACTATATGGTAACACTAACATGTCAGTATGATGCTCTGGTCAGTACTATATGGTAACACTGACATGTCAGTATGATGCCTCAGGTCAGTACTATATGGTAACACTGACGTGTCAGTATGAGGTCTCGGGTCAGTACTATATGGTAACACTGACATGTCAGTATGATGCCTCAGGTCAGTACTATATGGTAACACTGACATGTCGGTATGATGCCTGGGTCAGTACTATATGGTAACTCTGACGTGTCGTTATGATATCTGGGGTCAGCACTATATGGTAACACTGATGTGTCAGTATGATGTCTGGGGTCAGTACTATATGGTAACACTGAGGTGTCGGTATGATGTCTGGGGTCAGTACTATATGGTAACACTGAGGTGTCGGTATGATGTCTGGGGTCAGTACTATATGGTAACACTGACATGTCAGTATGATATCTGGGGTCAGTACTATATGGTAACACTGACGTGTCTGTATGATGTCTGGGGTCAGTACTATATGGTAACACTGAGGTGTCGGTATGATGTCTGGGGTCAGTACTATATGGTAACACTGAGGTGTCGGTATGATGCCTCAGGTCAGTACTATAAGGTAACACTGAGGTGTCGGTATGATGCCTGGGTCAGTACTATATGGTAACACTGAGGTGTCGGTATGATGTCTGGGTCAGTACTATATGGTAACACTGAGGTGTCGGTATGATGTCTGGGATCAGTACTATATGGTAACACTGAGGTGTCGGTATGAATGTCTGGGGTCAGTACTATATGGTAACACTGAGGTGTCGGTATGATGTCTGGGGTCAGTACTATATGGTAACACTGAGGTGTCAGTATGATGTCTGGGGTCAGTACTATATGGTAACACTGAGGTGTCGGTATGATGTCTGGGTCAGTACTATATGGTAACACTGAGGTGTCAGTATGATGTCTGGGGTCAGTACTATATGGTAACACTGTGGTGTCTGTATGATGTGTCAGTTCAGTATGAGTTCGTAGATACCAAACATGATACTTTTACTGTTATCTAAGTGGTGAAAAAAAATTCTGGAGTTTTTGTAAAAAAAAATTTCACTTTAGCACCATTTTCTGTGACCTGTAGCATTCTCATTTCTCGGGATCTGGTGCTGTGTGATGGATATTTTTTGCATCTTGAGCTGATGTGTCTAATGAGACCATTTTGGGCAGGTGTGATGTTTTGATCACCTGTTATTGTATTTGATTGCGACCAAAAAAAACATAATTTTGGCAGTTTTCTGTTACACATTTTACAGATCTGAATAATTGATTTTATATTTTGATAGATCGGACATTTCTGAACATGGCTAAAACAAATATGTATATTATTTCTTTGAATAGTGTTATTTTCAATGGAGCAAAATGGGGGTGATTTTTTTATATTTTTTAAAACATTTTTTACTTTTTCTTCATTTTACACTACACCTTAGGGCGTCTCAGGACTGCACAGTCTGAGTGCTTCTCCTATTCACAGATGTGCTGCTGCATATCTGTGAACAAGAGAAATTATCCCTTTTTGTGGATGCTGGCACTCACCAGGCAGTGAGTCATGACAGCATCATGGGTCCTCACAGGTCCCCGGGCTATTATGGCAACGCATCAAAGTCCCATTATTGCATAGTGAAACCTCCGATGCTGGTGGGAACAGTGCATTGAGTAAAGGGTTAACAGTGCCAGGCAGATCGCTGATCCGATTGATCCTGTTAGCTGCGCATGTCAGATGATCAGATCAGCTGACTTGTTCAAGAGACGGTACAAGCTCCATCCGTGAGCTTGCATGAAAGGGACAGGGTGGCTTGGGACATAGCAGTACGTCAGAGGTTGTAAAGGGGTTATGGGCTCGCTATAATGTTATGCATGTACCTAACTGAAAAAGGGGAAAGGGTGAAATAAAGTCTACAACACAAAAGCCACACCCTCACCCTACTGTACATATTAGAAGATTCCTTACCACACAATAAAAATACCAACTCAGACCTGGCTCTCTTAAAGGCCATTGAGCTGTTTCTCCTCCCTTCTGAGGACAAGACCTAAAAGTAAAAAAGAGAGAACAAGTGAAGAGGTGGATTGGAACACAAGATGAGGAAACATAAGGCATATGCACAAGGGAGAAAATGGAGAGTAATAAATGAAAGTAAAGGAAACCTTCCACAAACCTAGCTGAGGACTGAAGAAAGCATGCAAAGGTAAAATGAGCAAACACAGAGCAGTAAAGCAAGTGAAGAAAAGTAAAGACAAGAGAACTATCAGGGAAGATACCAATCAGACTGTGGCTGAGCAGCATAGGCAGGGTACGCAGCAAGTGGTTACTGGATCCAGTCCCAAACCGAGGAGTGAAATCTACTCCGGAGTCCGTCCCTTCCTCAGCCCTCCATCTACTAAAATACAACAGCATGCCCTCATCATCTCCCACCTTGACTACTGCAACATCCTCCTCTGAGGTCTCCCTGCTAAACACTGTTGGTTTGCTGGATTTATTACTTGCATATTGTTCCACTTGATTTTTTTATGATTCTTTATATTGGTATAGACCGTCTGGACCATATGCTTTATATGCTTTTTCTATATATGGTGTATACTCATTTCCTATGTGAGCCTTTTAATTAATTTTTGCAGGGCTCAAGGCATGGGTGTTGTTTTGCATTTTACACACCCTGTGCACTATTGTTATATCCTGTGTGTGATTTTCAATTGTTTTTAATGACCACCACTTTGTTGCCCGTCTTCTTTCTGTGTTCATTAAAATGTATATTTTTGATATTATCTCGGTGATCTAAAAAACTGAAAATATAGAAATAAAGTTGATATATATATATTATATATATACGATTAGTAAAATTAAGAGATTTAAATGTCTATTTTATTATGAATTGTGAGTTGTATAACAATAATCTGGCAATAATTATTATTACTATTGTCTTTATTTGTTCTTTGTTATAACGTATTGCGATGGAGATGTGTGCTCTGTATGTTGTATGAGAAGTAGTGATGGGTGAACCCACTAATGCTCAGGATCAGCGCACTCGTTGATGTGAAGTCCGAATTTGGGCCGGATGTGACTCAAACTTGCGTCTGAACCCCGGGCTTGGTCATTACAGTTATGGGATGGGGTAGGGGTGGGGTTGTAAAAGAAAGCATATAATTAATAAACATCATCATTATACCGTATATACTCGCGTATAAGCCGAGTTTTTCAGCCCAAAAATTGGGCTGAAAAGTCCCCCCCTCGGCTTATACGCGAGTCAGTGACGGCAGCAGCCCCGGCACTACAGCAGCCCCGGCAGCCCCAGCAATCCAGGGCCCCCCCAGCCTTGCTCCGGTCACCTGTAAAGTAAAATATACTTATCACTGTCCCGCTGCCGTGCGCCTGCATCTGCCGACATGCGATCCTCCATCTTCATGCGTCTTCTTCCGGTTTCCTGTGTTCATCGCAGGCAATGACGTCATTGTCGGCGCCGAACACAGGAAGTCGGAAGAAGACACATGAAGATGGAGGATCGCATGTCGGCAGATGCAGGCGCGGACGGCAGCGGGACAGTGATAAGTATATTTTACTTTACAGGTGACCGGAGCAAGGTTGGGGGGGGCCTGGATTACTGGGGCTGCTGTATACTACCGCTGGGGCTGCCGGGGCTGCTGTATACTACGTGGGCTGCTGTATACTACCGCTGGGCTGCCGGGCTGCTGTACACTACCACTGGGGCTGCTGGGGCTCCTATATACTACCACTGGGGCTGCTGGGCTCCTATATACTACCACTGGGGCTGCTGTATACTACCACTGGGGCTGCTGGGGCTCCTGTATACTACCACTGGGGCTGCTGGGGCTCCTATATACTACCACTGGGGCTGCTGTGGCTCCTATATACTACCACTGGGGCTGCTGTATACTACCACTGGGGCTGCTGGGGCTCCTGTATACTACCACTGGGGCTGCTGGGGCTCCTGTATACTACCACTGGGGCTGCTGGGGCTCCTATATACTACCACTGGGGCTGCTGTATACTACCACTGGGGCTGCTGGGGCTCCGGTATACTACCACTGGGGCTGCTGGGGCTCCTATATACTACCACTGGGCTGCTGGGGCTCCTATATACTACCACTGGGGCTGCTGTATACTACCACTGGGGCTGCTGGGGATGCTATATACTACCACTGGGGCTGCTGGGGATGCTATATACTACCACTGGGGCTGCTGGGCTGCTATATACTACCACTGGGGCTGCTGTATACTACCACTGGGGCTGCTGGGGCTGCTATATACTACCACTGGGGCTGCTGGGGATGCTATATACTACCACTGGGGCTGCTGGGGCTGCTATATACTACCACTGGGGCTGCTGTATACTACCACTGGGGCTGCTGTATACTACCACTGGGGAGGCCTGTATACCACTGGGGGGGGGCCTGTATACCACACTGCTGGGGGCTGTATACCTGTGCTGGGGTCCACCCTCGGCTTATACACGAGTCAATAGGTTTTTCCCAATTTTTGGGGCAAAAGTAGGGGGGTCGGCTTATACACGGGTCGGCTTATACATGGGTCGGCTTATACACGAGTATATACGGTACTTACTAGATCCTGACGTAATTCCATTGCGCATCCTGCAGTGCGTCGCTCATTAACTTTCGGGGATATTGACTTCACTGCCGAGAGCCACTCAGTTTTCGGCAGTGTTCGTGGTTACGTCAGGGGTTATCCAAACTCATTTCACAGCTATTAACTCGATTGACCTTTGTCACAGCACTCAGCTCAGTCTGAGCCTGCTTTCCGCTCTGGACAGAGCTTGTCTGTTCAGAGCGATGAAGAATAATAATATTTATTCATTTATATAGCGCTTTTAATTCCATAGCACTTTACACACATCAGAAATGCTGTCCCTTTTGAGGCTCACAATGTAAACATCTTATCAGTATGTCTTTGCATTGTGGGAGGAAACCCACACAAACATGGGGAGAACATGCAAACTCCTTGCAGATGATGTCCTTGGAGTCCATAGTGGGAATTGAACCCAGGACCTCGGGACCTTAGTGCTACAAAGGCTGCAGTGCTAACTACTTGAGCCACCATGCGCTGAACCTGCTCTGCCTGTGGATTACGTCAGAGGGAGGGTTTTTTTTTGCAAATAAAGATGGAGTCCTGGAATGTGTTAATGTGTTTTATTTCTAATAATAAAAACATTTTCTCTATTTTTTTTTTTAATGTTTACTAGAAATTCATGGTGGCTGGGTCTACTTTGACCTGACATCATGAATTTTGGGCTTAGTACCAGCTGACAATACAAAGCTGGTATTAACCCCATTATTACCCAGTGTACCACCCCCACCAGGGTCGCTTGAAGAGCCAGGTAATGCGCCTGGAAATGTAGCTACAATGAATGCAACATTTTCAGGGGCAGCTGCGGTTTTCAGTGTGGGGAGTCCAGAACGCTTGGGCCTAACCATGCTGAAATTCCCAGGCCCCAGCAGCCTCATTTTACCTGGTTGGCAATCAAAATATGGCGGACTCCCACACATTTTTTTATTATTATTTATTCAAATAATTAAAAAAAATTATTGGACTTCCCTTTATTTTGATTGTCAGTCAAAGTAATCCAGGCAGCTGTGGGTGGCAGTCCTTAGCTGTCCGCTTTATCTGTGCTGAGAATTAAAAATACAGCAGAGCGGTACATCATTTTTAAAATGATTTATTTATTTTTACACTGCTATGCAATGGAGGGAGAAACAGCGGCCCCACCACCAGAGTAGCCAGAGCGTGTAGCTGTAACCCCAGGAATTGACTCGGTGGCTACAGAACTCCTGCAATCGGTGAGCCAATGATTGGAAACGGTAGCTCTCCCAACCCCGATTGTCCGGTCTGCTCGGTCCAGTCCACCCCTTACTTACACCTCCGCAGCAAGCCCCTACCTGGACTGTGCCTGGTGCTGTGGGTAGAGGATGGCTGAAATGCGCACCGAACCCACCATTGAGTTGTGGGTTGTTTATCTGCACCGGGGAGGTGGGAGGATATTTCTAAAACACTCCTGTGACACCCAGGCCTGGCCATGCAGTAATTACTGAAATTGAATGGGGACCTGGAGATGGTGATATAGATAAGACCCCTGTCCCGGAGGAGGTGGCTCAGAAAACACTAGGGGGGAAGACATCGGTGAGGCGGAAGAGACTGTAGCCCGACCAGTCCCATTCAGAAAGCCCCATACCTGGGGCCACTGGCTCAAATCTACCAACTCTGGCACCTCCATTTCCAGTAACTTTACCTTACCCCAGATGGGATGAGGAGGTGGAAGCCCAGGCTGCAAGAGGTTGCAGCAGATCCCATGAAACTAGTTAGTACTCAATATCCCTGAAATCGTGAGACTGGACATCTCTACAAGATGAATGGGCACTGTTGTTAGTGAGAAATGGTTAAGGGTTTATAAGGGATATAGTGGTGGTTCTGGACAAATATGTGTATTACTGAGACATCCGACCAGTGCTGGGAAACAGGCAACAAAGAACCCTCTGGCTTGGAGACCTCATTGAATATACCCTGGTTTAAGGAAGCTCCTGTTGGGTTGCCCAGGGAGTGGATCACATAGCAGCAAGAGATCTAGCTCTCTCCCCCGTCCGTGGCCAATACTTTGATACTGCTAGTTCTGTGAGTGAACAGTCAACTGACACCGGATATGCACCTATCCGCAAAGTGCGTGACCCTGTTGTGCAGCCTTGTACCCCCGTACCAGCATCACACGCATCAACAGTTAGAGGACTAGGATTAACCAACTCAAACTAGTTCTGCTTGAGCTACTTCTGTTCCAGGAGTAAGGGGAGCTGTAAATGTGAATGTGATGTCAACCTTGGCCTGGGTACCACAAACTGTGAACCAGCCAAATTGCACTATTAATGTGGGTTGCTTCCAAGCTGCTGTGTTATCCCCAAATGCAAGTAGCTCATCAAGCATAGAGGAATATTGGGGTGCATGCTGTGCCCACATTCAAAGACTGATGTTGTTTGCAAATGTTACAAGCCTGTTAAATAGAGATTGAGGAAATTGCACTATGCTAGTTAAAGAAATGTAACTTGTTATGTAGGTTTAGACATTGCTAAGGACCCCATTACATGTAGCAACGTGATCCCGACAGCGATCCGACCCGGCTGGGATCGCTGGTGCATCGCTGCATGGTCGCTGGTGAGATACCACACAGGCAGACTTACTAGTGATGACCCAGCGTTGCGCTGACAACCCGACGGTCATTGGAATCTCTCAGGTTCTCTGCCGCAGAATGGGGATCGCTAGTCATTGCCCCTGTCACACACAGCGATCCAGCATGCCCAGTGGGAGATCGCCAATCAAAATATGGTCCAGGCCATTCATTAACGATCAGCGATCTCCCAGCAGGGGGCCGATCACAGCTAAGTGACGTTGCGGCGATGTCGTTAGCAATATCGCTATGTGTAACGGGGCCTTTAGGTAAGGTGAGCCAGATCTTTGCTAAGTCAGATAAGTATAGCATTAGTATTAAGTACTAGTATAAGATAGAGTAAGATAGGAATAAATTAAGGTTTCTAAATAGAATGTAACTTGCTCCAAACTGTTGGCCGGATAACCTTGTATTGGACATGTTTGCACTTAAAAGTAATGGACAATTATGCAAAGGGCTATCTTATGCCTCAGAACAGTTCATAAATTGTTTAAATTAATGTTACAATTGAACATGTGCACTTTGATGCCCTGCCAGGACTTGTTTGAGCTTTACCGGAACTGCTAGCATCTGAATATTCTGCACTACCTATGTTATTAATACAAAGAAAAAATGTGTTCTGTCTAACAGATGTGCTGAGATTAATTAGGGGGGAAATGTGGCACCCCTGTGATCCGGCCGCCACTAATTGTATTGAATGTATTTAATATGTGTGATGTCAAGTCTGGAGGTAAGAGGAAGAAGCTTTGCTGAGACCCCCAAAATACACCCAACACAATCTGAACTCCAGGCCAGGGTGGTGCTGGGCGGAAGAAACCCACATTAGGGCAGTCCCCACCTACTGCATGGAGGGAGGAGTTAGGTTAGGGGTGGGTGGCAGTGAGGAGTAGAGCTCGAGTGAAGAAGGTGGCAGCTGAGGAGTTAGCATGAAGTATGGAGCAGAGTGCTAGGTCCAGGACCTGGCTTCACGAATCTGCGGTCAGCTGTTGAGGCTGGGCAGATGAGCTAGCTGCAGAAGGGGTACCAGCCCTTAGTTGATCAGGGATACTTCAGGACCTATTGTGAAACTGAAGGTCATTAGGCTTCAGGTACAGTGACTCACTTAGTGGACCGTCCTGAGGTTCAAGGGGCTTCATAGGGTCAGAGGACAAAACAGACTCACTCACAGGACCCGCAGCTACCTACATGCTGGGACTGGCAACCACGGGACACTTTCGAGAGGACAAGGAGTAGCAAGTGTCAGAAGGAAAAAGGCAGCTAGAAGGCCAAATATACCCTGTGTCTCAGTGAGGTGGACTCTGAATAC
This sequence comes from Allobates femoralis, assembly GCA_033576535.1. NCBI lineage: Eukaryota > Metazoa > Chordata > Amphibia > Anura > Aromobatidae > Allobates > Allobates femoralis. The sequence goes on from JARQOC010000002.1 coordinate 725,643,186, forward strand.
CTCTGGACCGACCAGGCTGTAATTCTGGTGAATGCTGAACCCCGGCTGGGTTGTAACTGCTACCAACTTCAAGTTCAAGTTCAAGCGGCTATCCTGAACTTCAATTTACTACTACAACTCCGACCATCCTCAACCCCATTTGCCATACCAAACACCTAATATTACTCCAGGAGCCTGCTCCTGCTGAGGGGAGTATGTGGCACTCCTGCAGACTGGTCGCCACAGTGATGCTGCACCTACTCCACAGGTGTGGTGTCTCCACTCTCAGGTGAGAGGGGTTGCAACCCCAAGACACAAAAACCTGCATCCAACACCACTCCAAATCCAGGCAAGTAAAGAGGTGAAGAACTCCACAAACTGTGTCTGTCTGCTCATTCCGCGCCATGTTACCATCCACACCGCCAGAGCCTCGTCACTGCTGTTGACTTTTCCATCTGCCTTGTGCCCTACTTCGCCTGTGGGGAGCGATACCATCCCGGCTGCACTACCAGCTGCCCCAGCGGTCATAATCTGCAGCATTAGCTACTCCTAGCCAAACACCACAGGTGGTTTCACGTTCATCCCCTGTAAATATATCCCTTAACTGCACGGCAAGGGTCACGGAGCCAGTTCACAGCCACTGTGACCTCCCCCAGTACTGCCGGCCAGGCTACCGATTACCCCACGGCCCTGGTGGCGTTGCAAGTGCTCCATCTAGCTGCATCACTGTCTATCCCTTGGGACCACTGGCTGCAGCACTGGTCACCTCTAACCAGACATCTTAGCTGGCGTCATGACATACTCTTTAAATATATCCCCCTTTTACTTGCTCGGTCAGGGCCACGGCTTCTGGGGACGCCACCATGAATTATAGACTGTTTGCCCCGGATTGTCCGAGTACCCCTGCCCTTGTGACCAACACAATAATCAGTGCAATATAGTGATGCAAAGTAGTAAGACTGTTAATTTTACATAGAGATCTAGGCCACATGCACACAACCATATTTCACGGTTCTTATTTGGACCGGATGTGTGAATACTGACTTACACCATGTGATATAATGCGCCTTAAATGCTGCACTATTCCCCTGTTACCTCCAAACCAAAGAATAGAAATGAGTCTGAAAACTCCGAGTATAATTAGGAGTAATTGTGAGTGCATTTACGCTAATGAAGGAGATTAAGTACAAGGTGAATTAGATGCAAATTATAATTAGCCCGAGGTCATGAAGATTCAGGAATTACATGCAATTTATGGCTAAATTCAGAACCTCATAATGTGGTGCCCCTATGGCTAGGCGCCACAGCGAGGTACTGCACCCCAAATAGAAGGTGCAGTGCCTCCGTAGCTAAGGGTTTGGGATTGTGCTTATGGAGTCTGTATTAGCACCCAACAGTAGGCCACCTTAGAATAGGGGGGACTGATATACAGTAAGTCCAGGGGGTGGAGCCTAGGTTAGAGTGGGAATACCAGGAAATTGAGAGTTTTTAGTCAGACAGTTCTGGGAAGGCAGTGAGTTAGGACACGCCTGGAGTGACAGAGGGATCCCCCATCTCTAGGAGGGTGACCCGGGACAGAAGGGGACGATCCAGCACCGGTTAGAGCCAGCTGGAAAACGTCTGGGGGCAACACCGACAACACGGAAGCCGAGGCGGTCAGCGGTTCATCCCTGACCGTAAACCGACGAGCTGCGGGCCCTAAAACTGGGTAGCCGTAGGCGCTACAAGACGGTACCTCGCTCCTCCGGCCCATAATCGGTCCAAGACTACAAAGGTAACGGCCCGGATTCTGGTGGCGGGAGAGTGTGCGTTCCTGCTGCTCCCGTCCGTACCGGTCAAGGACAATCTGTACCTAACCGTACGAGACCAGGGACTGGCGAGGGAGCTCTGCAAAGGTGGTTAAGGACAGAAGATATAGAGAGAGGAACATCTTCAGACTCCATTGGGGCTCCCTGAACCCGCAGCTACATTCCCGTTTTTCCAGACTGTACCGTGTTTTGTGTGACATCTGCTGGTACCAGTAAAAGGACGTTGAAGCTGAAATGGTGTCTGTCTTCCTTCCCACCGATGTCCGGAGGGCTTCAGCAACATCAGACTGGTAAAAACAACTACTCCCCTCATCCATCTTCGCTGCCCTGAGGTAAAGCTCCACCTGTGGGGAGCTGTACCATACTAAGCTGCATCCCATCACCTCAGTGGCCGGCCTGCGGCACTGGTATCAACATTACCAGGATACACAAGTCTGCTGCTGAACATCATAAAACACCCTTCACTGTTGCAGAACCCCATGATACACACCTCAGCTGCTGCAGAACCTCAAAATACACCTCAGATGCTGAAGAACCTTATAATACACACCTCAGCTGCAGGATAACCTCACAATAAACACCTCAGCTGCTGCAGAACCTCATAATACACACCTCAGCTGCTGTCACAATACACATCTGAGCTATTGCTGAACCTCATACTACACACCTCAGCTGCTGCAGAACCTCATAATACACAACTCAGCTGCAGCAAAACATTACAATACACATCTCAGCTGCTGCTGAACCTCATGATACACACCTCAGCTGCTGATGAATATCACAATACACATCTCAGTTGCTGTATGACATCGTAATACACTCCTTAGCTGCTGCAGAACCTCATGATACACACTTCAGCTGCCGCAGAACCTAATAATACACATAAGCTGCTAAATAACCTCATAATACTGTGAGCCCTTGTGGACAGGGTCCCCTGCCCCTCCTGTACCTATATGTCCTGATTGTCTAGAGTTATTGTAATTGTGCTTGTCTCCCTCATCCTCATGTAAAGCGCCATGGAACCTAATGGCGCTATATAAATAAATAATAATAATAATAATAATAATAATACAATACTCAGTTGCGGCTGAACATCATAATACACCCTTCACTGTTGCAGAACCACGATACACACCTCAGCTGATGCAGAACCTCAAAATACACCTCAGATGCTGAAGAACCTCATAATACACACCTCAGCTGCAGAAGAACCTGACAATAAACACCTCAGCTGCTGCAGAACCTCATAATACACACCTCAGCTGCTGTGACAAAACACATCTCAGCTTTTGCTGAACCTCATACTACACACCTCAGCTGCTGCAGAACCTCATATTACACACCTCAGCTGCTGACGAATATCACAATACACATCTCAGTTGCTGTATAACATCATAATACACTCCTTAGCTGCTGCAGAAACTCATAATACACACCTCAGCTGCTGCAGAACCTCATGATACACACTTCAGCTGCCGCAGAACCTAATAATACACCTCAGCTGCTAAATAACCTCATAATACAATACGCAGTTGCTGCTGAACATCATAATACACCCTTCACTGTTGCAGAACCACATGATACACACCTCTGCTGCTGCAGAACCTCAAAATACACCTCAGATCCTGAAGAACCTCATAATACACACCTCAGCTGCAGAAGAACCTCACAATACACACCTCAGCTGCTGCAGGACCTCATAATACACACCTCAGCTGCTGTCACAATACACATCTCAGCTTTTGCTGAACCTCATACTACACACCTCAGCTGCAGCAAAGCATCACAATACACATCTCAGCTGCTGCAGAACCTCATAATACACACCTCAGCTGCTCCAGAACCTCATGATACACACCTCAGTTGCCTACGAATATCACAATACACATCTCAGTTGCTGTAGAACATCATAATACACACCTCAGATCAGGGGCGAACTACACTGGTGCAACTGGTGCAGCTGCACCAGGGCCCCGACCGGCTAGGGGGCCCCTTCAAGCCTGGAGGGGGCCCCCAGCCGACCCCCGCAAGCCGCCGTCATAGAAGAGGAGGGTCAGGCAAGGGTAGCAGAGAGCTTCCTGCTTTCCTTGCCTGATCCCGCCGCTCCCCTCCGGCTCCTACGAGCATCCGGCGCGGCTCTCCCAGCAGCACCAGGCGGGAGAGCGTGGTTCTCCCAGAAGCAGCGCAGCTCTCCCAGCAGCAGCGCGGCTCTCCCAGCAGCACCAGGTAAGAGAGCGCGGCTCTCCCAGCAGCACCAGGTAAGAGAGCTCTGCTCTCCCAGCACCCCCCCACCCCCCCGGTCCTCACCTGCACCAGGGCCCCCGGGGGTGACGGTCCGCCCCTGCCTCAGATGCTGCACAAAATCACAATACACACCTCATCTGCTACAGAACCTCATTATTCACACCTCAGCTGCTGCAGAACATATCACAAACCTTAACTGCTGCAGAACATCACATTTCATACGTCAGCCACCGCAGCAAAGCTAAGGGTTAAAGATGTAGCCATTTGCAATAAAGCAGAATGTATACATACTTTCACACTTAGGGTTATGATAGAGGTGATTCATAGAAACGTCTTGACAACATGGCGGGGTTCTAGGTGGCGATGCGTGACCATGTGAGGATGATAACACTCCTATATATAGGTTAATGCAGGGGACGAAACAATCATCATCAGGGTCCCTGAGTGCGGCCTTAGGAGGTGTTCTGCTGGACTGGGAGGGATTCTCCGCTGTGATTCTCCTTGACATCAACAGAATAAAACAGCAAATAAATAATTATTGTAATGTGTCGCTCTGGGTTTGTGGATTCCGGTTTCTTTCATCTGTGACACCGGAGCTCATTGTGCTAATACAGAAGTCATTTGTACTATTATTCGAGCTCGGCATCTGCAGCTTTCCAGGAATTTGTGTCAATCATTCTCCAGTGACATAATTATCAGAGACATTTCACAGCATAATATTTATAGATATCTTTTTTTCCATCTTTGACACTGGCATAGAATAATACCTAATATAATTGTGGTCTTCGTAAATCTGTCAAAATTCAATGTCATGGGCAAATGTGTTTATTTGAAATGGCTACACCTGTAACGCTCAGCTTTTATATAGTTTCTGGGGCATGGAAAGAGTAATGGCAGGGCATCAACCCAGACGTAGAAGCAATATTTGCACCTATGTGCGAGAAGGGACAGGAGGAGCACTGCCAGAGCCCTAAAATATGTGCCAAGTTTGTCCGTCATTTTTAATCCTGATACAGAGCTCCAGATCCCCTGCACAAATATAGAGTACAGTAGTAACATTTTTGCTCTATCTACAGTGACCACAAGGGGGAGCTGAAGAGCTTACCATCTCTACAGTGTATACAGGGAAGCTCTTGAGCTCCCCCTAGGGGTGCATTTAAGCTGATAGAATGTCTGCTGTCAGGACTCCGAATATTTTGATTACCTTCTGGGAATTTCAGGAAAGAAAGGTGTGTTGCGGTCCGCGCTGCCAGAAGCATCAAGGAAGACCCAAGACGAAGTTTGATCCAAGCCTTCTTTATTCACCTCATACGCGTTTCAGTGCCCACCTGGCACCTTCATCAGGGATCATGATGATCCCTGATGAAGGTGCCAGGTGGGCACTGAAACGCGTATGAGGTGAATAAAGAAGGCTTGGATTAAAACTTCGTCTTGGGTCTTCCTTGATGCTTCTGGCAGCGCGGACCGCAACACACCTTTCTTTCCTGAAATTCCTGGTTTAACCCCACGTGTGTGGAGTCGGTGGAGGTCCAGCGGCAGCCATCAGGACACTATACTACATGCGCACAAGCCAGTTGTGGGTCACACAACTGGAGCAGGTGAGCGGATTAAGTTTTTCACCGCAGAAATTTAGTGTCTAGAGATAAGGGCACTATTGCGCCTCTTGTCCCCCTCCCCTCTCTCTCTCAATTGATTACCTTCTGGGCATTCTTGCTCTCTTCCAAGATGGAATCCTTTGATTCATGTGCCTTTTGTCTTTCTGCCTTTAGAAACCCTTCTCCAGCCTCTAGACATTTCTAGAGTATTCTGTTTTGGTTTCCTTTTCCTGGTTTCCTGCTCCCAGTGGCTTCTCTCCGGCAGATCCTGTGTGAATCTCCTGTTGCTGCTCATCAGAGGTTCTGCTACCTGCACCTGTTACCAGCATTCCTTCTGCTTCTAGCTCGTACTACTCCCTATGCTGCGGCTCTTGCCTCTCCTGCCTTTGCTGACACGTAAGCTGGTTGCTTTGTTAAGTGCTCTGTCTCTACGTTCAATTAGATGTAGATGTAGAGATGAGACTGTTCTGGACTAAGTAATTTGCTCTGCATTTGTTTCTGGACTTTAAGAGACTTCCTAACCAGGCCTCCCTCAATGATTGAATATGTTATATATACTTGCTTAAAACATCCCGTTGTTTGGACTTGCCATAGACTTTCCTTTTACAGCATCTCCAAGTGTAAACTTCACTTCATAGACTGCTCCGCTGATTGCATTTTCCTTCATTCTATATCTGCACTGTGTGTTTATGGACTTTGAGTTTTCCTCTGCACATTGTTGTTTATCACCATGTGTTATAATATAGACTTTTTCAAATATAAATTGCGTTCACCTGTGTCTTTGCTCCACAGAAAAATATTCCTGAGTTATACATTATAATGATTACATCTGTATTCATTTTTGTGCAGTGGGATTGGAGCTATGTATCAAAAGAAAAATATGTTTTTAGCACAGATGTTTTAACCTTCAATAATTGATTTGATAGAAGCTTGTGAGTTTTACATCATTTTCAATGTGTAAGAAAATATGTAATTTATAAGAATATTTCAAACCTGGCTTTAAAAAACTTTAGAGATTGTGTGATGACTCAGCATCTGGACGCTTGTGTGGGGGGTGGACTAATCTTAATTAGGCCAGATGTATTGTTCCTTTGCTTGGTAAATCATAGATTCATAGAATGGTAGAGTTGGAAGGGGCGCCATGGGTCACGGTGTGAAGGGACCTTCTGAGTCATCATGCGAAGGGAAATCCTAGGTCATCGTGTGAAGGGACCTCATGGGTCATCGTGTGAAGGGACCTCCTGGGTAATCTCGTCCAACCCCCTGCTCAAAGAAGACTTCTATTGAAAGAGAACTCACCACCTCTCGTTGCCGCTTGTTCCACTCATAGATCACCCTCACTGGCAAAAAATATTTCCTAATATCTAATCTGTGTCTCCTCCCATTCAGTTTCATCCCATTACTTCTAGTCTTTCCCTGTGCAAATGAGACTAAGGGTACCGTCACACTTGGCGAAGCACCAGCGATCCCGACAACGATACGACCTGGTAGGGATCGCTGGTGCGTCGCTATGTGGTCGCTGGTGAGACGTCAAACAATCAGAACTCGCCAGTGACACAGCAACGATCCGGGATGATACGGAGGTCGTTAGGACCCTGTTTCTCAGACCTGTAGTATTGAGGTCGTTGGTCGTTGTCCCTGTCAAACACACCGATACATGCTGCCCAGGGGACCCCAACGATCAAAAAGTAGTACAGGCAACTATGACACGACCAGCGATCTCACAGCAGGGACCTGGTCGCTGCTAAGTGTCAAACATAGCGAGATCGCTGGAGAGGTCACTGTTGTGTCACCAAACTTGTGACTTAGCCGCGATCTCGCTAGCGATCTCGCTTAGTAGGAGCTTTAAACTGATCTCTCTACAGTGTAAAGCTAGTCAATGTGTAATGTGAGACTGGCCGGAGCCCTGTTGTCTGGTTATTTGTTGATTGCCTCAGCCCCTTTGACTACATCACTCAGAGGAAAATTATGTAGTCGGACTGAACCAGCGACCAATGAGACAACAGCCATCTCCCACCAAAGCTGTAAGACACAATACTCTGAAATTAAAACTGAGATGTATAAAAGGGCCTTTCTCCTGTCACCATTTATTCTACAGGACTTCAGCCTAGAATCCAGCTGGAAGATCATAGAACTGCTTCACTGCCCAACACTAAGCCCAAGATTTTGCTTGAAGACCCCGGGTTGGGACAATCCAATCATCTGGCCACATACCTCTCTGTGCTTGGTCAGTTTCTAAAGTTTGCCGCTACCTCATTTCAGTGGGTGCGCCCCAAATGGAGGGAGCTGCTGAATGGGGTAGTTGGTCCTGGATCCCCTGAAGTCTTGTAGGTTTTGATCCCTGGTGAGCCAGCGGAAGGATGAGACTGCCACATGCACCATATGCTGTTGGCTGTTGGAGGCCAATAAATCCTTACTGGAGCCTAGTACCCTCACTCTTTGTTGTCTAAGTAGTGTTCTACCCAAGGGAGAGGAGTAAGGGCATTCAGTGGGATGACCCCGGCCCTGGACGGTCTCTGTAAAGACAACCAGGCCAGCGGATGAGAGCAGCCATTGACCCTTGAGTCTCCACACATTGTTCCATCAGACTTTTTCCACATCTTAATCTTATTATTGCATTTTTTTGTTAAAGATAGTTAGTGCCTAGATATTATTGAATCTTTATAAATGAAACTTTTAATTCGCCCAATTTGAAACAACTATTTAAAAAAACTGCTTTGCAGCAAGTTACACTCCTGGAAGGCTTCCATTTGCCCTGAGAATATGTACATAACACTCTGAGGTCTCCTAGATCTGTATCCAACCACTTTCAAGCTCCTTACCATAAATGCAGCCTTTGTAACGTCAAAGGGACCTCACCATAGAAATGGATGGTAACCAGATCTTCCTAAAAGTGACAAAACAAGTAAACATCCAAAGAGCCGGCACCTGAAAAAGATCAATGTATTGGTGTAGAATGTATTGACATAAAATTTTATTAATAAAACAATGTGAAAAAATATTGTTTGTGACACATGCACTTTGTGAGATATCTGGTCCTAGTTAAAATTCTTAAAATTTGTGGTTTTGGGAGGAAGTTTCAGTTACATATTTTAGAAATAATTTATTTTTTTAGGAATGGATTGAACAAGAAATATGAAAACTCAGTACTGTTGCTTGTGACAAGCAGGCGCACGTCTATGATTGACGCTGATTTCATTTTTGTTTTGTTTTTGCAAGTAAAAACTATAGTGCTGACTTGCTGCTGCTATCTAATGCATTAAGATTGAAGAAAAATGCATATGACTCACCGTGGCCGGGACTCCGGTTTAGACAGGCAGTAGCTTCTTCCTCCTTGTCACGGGTGGACCGCGCCTGCCGGTAGTGGGGCCCGGTTGAGTGCAGATCAAAAGGGTTGAAGACGTCTTGTGGGAACAGATTAAGGGGTTGTTTCGTGACGCCACCTATGAGTAATTCGGTAACTTTACCGACGCTGCGGGGACTCCGGGGGATGGAATGCAGCAAGATGGAACGCTCTCCACAGGCTAAGCGATGATCCCCGGAGCCAGGAGCTGCTTAAGATGTTATGCGGCAGCTGCGGTTACCTTGTGTGTGGACGGACATAGTCATAAGGAAGCACGGACACTGGAAGTCTCTGTAACAGGTTCTTTACTGTAACCAGCAGGCAATACATGGTATACAGTTGTAGGTAGTGGACCGGGTGGACTCAGCAGTGATAGGTGTCCCTCAGAGATCCGCGGTGTTCCTCTATTCTAACTAAGTAAGTTGCCGTTGCCGCCCAGGAATACCAGGTCGGGTACAGGGAGGCTGCTTGAATGCCCTATCCGGGGTATACGTTCAGGATGCTTTGGGGAGCCTTGGGTCCCTTGGTGGGTACACCGCTGGTTAGACGACTGGATTTGGCGATGGTGGGGTGCTCCTGTAGAGCTGCTCCTCCACTCTTCTGGTTCGCATAGCAGAGCTGAACTGCTGCTAGCTTCGGTACCAGCAAACCGGCTGTATAAGGGCGCGGGGTGGTTTTTAGCCCGCATAATGATGCCCGTAATTGGTAGGGAGATGGCCGGTCGAAGGTGGCCAGGGGGCCGCACGGGACTGTGCGAGCCCCCTCTCCTAGGTTGCAGAGCTGGGAATCTGCGGAGAGTCTTCTAGGTTGCTGTTGCTTCTCCAGACCCTTCTCTAGACTGCACTTAAACTTCCACTACACACTACCCTTGCACTCCGCCCACCAGGACCTTGATTGGTCCTCTGTGCTAAGTGATGCATGCAGAGTATGGATCTCTAAGTTAACCAGATGACTGCTGGGTCAGAGAATATTGCTGCTGCATTTATGGCTGCAATACCCTCCTGTGACGCACTCGGTGCGGGGCGCCACACATACTTGTAATTCAAGCAACAGGACAAATGCCAGCCACAACATATGACTGATCAATCGCACTGAGACTGGCATTGCTCTTATCTCGCTCTCCTCCAATCAATTGAATTCAATCAATTAAATCTCTCTATTAGTCGAAGAAGTTTCAGTTATATTTTTTAGGAATCATTTATTCCCCCTTCAAAAAATGTATTGAACAAGAAATACAAAAACTCAGTACTGTTGCTTGTGACAAGCAGGCACACGTCTATGATTGACACTGGGTTCAGGATTTCAGGTTTTTATTCAAGTAAAATCTATTGTGCTGATGCTGACTTGCTGCTGCTCTCTAATGCATGAAGAATGAAGAAAAATGTGTCATTGTAATTCAAGCAATAGCGCAGATCGGGGCGGACTGCGGCTGGTGGTATAGCCCTCATCTAGGGCCGCACCCCCACACAAACGGGCCGGTCGGTGGTGTCTACCGGCTGGCGTTGTGAAAGCACAGGAGGCGTGGCGGCTTGCGGCAGAGATGGCACAGTGAGTGACCGGCGACAGTCTGATAGAATCCCCCCCACCGGATTACCAAAAATTTCTGGCAGCACCTCCCCCGCCCCCCCCTTCCCGATCCTGGCGCAGATGCCGGCTACAAAGTATGACTGATCAACCACACTGAGTCTGGCATTGCTCTCGCTCCCCTCCAATCAATTGAATATCTCTATTATTTGAAGAAGTATTGAACAAGAAATACGAAAACTCAGTACAAGTTGCTTATGACAATGAAGCATGTGTCCATGACTGACATTGATTTCAAGGGTTTTCTCCTGTAAAAACTATTGTGCTGATGCTGACTTGCTGCTGCTCTCTAATGCATTAAGAATGAAGAAAAATATGTACTTGTAAATCAAGCAACAGGGCAGACACCGGCTACAAAGTATGACTGATTAATCACACTGAGTCTGGCTTTGCTCTTATCTCGCTCTCCTCCAATCAGTTGAAGATCTGTATTATTCAAAGAAGTTTCAGTTATATTAATTAGTTATATTAAAATTAATTTAACAAGAAATACAAAAACGCAGTACAGTTGCTTGTGACAATCTATCCTGTTCTCTGTTTGCTGGAAGCTTTCAGCAAGTTTCCCGTGATCTGTAAAATTGACCTTATACTTCACTATTGCCTTGAGCAGAATTAGGGTAGGTAGTGGGGGGAGCGGGACATCTCCAGTCTACACCTTTGCTCAGACTGTGTGGGTCTACGTTCTACAAATTACTCCATCATCTGCTCTATATTTTAATAGGCGCTATAAGAGATGAATGAAACGATTTGATTCGAATTTGAGTCAAACTTTAAGAAATCTGCAGGGCCGGGTAAATTCAATAATTTGCAAAACAATTTGCCCCAAAAGATGGCCGCCGTCTTTTTACACATTGAAGAAGACTGAATAAGCCACAGTGGGCTGATATGACCTTAGGTACGATCACACAGGCTTTCCCATAATGCATTGCAGCTATCGCATCACATGGTATAGCGCAGAGAATCCGCACTGTCTATTGTAGCCTGTCACGAACTTGGTCAAGACCTCGCAGCACTCTGGCGCCCTCTTATCCTGCTGGTCAATCAGAGGATAAGAAAAGCATCGTCTAAAAGAAAGGGGTAGACAAGGTCACAATGGGTCTAAAGAACTGAACAGCAGCGCGGATCAGAAACTTTCTGTTCATTTTTTGGAGACTACCGAAGAAAAGGATCGTAGCTGGCGGCACGTGATGGCACGTGATGTGACGGGATGTATATATACCACCGGTTCCTGCCAGGAACATATACAGTTAGGGCCAGAAATATTTGGACAGTGACACAATTTTGGCGAGTTGGGCTCTGCATGCCACCACATTGGATTTGAAATGAAACCTCTACAACAGAATTCAATTGCAGATTGTAACGTTTAATTTGAAGGGTTGAACAAAAATATCTGATAGAAAATGTAGGAATTGTACACATTTCTTTACAAACACTCCACATTTTAGGAGGTCAAAAGTAATTGGACAAATAAACATAACCCAAACAAAATATTTTTATTTTCAATATTTTGTTGCGAATCCTTTGGAGGCAATCACTGCCTTAAGTCTGGAACCCATGGACATCACCAAACGCTTGGTTTTCTCCTTCTTAATGCTTTGCCAGGCCTTTACAGCCGCAGCCTTCAGGTCTTGCTTGTTTGTGGGTCTTTCCGTCTTCAGTCTGGATTTGAGCAAGTGAAATGCATGCTCAATTGGGTTAAGATCTGGTGATTGACTTGGCCATTGCAGAATGTTCCACTTTTTTGCACTCATGAACTCCTGGGTAGCTTTGGCTGTATGTTTGGGGTCATTGTCCATCTGTACTATGAAGCGCCGTCCAATCAACTTTGCAGCATTTGGCTGAATCTAGGCTGAAAGTATATCCCGGTACACTTCAGAATTCATCCGGCTACTCTTGTCTCTTATGTCATCAATAAACACAAGTGACCCAGTGCCATTGAAAGCCATGCATGCCCATGCCATCACGTTGCCTCCACCATGTTTTACAGAGGATGTGGTGTGCCTTGGATCATGTGCCGTTCCCTTTCTTCTCCAAACTTTTTTCTTCCCATCATTCTGGTACAGGTTGATCTTTGTCTCATCTGTCCATAGAATACTTTTCCAGAACTGAGCTGGCTTCTTGAGGTGTTTTTTAGCAAATTTATCTCTGGCCTGTCTATTTTTGGAATTGATGAATGGTTTGCATCTAGATGTGAACCCTTTGTATTTACTGTCATGGAGTCTTCTCTTTACTGTTGACTTAGAGACAGATACACCTACTTCACTGAGAGTGTTCTGGACTTCAGATGATGTTGTGAACGGGTTCTTCTTCACCAAATAAAGTATGCGGCGATCATCCACCACTGTTGTCATCCGTGGACGCCCAGGCCTTTTAGAGTTCCCAAGCTCACCAGTCAACTCCTTTTTTCTCAGAATGTATCCAACTGTTGATTTTGCTACTCCAAGCATGTCTGCTATCTCTCTGATGGATTTTTTCTTTTTTTTCAGCCTCAGGATGTTCTGCTTCACCTCAATTGAGAGTTCCTTTGACCGCATGTTGTCTGGTCACAGCAACAGCTTCCAAATGCAAAACCACACACCTGGAATCCACCCCTGACCTTTTAACTACTTCATTGATTACAGGTTAACGAGGGAGACGCCTTCAGAGTTAATTGCAGCCCTTAGAGTCCATTGTCTAATTACTTTTGGTCCCTTGAAAAAGAGGAGGCTATGCATTACAGAGCTATGATTCCTAAACCCTTTCTCCGATTTGGATGTGGAAACTCTCATATTGCAGCTGGGAGTGTGCACTTTCAGCCCATATTATATGTATAATTGTATTTTTGAACATGTTTTTGTAAACAGCTAAAATAACAAAACTTGTGTCACTGTCCAAATATTTCTGGCCCTAACTGTATATACCTCAATCCAGCCACCCTCAGGTCCACAATATCACATAACTACAAAAATGATGTTGCCACCACCGATCTCTTTCAGGTGGATCGGTACCCTTTTTGGTAACGTGGATTTACGAGGAGAATGTGTCAGCTCGCTCATAGAACATGACGAACAAAACTAATACATTTTATCATATTTACTCCAAAAAATGGGCAGAGTTTACAAAAGATATTACAAAAGAGGCAAATTACAAATATGTATAGACAGTTATGAAAATAAAAGGAATAAAATGAGATAAATGACTAAACCTATGCCACGTGGTGACTAGGGATGGGCGAATCTACTCGCTAGGACTCGTTACTCGGCGAGTAGTAAGGGACTCGCAGGACTCGGTACTCTGCGAGTTTCCCAGCGTTTACTCGCACGAGTCCAATGCAAATCAATGGCAAACGCTGACAAAACTAGGATTGCCATTGTCTTGCATTAGACTCGGCTACTGTGCCAGTGATAGCAGGGAAACTCGCAAAGTAACTGCTGTTACTTTGCAAGCCGAGTCCAGCTGTCTGCTCTGTGTGCAGGCTGCCGCAGCTCCAGGGTCCTAGAGCCCGCCTGCTCACAGAGATGATGTAGCAGAGCTGCGATTGTTCTCAGTCTGCTCATTCCCTGTGCATAGACATCTATATCTATGCACAGGGGATGTAGCAGAGAGGACATCGCGTTTTGGACTGCGTCGGACGGAAGAGGATTTTTTTAATTAAAGATGGAGTCCCTAATGGCTTTTTTTTTTATTTCTAATAAAAAATTTTCTCTGTGTTGTGTTTTTTTAACCCTTTATTGGAGAGTCTTAGTGGCTGGGTCAAACATGGCCTGACATTAAGAATCTCGGGCTTAATACCAGCTTGTATAACAAAGCTGGTATTAACCCCTTTATTACCCAGCGTGCCACCGCCACCAGGGCCGCTGGAAGAGCGGTGTTCAGCGCCAGAGGATGGCGCTTCAATGAACGCGCCATCTTCTGGGTGGGCTGCGGGCTGCAATTTGCAGCGGGGGGTGCCCAGAAAGCTTGGGCATCCCTGCGCTGCGGATTCCAGCCCCCAGCTGCTTAGCTGTACCTGGCTAGACATAGAAATTGCGCGGAGCCCCACGCATTTTTTTTATTATTTAATGAAATTCATGAAATAATAAAAAAAAAGGGTTCCCCTATATTCTTGTGTCCGGCCAGGTACAAATAGGCACCTGGGGGTTGGGGGCAGCCCGTCGCTGCCTGCTGGATCCGGCTGGTTCCAGAAATACGGCGAAGCCCACGTGAAATTTTTTTCTAACAAATCCATAAAACAATGTAAATAAAAGGGACTGCATCTTTATTAACCCCTGGACCATGGGCGAGGGGTTAATAAAGATGCAGTCCCTTTTTTAGGATTGTTTTATTGTATTTTCAGAAAAAAAATTACATGGGCTTCGCCGTATTTCTGTAACCAGCCGGATCCAGCAGGCAGCGACGGGCTGCCCCCAACCCCCAGGTGCCTATTTGTACCTGGCCGGACACAAGAATATAGGGGAGCCCTTTTTTTTTATTATTTCATGAATTTCATGAAATAATTTAAAAAAAATGCGTGGGGCTCCGTGCAATTCTATGTCTAGCCAGGTACAGCTAAGCAGCTGGGGGCTGGAATCCGCAGCGCAGGGATGCCCAAGCTTTCTGGGCACCCCCCGCTGCAAATTGCAGCCCGCAGCCGCCCCAGAAGATGGCGCGTTCATTGAAGCGCCATCCTCTGGCGCTGAACCCCGCTCTCACAGCGGCCCTGTTGGCGGTGGCACGCTGGGTAATAAAGAGGTTAGGGCCAGCTTTGTATTATCAGCTGGCCCTAAGCCCGAAATTTATGGCGGTCACGCCAATATTAGACATGACCCCCATGAATTTCTATTAAATTGTTTTAAAAAAAACACAACACAGAGAAAAAATTTTATTAGAAATAAAAAAAAAAAGCCGTTAGAGACTCCATCTTTAATTAAAAAAATCCTCTTCCGTCCGACGCAGTCCAAAACACGATGTCCTCTCTGCTACATCCCCTGTGCATAGATATAGATGTTTATGCACAGGGAATGAGCAGACTGAGAACAATCTAAGCTCTGCTACATCAGGCAGCAGGTGGGCTCTAGGACCCTGGAGCTGCGGCAGCCAGCACGCAGAGCAGACAGGACTCTTATCTGTGCGAGTTTCCCAGCGATTACTTGCACAGTAAACGAGTCCAATGCAAATCAATGGCAAAACTAGGATTGCTTCAGGCTGAAGCTTCCGAGACACATCTGTGACTTGTAAATCGCACACTACTCGCTATTACTCGCTTCCCCATTCATTAACATTGGACTCGCTAGACTCGCAACAAGTAGCGAGTCCCGGGCTCGGACTCGCTAGAGTCAAGCGATTCCGAGTAATTTAGGATTCGCCCATCACTAGTGGTGACAATCGCAGATCTAGGGTGGAAGGCACCCCAAGAATGGGTTATGATTCATCCTCACAGCTATAGATTATGCTGTGTCCTTCGTCTGGGCTAGTTTGAATGCCAAAGATGAACGCTCTTGTTTTATGCTTTGGCCAATTGGCTCAATCACACTGAGTCTGGCTTTGCTTTTATCTCGCTCTCCTCCAATCAATTAAATATCTCTATTATTCAAAGACGTTTCAGTAATATTTTATAGAAATCATTTATTTCGCATTCAAACAAGAAATATGCAAACTCAGTACAGTTGCTTGTGACAACCCTGCACACGTCTATGACATTGAGTTCAGAATTTTTTTTTCCTGTAAAAACTATTGTGCTACATTACTGCTGCTCTCTAATGCATTAAGAATGAAGAAAACTGTGTAACTGTAATTCAAGCAACAGGACAGATGCCGGATACATCCTGTGATTGACCAATCAATTGCACCGAGTGTAGCCTTGCTTTTATCTCACTCTCCTCCAATCAATTGAATATCTATATTAATCAAGGACTATTAGTATCATTTTATTCAGTGCTGCAGTTGTATAATATGGTATATTACTATCTGGAGTGTTTGTCAAATGTTTCAGGGCTTTCTCTTCTTATCTCTTTTGCTGAGCTTTGAACTCTGATGTCCTTTCACAATTCTATCTCCCCTAGGAATGGCTGCTGTACTCTCTGCCTTGGCTTTTATACAGGCTATGTCAGGGAACATTTGAATTATTTTTATTGTTTTAGAAACACAGCCAGAGCTGGCCTACGACACCTCCCACCATTGGTTTCTCAAGACCAAATTCTACAGACAGCTCCTTACTCTCTCTGTGAATCTTTTCCCCCATCACTTCCCCCCTCCCCAGTCAGGTATTTACAATCTGGAAGGGTCATAAAAAACCTAGCAGAGCTGAATGCGTTTTTCACTCAAAGAATGTCTTTGTCTACAAGAAAACACACTTTACGTCAAATTTAATAATGGACATTAATGCCACAATTACATATATCATATTTTTGGGGTGCTGGCATTTTTGGGGATCACAATCCCCTTTTACTTTTCTGGAAAAGGGTCAGAAATCTGGGAAACAAATTTCTGACCAGCCCTAAACTACAGCCCCCCTATATCTGGTCTCAAAAAACACATAACATTGCAAGGGAAAATACTTGTTAGCTTCCAGGCCAAAGATATTATTATTATTATTAATTTATATAGCACCATTATATTCCATTGTCGCTTTACATGTTAAAAGGGCAGACCAGGACAAGTAACATAGTAACAATACAAGTAACAATAAATGTTGACAATTCAGTTGTACAGAAACAAGAGGGGAGAAATCCTGTCCACAAAGGCTCACAGTCTACGAGGGGCGGGTGGGGATACAGTAGGAGGGGAAATTCCAGTCGTGAGGCGGTGTGGTGGACCGGGTCTCATAGGAGGTTGTAGACTTGGCGGAACAGGTGGGTCTTCAGGCTTCTTTTGAAGGTTCCCAGGGTAGGAGAATGTCTGATGTGTTGGGGCAGTGAGTTCCAGAGTCTGGGTGAAGCACGAGAGAAATCCTGTATGCAGTTGTGCGAAGAGGAGATGAGGGGGGAGTAGAGGAGAAGCTCTTGGGAGGATCGCAGGTTGCGTGAGGGTAGGTAACGGGAGACCATGTCAGAGATGTATGGAGGGGACTGGTTGTGAATGGCTTTGTATGTCATGGTTAATGTTTTAAACCGGGAAGCAGGGAGCCAATGAAGGGCTTGGCAGAGGGGGGAGACAGGGGAGTAGCGGGGAGACAGATGGATTAGGCGGGCAGCGGAGTTCAAGATAGATTGGAGGGGTGCAAGGGAGGTATTAGGGAGGCCGGTGAGCAGTAGGTTGCAGTAATCGAGGCGGGAGATGATGAGAGCGTGAATAAGGGTTTTTGCAGTGTCGTGGTCAAGAAAAGTGCGAATCCTATAGATGTTTTTGAGCTGGACTCGGCAGGAGGTGGCGAGGGCCTGGATGTGGGGCTTGAAGGAGACGGAAGAGTCAAGGATAACCCCGAGGCACTTGGCATGGGGACTGGAGAGAGAGAGCAGTCGTTGACGACGATGGATAGGTCAGGTAGTGAGGGGGAGCATCTTGGGGGGAAGACTATGATATAAAGGAGTTTTTGATAACTTTTGGAGATGGGTATACCTCCCAGAAAACAGCCCATATGTGAGGTCAGCAAAGCAGGAGTTCTTAGCTTTATGGCCAAAGCATAAAACAAGAGCGTCTTTGGCATTCATTCTAGCCCAGATGAAGGACACGGCATGACCGATAGCTTTGAGGATGAATCATAACCCATTCCCGGGGTGCATTCCACCCCTAGATGTGCGATTGTCACCACGTGGCACAGGTTTAGTCATTTATCTCATTTTATTCCTTTTATTTTCATAACTGTCTATACATATTTGTAGTTTGCCTCTTTTGTAATATCTTTTCTAAACTCTGCCAAATTTTGGAGTAAATATGATAAAATGTATTAGTTTTGTTCGTCATGTTCTATGAGCGAGCTGACACATTCTCCTCATAAATCCACGCTACCAAAAAGGGTTCCTATCCACCTGAAAGAGATCGGTGGTGGCAACATCATTTTTGTGTTTATGTGATATTGTGGACCTGAGGGTGGCTGGATCGAGGTATATATATGTTCCTGGCAGGAACCGGTGGTATATATACATCCCGTCACATCACGTGCCATCACGTGCCGCCAGCTACGATCCTTTTCTTCGGTAGTCTCCAAAAATGGACAGAAAGTTTCTGATCCGCGCTGCTGCTCAGTTCTTTAGACCCATTGTGCCCTTGTCTACCCCTTTCTTTTAGATGATCCTTTTCTTATCCTTTGATTGACCAGCAGGATAAGAGGGCGCCAGAGACAAGTTTGTGACAGGCTACAATAGACATTGCGGATTCTCTGCGCTATACCATGTGATGCGATAGCTGCGATGCATTATGGGAAAGCCTGTGTGATTGTACCTAAGGTCATATCAACCCGCTGTGACTTATTCAGTCTTCTTCAATGTGTAAAAAGACGGCGGCCATCTTTTGGGGCAAATCGATTTGCAAATTATTGAATTTACCCGGACCTGCAGATTTCTTAAAGTTTGACTCAAATTTGAATCAAATCAATTCATTCATCTCTTATAGCGCCTATTAAAATATAGAGAAGATGATGGAGTAATTTGCAGAGCACAGACCCACACAGTCTGAGCAAAGGTGTAGACTGGAGATGTCCCGCTCCCTCCACTACCTACCCTAATTCTGCTCAAGGCAATAGTGAAGTAGAAGGTCAATTTTACAGATCACGGGAAACTTGCTGAAAGCTTCCAGCAACAGGATAGATGTGAAGATTGAAATGGAATTCCTCGAAATACATATCTTCTTTCATTACGGGTCAGGGGCAGTGGGTGTCTAAGTAAAAAATGGTGCAGATTGCTATGGCCGTGCTGCTGTGAGCTGTAATTATAGGATTTTCTACTTTCAGGCTGAGAATGATAACCCTGTTCTCAGTGATATCATGGATTGCTCATTTATTTATGGAACCAATAGGTTTTATGCAAATGCCCCTACAGAAACAGATACATATATCATGGTATATACATATCCATGTTTCAGATTATCATCCAAATTAATCTTTCAGAGCAATGATTACCATTCATGAACCAAAATGACAGCACCTTGCACAGTCACACGGTCCTTCCTTATCCTTCTGAAAATATAACATAAATTGTCCAAAGCAACTACAGCAAATAGCTGCCACCTACCTGCCTGTTGGGCTCAGTGCCAGTTCATCCCCAGCACAGATGGTCATAGAACCTACGAGACATAAGTGGGGTAGACAGAGCGAGGAGGCTTGTTTTCCACTCTGCTCTGTGGATTGGGCTCATAGCCGACATCACACTGATTGACAACCGGCTCCTCCCTACCTGATTGGAGGAGCCAGCTGTCAATCAGCGTGACATCGCCTCTGACGCTTGTCGACAAAGAGATTCCTGCCTGTAGTTGTACGTCACGGAACGCAAATCACTGACGGAGCGGTATCAAACTATCCGTGTCGGCAGAACAGTGCCGAGCACAACAGGCAGGTAGGTGCCAGCTACGTGCCTGTTAGTGCTGGGGCACAATTTTTTTTTTTTTAAATTCCAGATATACTTTTTTATTCTTTACCCTGATGCCTTACAACACAAATTCAATAACTTTGTGTGTGTAGTGTGAACACGTGCCAGGCTCACAGTCCCGTAGCGGAAAAGTCCATTTTAGATTGGCCAAAGTCCTTAGCAAAAGGTGTGCAGTCCCTAAATCCTGCATGGAGATTGCAAGTGTAATGAAACTGAGAAGGGGCTAAACAATCTTTCAGCCATCCATGGCCAGAACATGGGGAGTCCCAAACATGCCGATCTTAGACGCGTTGCAACGCAGCATTCAGGAATTTTCAACTGTCCTGATGTTGGGTGCAATGAGCACAATGAGGCCGTTATTTAGTTTCCAGCTCTATTTACTTTCACTAGTCCTTCAATGGCTTTCCTTTTTCTCAAGGTGATGTGGTGACGGCTGTTCCCTGTCTCCTATGCCTTTTCCTCTCTGGATCTACTCATTGTGCAGTACCATTCCTGAGATGTCTGGAGGCCCAGACAGATCAACATTGGCGAAAGTTCCAGCAATGACCTGAACCACAAACAATCCGCACACTGGCGAGGGTATTCTCCAGTATTCTCAACGCTGGACCTTCAGACCGGCTGGATGGCCTTCATTGCCCTCTACTAGGACCTCTTGACTTCCCAAAAACACTCAACAAAGGTCGTATTCTAACTGAATACCACCCACTGCCTCCATCCATTTTAAGGAATGTCACTTGAACACTTGCCGCTAGATTGTGAACTAGATGAGGCAAGTTTCCAGACCATTCTTTGTTCCAGAAAGACCTGATAGACAATCTCAAATTCACAAATAAAGTTGTGTCCCCACTGTGGGTCAGAACTGGTGACTTCTTGGAAAACCAGCTCCCAGTAACGTTCAGCGACAGGACCTACTTGCATTTCCTCGCCTCAGGTATTGACCCTTCATCTATCTGCCATTGGCAGCCCTAAGTCTCTTAGGCCATTGATGAGCTGTTGGACCCTTACTCTGCCCTCCTCGGTACTTAAGAGGCAAATGCCGTGTTGCTCTCTCAGTCCCCTGCATGTGGGTGAACCATCTCCTACCAGACCTTGATAGCAACCAGTTCATCGAGGGAGACCACCAATTCTTTGTAAACAGTTTTTCATTCAACAACGGTTTGTTGGCAACTACGTACAATAGTTGACTGGCACAGACGGATCCATCGTAACACCGGTGCGGTAACACGATCTCACAGATCCGTTTCCATAGGACTCCATGGTAATTCCAGCCAGATAGGCACGGATCCATCTGATTCCGTTTTGTTAACGAGCAACAAAAACGCTACAAGTTGCGTTTTTGGTATCAGTCAAGAAACGAAGAGAAACGGATCATTGCGGAAACGGATACAACCGGATGCAACCACAAGTTCATCCGTCCCCATTGACAGACAACGGGGGAGAAAACGGATTCGTTTGTATCCAGTTTTACGCGGAATCCCACGGATTTCAAAAATTGTAGTTTGAAACCAGTTTCACCAAAAGCCACCCTAGCTCCAACTACAGTCAGTGAACGTCATGTTCTCTTTCCGCGGTCCCCCGTCTTGTTCTCCTTTTAAATGAAATGTGCTGCCAATATGGCAAAGAATAAGGTCAATTTTACAGCTCACGGGAAACTTACTGAAAGCTTCCAGCAAACAGAGAACAGAATAGATGTGAAGATTGCAATGGAATTCCTCGAAATACATTTCTTCTTCTTTCATTACGGGTCAGGGGCAGTGGGTGTCTAAGTAAAACATGGTGCAGATTGCTATGGCCGTGCCGCTGTGAGCTGTAATTATCGGATTTTCTACTTTCAGGCTGAGAAGGATACCCTGTTCCCAGTGATATTATGCATCGCTAATTTATTTATGGAACCAATAGGTGTTATGCAGGTGACATATCAGAATGCAAGTGCCCCTACAGAAACAGATACATATATCATGTAACATACTGTAAGGTGGCAGCAGGACCACTCCTGAACGGGAGGTATGTTTCACTGAGGTGGCAGGCCTTAGTCATGGGAGGTATGTGTCATCGAGGTGGCAGGCCTTAGTGATGGGAGATATGTGTCACCGAGGTAGCAGGCCTTAGTAATGGGAGGTATGTTTCATCGAGGGGGCAGGCCTTAGTGATGGGAGATATGTGTCACCGAGGTAGCAGGCCTTAGTAATGGGAGGTGTGTGTCACCGAGGTGGCAGGCCTTAGTGATGGGAGATATGTGTCACCGAGGTAGCAGGCCTTAGTAATGGGAGGTATGTGTCATCGAGGTGGCAGGCCTTATTGATGGGAGATATGTGTCACCGAGGTAGCAGGCTTAGTAATGGGAGGTATGTGTCATCGAGGTGGCAGGCCTTATTGATGCACAACCTGAAAAAACCCGGCTACAGAATATATAGTACTGAAAGGTGCGTTATAATGGGCCTGGATTTTGATCCAGTTTAGTAACGGCTATTGAACTGGGTGGGACTTGCCATCCTCTTACAGCCAGTTCCTGGATTTGGAACTGACCCGCCCAGGGTCTTGGGAACTCGGTACCCGGCGTTAGTGCTGGGGTGAGTGATGTCTCGGTGGCCAGTGCCAGGGCCTGTAACATAGGGGTCATTGGTAAATAGGGGAAAAATAATAAAAAGAAAAGAATAAAGTCTTGTGATGCTACCTGCAGTTCTGGTGATCTCATTTTCTCCATCTATACCCTTGGCCTAGGACAACGCGTACAGTCCCATGGCTTCCAGTACCCCCTGTACGCTGATGACACTCAGATCTACCTCTCTTGCCCAGATGTCACAATCCCAGAGTGTCTATCAGCCATATCCTCCTTCTCCTCCTCTCGCTACCTAAAACTCAACGTAAACAAAACCGAACACATCTTCTTTCCTCCATCCCATCTTTAATCTTCACCACCTGATCTATCTATTATGGTAAATGGCATCATGCTCTCTCCCAGCCCTCAAATTTGCTGCCTTGGAGTAACTCTTGTCTCTACCCTATCCTTCAAACCGCACATCCAAACTCTCGCCACCTGCCGGTCGCCTCCAGCTCAAGAATATTTCCAGAATCCGTCCTTTCCTCAGCCCTCAATCTACTAAAATTCTTGTACATGCCCTCATCATCTCCCGCCTTGCCTATTGCCACATTCTCCTCTGTGGCCTCCCTGCTAACTCTCTTGCACCTCTACAGTCTGTCCTCAACTCTGCTCCCCGACTAATCCACCTCTCTCCTCGCTCCTCCCCTGTTTCTCCCCTCTGCAAATCTCTCCATTGGCTCCCAATTCCCAATGAATCCAGTTCAAGCTACTAACACTGACCTACAAAGCCATCCATAAACTGTCTCCTCCCTATATCTCTGAACTAATCTCACACTATCTTCCCTCACGTAACCTTCGATCCTCCCAAGACCTCCTCTCATCCACACTTATCCGTTCCGCACACAACCGCCTCCAAGATTTTTCCCGAATATCCCCCATCTCTGGAATTCTGCGCCCCAACACGTCAGATTATCCACCACACTCGGATCCTTCAGACGGAACCTGAAAACCCATCTCTTCAGGAAAGCTTACCTGCAATTACCGAGCCGCTGCCCCACCGCCACCGGAGCTGCCACCTCTCCACCATCTGATCTGCTGCAACCTGGACCTACTGTTTCCTCCCCATTGCCCCGTAGAATGTAAGTCCGCAAGGGCAAGGTCCTCTCCCCTCTGTATCAGTCTGTCATTGTTAATTTCTCTACTGTAAACCAGATCTATAATTTTGTATGTAACCCCTTCTCATGTACAGCACCATGGAATTAATGGTGCTATATAAATAAATAATAATAATAATAATCTCACCAGCGCCGCTATCTGTCTGCCGGGGATGGTGGTATTGCAGCCAGTTGATTATGCTCCCTTTAGGCGCAGTGGGGTCCCTGGGGCAGTGCTGCTGCTGAGCTGGTTGATGTGGCAGCAGCTACTTCTTAACTTAAGCAGAATAAAACACCGGAGGCTTGCTGACTCTTCACGGGTACTTTACTGGTAACAGTTCACGGTAACACTTTAGTTCACAGTCACGCAGTCTTTGCAGGCAGCTGGCCGGGTAGTCACCGGAGGGTACAAAGTCTTTCTGAGGCTCCCCAAGTATTCCTTCTACTACGTTCACTGCCCTCTGTGTCTTCCTTGCGCCTCCTTTCTATCCGTACGCTGCCCTGTACAAACCCACTTCCTACCAGGCCCTACCAGGTTACCCTTCTCTTCTCTAAGGGGTTCAACCTGGTTTGAGAGTACCTGGTGGAGCTGTACATTGTTGACTAGGTCGGCGGCTGCTTGGCAGACCTGCGACCCACCGGTATTGACGGATCAGGGTTGGACTCGCCTGCACCACGACTCGGAGCCGGTACCCCGTTGTGGACTGGGATACTCCCAGACCGTTTACTCTGACAGTCTGGCACTGGGTCTCCCCTTTCTGTCTGGGTCACCACTCCTTTTCATATACCCTCCCTGTGGAGTCCCTCTAGGACTTGCTACTTGCTTCATTCCTCAGACTAGACTAGATCCATCTATATGTTTCCTGCTCCGTCTACCTTAACACTTCTCCCACCGGGACCGGTTACCCTGATAACAGGTTAGCCGATTGGTCCCCTAATCTAGGTGTAGGGATGCTGGGATGAGAGCCTCAGTTCGACATTATCCTCTCCAATGACTTGGATACCACACACTCTGTTTTGGGTGCAGTACCCCTACTGTGGTGCACTGACCAGTGGGGCGCCACAGAACCAGAGATAAAATGCACCTGTGGCGCCACACTAGTCAGGATGCCATGGAGGGGTACTGCACCCATAAAAGAGTGTGTAGTATTCCTGTGGCTGAGAAGTCGGGATGCTGCATAAGGGACCCTCATTACATGCATCCAAACACTAGGTAGGGGACCGTGGGTGGACCCACTATAGGGAGGACCCAGTCCCATGGGATGAGTGACAGGGTAGAAAAGTGTGTGGGTGGGAGGAGCGTTAGACAGTCAGTGAGATGAAGAGCTCTATTGGGGAGCGAGGTGTAGATGGCGGAGGGAGCTGTCAGGCCTGAATGGGACCCTAGGGCACCAGGTGTTGTGGTGCGCCCGAATCTGGATGCAGTACGTCTACCGGCAGGAGGGGTTCAGTCCCGGGATGGAGGACCGGCTCCGAGAGTGGTGCGGGTGTTCACCCCTGAGCCGCCAAACTGGAGGCCCGAGCTTCTTCAGAGAGTTGAGGCCGACACCCGGCCCACCCAGGAAAAGGCACCATATAGGATCCCGAGAGCTCGGAGTGGAGTCACTCAGTTAGAGAGGATCCGAGGGAAATGGCTTCAAGCTCTGCGCGCGGAGGTGCTGAGGAAAACCGGAGAGAGCGCAGGAAGGGACCGGACAGGAACAGTAGGCATTCCACCAAGGGACCCAAGTGCGGCATCCTAACTTTCCGTGACTGCCTAGGCCAGGCGGACCCATAAAGACTGTGTTTAAAGAACTGCCTGTAAACCCGTTGCAAGTTATAAACTGTGTGGTGTATTTCATTCACCTGCGCCTGAGGAGCTGCCGACCTGTTCAACAACCCCCATCATCCACGATTGTCCCGGGGATCCCGCTCCGTCTATGGGGAGCAAAACCAACTTGCTGCTTTACCATCACCCCGGAGGCCTGTCTCACAGCGCTGGTAACATTACCAGAACTGTAGGTGGCGTCACAAAACACTATTTTTATTGACTGTTACTCCTTTTCAGCGACCAGCAGAGCCACGAAACCGGGCAACAGGTCCGTGACATCCCCAGTAGAACAACGCCCAGAACCGGGTACCCTACGGCCCTGAGGCGGGTCACAGCTCACCTGTCTCATTTGCTTTCTTGCCATCCTGAGAGCAGACTCATGCCATTGCAAGCATATAAGAAAACAATATTCTGTGGGGGAAATAATGAGATCTAAACGAAACTGCAGTGATGAGGATTAGTATTTAAAATAGCAGAACGACATCTGTAGTAGATTGGCTAAAAGAGGATATAGGGATTGGGCATTTAATCGAGCAAAGTTGCTAAAATAAGAAGTCTAGACGGCAATTAATCTGTGCTGATTCTAAGAGAGTTCTACTGATTTTCGTAATGTGAAAGAGAAAAAGTTTGTTTTTTTTACTTGGACTAAGGGGGATGTCCAACTACCGTGCATGAGAGTGACACATGGACCTACAATGTCCAGCACACAATGGAAAACAACAGACAGGGAGACACCAGAGGGATAAATACAGTGGAGGCCCCTGTTCATAGGGAACGGGGGAGAGGTGACCTCATGCTTCACCTGCGGATGTGCCCTGATCTCCCTACCGTCCCTATACTAGTTCTTTCAACTCATCGCCAAGTAGGATACCTTCAGCTCTTTCTGGCCCTGATGTTAGCCCTCAATAGGGAAAGGCTGACAGGAGCACTAGTCCCATCCACTACAATAAAGGAGACAAGAGGGAAGGGGAAGACAGACAAGGAACAAGGCAGCAACTTCATGTCTGCTGTCACTTCTCCTGGACAGCAGAAGGCTGAGCAATGGACAGGTTCTCAATAGAGCTTCCTTCAACTCAGGAAGCTTTGGCCAGAATTAGTTCAATCACCAGCAACAGCATGCTGAAACCATAAGATATATAAAGGGGAAAGAGTAATCACAGAATGGCCACACCTGCACAAGAGCAAGCTAGCTTGCTGGCTGGTAGCAAAGGCTGGCTCCAGAGACACGACACATCTCTTGAGCCATGACTTGTGAAATATGGTATGGGTACCAAGTACTGAGGGTACCGCCAACCGGACAACCGAAGGGTTAACAATGTCACCCGATACGGACTGACAAACCCACAGCCCAGATCTCCTGAAGAACATGTCCACTTGACAACATTAGTGGACACCCATACACAGCCATCCACACGCATGACCTGCACGTTTATTACCAAGCTTGTGTCTTTTAAAACGTGAACATCCCCATGAAGGACTGACAACCGAGGTGTCACCCTGAAATCTTCAACTCCCACCCACATAATGGGGAACTTCCATAGAGGCAAAACCTATGATTTCCGGCACACAATGGAAAATAACAGACAAGGAGGCACCAGAGGGATAAATACAGTAGAGGGCCCTGCTCATAAGGAATGGGGGAGATGTGACCTCCTGCAATCACCTACGGCTGTGCCCTGATCTCCCTACCGTTCCTATACAAGTTCTTTCAACTCATCACTGAGCAGGATACCCTCGCTGGCCCTGATGTTAGCCATCAATAGGGAAAGGCTGGTGGGAGCACTAGTCCTATCCACTGCAATAAAGGAGACAAGAGGGAAGGGGAAGACAGACAAGGAACAACAAGGCAGCAACTTCACACCTGCTGCCACTTCTCCTAGGGAGTAGACGGCTTAGCAACAGAAGGTTCTCCAGAGAGCTTCCTTCACCTTAGGAAGCTTTGGCCACAATGAACTTGATCACCAGCAACAGCATGCTGAGACCATGACACTATATAAAGGGGAAGGAGTAATCACAGAATGGCCAGACCTGCACAAGACCTAGCTAGCTTGCTGGCAGCAAAGACTGATATTAACTCCTCAACTGCCAAAGGAAAAAAAAGCACGTTTAATATGAAGTCTCAATATACATTGCTGTGCAAATTAATTGGGACAAAGACTTTTTTAAGTAAAATCATAAGTTGGGGTTACCAGTCAGTGATTGAAACCAGATTTAACTGCTTTGAACAGGTGTGAGTGTACAACTTTGAGTAACAAAATGTGGTTTGACTAGTTTTAGTCAGAAAATAACAGCTAGCTGCCCCCTCAGCTTCAGGTGAGAGCTTGTTTCTGTGAGGAGTGGTCTCTCACCCGCTCCTGTCGCCTGCACCTGAAAAATATCTCCAGAATTCGCCCTTTCCTCACCACGGAAACAACTAAAACCCTCACCGTGACCCTGATTCATTCCCGCCTTGACTATTGTAATTCTTTATTAGCTGGCCTCCCCCACAGTAAGTTTTCCCCTCTCCAGTCTATCCTCAATGCAGCAGCCAGGATCACCTATCTAGCAAACCGTTACTCAGATGTTTCTGCTCTGTGCCAGTCACTGCATTGGCTGCCCGTACACTATAGAATCCAATTCAAATTGCTCGTTGTCACCCACAAAGCTATTCATGGTGCGGCACCTCCTTACCTCTCCACCCTCATCTCTGTCTACCACCCCACCCGTCCCCTTCGCTCTGAACATGACCTCAGACTAACATCAGTATTAATCCGAACCTCCCATTCCCCACTTCAAGACTTCTCTCGAGCTGCACCAAAACTCTGGAATGCTCTACCCCAAGAAATTAGGACCATCCACAACTTGCATAGCTTCAGACGCTCCCTAAAAACACACCTCTTCAGGGCGGCCTATCCTTCTCCCTAACAGTAGTCACTTAGACATAAGATATTCATTGTTATAAGCCCGTGTACTTTGTGTTCCCATCCCGTCTTAGATTGTAAGCTCCTTCGAGCAGGGTCACCTTCATTTTCTGCCTTTTTTATTGTATTTCCTAAGTTGATTCTATGTTTCTTGTATGTAACTACTGTTCTGCATTACGTTTCTGTACCGTATATTTTTCTTATATGTACCGTTGTACTGTAAAGCGCTGCGGAATATGTTGTCGCTATACAAATAAAGTTTTATTATTATTATTATTATAGTGGACCTTTTCTCTGTGTGATTCGTGCCTGTAAAAATGGATGTTACTCCACGGAAGAGGTCTAGAATTATTACTCTTAATGAACATACAAGTCTGACTGTAAGAGAAATCGCTTCCAACCTGCAGGAAAGAGGAGTCCTAGGGGACACGGGAGTGTAGGAACCACCCGTGTGCACCGAATCTGGCCCAAACAGAGTTGAGGGAACCAGCCCCGATCAAGTGAAAGGACAGCAAGCCTTAGCTAGTAAAACCAGAGGCTGCTGGCTTGCATGGGCAGCAGCCACAACTGTGGACAGTCCACAAGATGGTGGCCATATAGGGTCAAGGGACATCTTGAAGTCGCCCGACAGGGCCTGCGGCCACCAGATTTGGACACTGTTGCATGAAGACGTGAGGCAAGAGAGGAGAGTAGCCAGCATGGGAGACGGCCAGGCTTACGAAAGGTGTCTTGGTGAAGTAGCCCCGTATCATCTGAGATCTGGCCAGGCTGCGCCATGGAGGAGTACAGCACCTGGCTGGGTGGACTTAATTGATCACCAAGTAAGGGTAAAGAACTACAACCCTTGTCTCCTCCGGTTATTCCCCATGCCCTCTTGCACTGTTACACAGACACCAACATCATCTCCATAAATGTTTACCACTAATCCTGGGGCCACGCTCTACCTGTGGGGAGCGATACCATCCAGGCTGTCATTCCACCGGCCCCCGAGGTCCCATAGCAGTACTGGTCACCCTGACCAGAATAACCAGAGATGGCGTCACAAACTAATACCCTGTAAATACATCCCCTTTTTCTGCACGCCCAGGGGGCATGTACTGCCACAGAGTCTGTACAGGGGTTGGGTTGCTCCCATCATGGCCGGGTCCTTGGCTCCCTGCTTCTGCTCTACATGTGTGGCCTTGCTGCCGCTTTAGCTAAGCTGCCGGCCCTGTCTCCCCTCACGGGTACCAACTTGCTAGGCAACTTGAGTCTTGTCCTGTGTTCCTGACCCCGCCGTGTTGCTTCGCTGTGGTACAGTGAAGGTGTGGGACATTCACTAATCCAGTGTTCACTGTGCTGTATGTTTCAGGCACAGTCCCGGATCCGGTATCCCGTTCTTTGCGCTCCTCTGGGGTGAGTTTCAGGGTAACTCGGTCTCCCAGGTGTGTTTCTCTGCTTCTCCTGTCTCCTTTCCTCAGACCCTGGCTTTCCTGGAACTGGACAGCAGGCCGTGAGGTGAGCCTAATCCAACTCTTTTACACCCAAGTCCTTCTTCCTCAGTCCTCCTAGGAACTGAACTGCCCACTTCCTCTCCGCACCAGAAAATATAGGGAAGCAGCTTTAGCTCCCCCTTCTGGCCTGGAGGCACTAGTGTAGTGTTGTGGGAATCTTACCCTTTGTGGTGTTACTGTGGCACTTGAACCCTGGAGTGCCACATATACATGCACAACCAAAGCAGGTGCACAAGGTATAATGAATGGACATTTAAATAAATGAACAAAGCAGAGCTTGGAGAGGATCCTTAATCACCCAGGCTTGGTGATGTTAAAGTTTTTATGGCCCTAATTTATATGTAAACCTAGTGTCTTCAGTGTCTCTGAAAAACATTCTTCAGATGTGATCATGAACCATAAGTCCGTCAGATAGGTTTAGTCCTGTTTGGATACAGTGAAAAGTTCTATAGAGCTTGGATTCACAGACCTTTCCATGTTTCTGTGATTTGAAATCACCTCTCAAAATTGCAACTTTTGTATTTTCACTGTTATGTCCTTGACCACAAAAATGTTTGGCTACTGGTAAATGGATTTTTTGTCTGTAATTGTGTGACGATGAGACCTCATCCTTACTCTTAGGCTGGCTTCACACCAACGTCTTCTGCATCAGGTCCTGTCCAGTTTGAACCGGACAGAACATGATCCGGTTTTGCTTCAATGTGTTCCTATGGTGTCACATTGGTCCTATTCGGCCATCCGGTTTTGTGTTTTCTGTCCCTGATCCGATTATGTCCGTTTTTTTACCGGGCACAAAATCGGAGCATGCATCATTTTTTGACTCTGGTGGAAAAATCGGACAAAATAAGATAGTCGCGGATCCGGGCCGATCCAGCACCCATAACATGGGGGTCTGTGGGTGCCGGATCCGTGAAAAAAATTAGATTGTTTCCCGGTTCTGATGTACACCACAGCGCAGGCTCTGAAATGCTGCCGTTCAGCACCATGGACAGCAGCATTTCAGAGACACGGCTGAGAGTTCAGCACCATGGAGAGCAGCAATGCACACACACACAGGCTGACAGATCAGCACCATGGACAGCAGCACTGCACACACAGGCTGACAGATCAGCACCATGGACAGCTGCACTGCACACACAGGATGACAGATCAGCACCATAGACAGCAGCACTGCACACACAGGCAGAAAGATCAGCACCATGGAGAGCAGCACTGCACACACAGACTGACAGATCAGCACCATGGAGAGCACTGCACACACAGGCTGACAGATCAGCACCATGGACAGCAGCACTGCACACACAGGCTGACAGATCAGCACCATGGAGAGCAGCACTGCCCACACAGACTGACAGATCAGCACCATGGAGAGCAGCACTGCACACACAGGCTGACAGATCAGCACCATGGACAGCAGCACTGCACACATCAGGCTGCCAGATTGCAACCGGACAGAACTGCACCGGTGCTCAATGTTCCATGGTGCCGCATGGCTATTGCCACCGGCTGGTTCTGTCCCTGATCGATAGTCCGTGTAACACAGGCACAAAATCAGCAGGGGCAGCATTGAACCGTGACAAATCGAGCACATGGAGAAGTCACGGCATCCGGCGATCAGACCATAAACTGGGGTCTGCAGGTGCCACCGTGAAAGATCACAATGGAGATGCACTGCCCAGTCTGACAGTCAGCACAGCGCAGGCATCTGAAAAGCTGACGATTCAGCACATGGACAGCAGCATCAGAACACAGGCGAAGATCAGCACCATGGAGAGCAGCACTGCACACACAGGCTGACAGATCAGCACCATGGACAGCAGCACTGCACACACAGGCTGACAGATTAGCACCATGGACAGCAGCACTGCACACACAGGCGAAGATCAGCACCATGGAGAGCAGCACTGCACACACAGCTGACAGATCAGCACCATGGAGAGCAGCACTGCACACACAGGCTGACAGATCAGCACCATGGACAGCAGCACTGCACACACAGGCTGACAGATCAGACCTTGGACAGCAGCACTGCACACACAGGATGACAGATCAGCACCATGGAGAGCAGCACTGCACACACAGGCTGACAGATCAGACCATGGAGAGCAGCACTGCACACACAGGCTGAAGATCAGCACCATGGAGAGCAGCACTGCACACACAGCTGACAGATCAGCACCATGGAGAGCAGCACTGCCCACACAGGATGACAGATCAGCACATGGACAGCAGCACTGCACACACAGGCAGAAGATCAGCACCATGGAAGCAGCACTGCCCACACAGGATGACAGATCAGCATCATGGAAGCAGCACTGCACACACAGGCTGACAGATCAGCAACCATGGACAGCAGCACTGCACACACAGGCTGACAGATCAGCACCATGGAGAGCAGCACTGCACACACAGGCTGACAGATCAGAACCATGGACAGCAGCACTGCACACACAGGCTGACAGATCAGCAGCCATGGACAGCAGCACTGCACACACAGGCTGACAGATCAGCACCATGGAAGCAGCACTGCCACACAGGATGACAGATCAGCACCATGGACAGCAGCACTGCACACACAGGCTGACAGATCAGCACCATGGAGAGCAGCACTGCACACACAGGCTGACAGATCAGCACTATGGACAGCAGCAGAAAACGAATCCTGCAAAAAACAGGTTCGGAGGGCATATTTAGCCACACTTTCTGCTCATCCTGTGCTGTCAGGTTCTGTCTGGTGGATCCTGCAGAAAAACAGGATCCAACCTGAAAGCACAAAACCGTGGTGTGAAGCCGGCCTTAGTCGTTGTCCTGTCTCAACATAAAAAGCCCCCACAGGACATATAGTGCACATAATTAAATAGACAACATTGGAAGAGGAGTATGTGAATGCCCCAGGAATCTTATAATCCTGCTGTGCATTGGGGATCTGAATCCTGTCTCTGGTCTCTATGATAGCACAGGTCTTGCAGCTCTTCACATTGCATGGATAAGTTCCTCTTGGTGTATCTGAGGGCGTCAAACTTCGTTATGATTCGTTGGTTATGTGTTATATACCTTTGACTGTTGGGGATCCAATAAAGTCTTACCATTGTGTGGTTCCCTCACCCTGTGTTATCTGAGCAGTGTTCCATCCAGGTTAAGGAGTTCAGGCTTCAATTGGGATGAGCCCTGGTCTATGATGTCTTTCTAAAGGCAGCCCGGCCAGCGGATGAGAGCATGCACTGACCCCAGTGTCTTCACAGCAACAATCGGTGCTGGCAGTCTTTTTATATATATTTGTATTACATCCCTGATTACCACTATGTCCTATAGCCAGGGCATTACCTTTTTCTCTTCAGCTGGATCCAACCTGCCCAGACATGTAGATTTCTTAATCCAGCGATATTTCAAGTAAGGGCCTCGATGAAGAGTTACGCCTTGTTGGCGGCCCTCGGGCTCACACGCATTGGCCAATACTGGAGCTAAGTATTTATTTTGTCAAGTATTCCTATAGCAGTAATGCAATACCACAATTCTCTCATTCACTGTTTGCATATATTTGGCTTTTCAGAGGGCTGCTGTATATATTTTTGTAGTTTTATAAATGAAATGTGATAATTGTTGGTACTGATTCTGAAAAGGGAACTGGAGTAAAAAATTCCTGCTCCACACAGCGGTCAATGCAATATTATTACGCTGTCAAATTTTCATGCCGTTGAACAATGTTCTGTTGCGGAGCCGCGGTCCCCACCACGCTCCATCGAGCAGAGGTTTGTTTTTTGGAATAACTTTTACAAATCCTCCAAAGGACACAATGACGGATTTACAGGAGGATTTGCTGCCTTTGCAGCCCCTCTTGTGGCCATAATTGTCACATAACTGACTGTAATACCGTAGGATGTTTCGTTGTTAAACAGGAGATTTGGGGTTCAGCTTGGAGGGTCAGGGTCAGGGTCGGGTGGACAAAGCAGCCATTATTTGACCCCCCCTGTGCCTCATTTAAATCAGTATCTGCATCCTCAGGAGACTGATAAGAGCTTGAATCTCTTTTCTTCTGTTTAGTATGATGGGAAAATAGTCCAGGATTACTAAAAACTGCAGCAATCAACATTAAAGGTAGCCAACCATCAGGATTTAACCACCTGTAAATCAGTGCAGCAGATTTACTGACGTGTGCAGCATGACATCAGTATTTAGGGGTTTTTTTTATTCCTCCCCTGTGGGCATGGCAGTCTGCTGTAAGCCAAACCCCCTTCCTTCTTAATGAGTCTAGATGAGAGAATGGGGATTTGGCTTACAGCAGACTGCCAAGCCCACAGGGGAGGAATATAGCAAACCCTAAATAGTGATGTCATGCTGCATATGCAGTGGGCCCCAGGGCCGTGGGGTACTGGGCAACTGGGCCGGTGAGTTCTCAGGGGGATCACGGTGGCAGTGACATGGCTCCGTGGCTCTGGGCATGCAGTTAAAGGGGATATTTATAGGGGAAAGTCCGTGACGCCACCTGTGGTACTCGACCAGGGGTGGCCAATGCGGCAGGATATGACCTCTGGGGCAGATGGTGGTGCAGCCAGATGGTATAGCTAACCACAGGTGGAGCAGGGTTCCAGGGATGGCGTGAATAGTCTATGGCAATGGTGATGATCGTTAGGGTG
The DNA here is from genome assembly GCA_033576535.1 of Allobates femoralis. NCBI lineage: Eukaryota > Metazoa > Chordata > Amphibia > Anura > Aromobatidae > Allobates > Allobates femoralis. Next base: position 725,677,751 of record JARQOC010000002.1, read on the forward strand.
CAGGACAGAGGGCACAAGTAATAACTGGAGGACACAGAAGGGCGCAGTTTCTGTTACCTTTACATGACAGTTGGTATTGCAACCTAGGACACTGGTTACAGGTGGTAGAAAGGATCCGGCCAGCCTGGAAGCATTCGGGGATCCACCTCGCCAGGCGGGATTAGAGGCCATCCTGCTGCGCTCTCTCTTCAGGTCCCTGCGTCTTGTAACTTCTCCTGCTTGATTGTTCTGACCAGTATGGCAGGCAGCACAGACCTCTCTCCGGTGCCACCTTGCTGAAGGCAGCTGCAGGCTCTCAGCCCGTTGCTGTTCATCCGGGTGTTTGGTGCGGTCAGGGGGCTTGCAGCCTCTTGCCCTTCAGATTCGGTTGTCGGGTTGTGCACCCACACAGCTAAGGACTCTGGCATCCTTTTCCTAGCACTCCGCTCCGGGGTGAGCTCTCTCAGCTCCACTCCCCAGAGCACTTCTACTCACATCCTCTCTCTTCCCTCTCCTCAGACTTACTGACTAACCCCTCCTCCTGGCCAGAACCAGGGCAGCTCCCCTAAAATAAGGTTCTAGAGCTCCCCCTTCAGGCCTGGAGTCAGGAAAAGTCTTGCATGCTGGAGTTACCTAGTGTGGGGACCTGCTCCTGCTTCCAGACATGACATCACCCCCTGTGAGGGAGGCAATGCCACTGTGGCAACTGGAACACTGGGGTGCCGCACACACGTCAATCACCTGCTGCACTGATTTACAGGTGGTTAATCCTGGTGGTTGGTTCCCTTTAAGAAAAAAGGAATTTCTAGAAACCTTTCTTGCAAAACACTTTTTGCTAAGGACAAAAACATCCAGAATTCTGGTCCAAAAAGTCATAGCGAAATATAGTAAATGAGTGTAAAACAAATTTCCTCTTCCGAAATATGAAATACTTTCCACATGCAGATTTTATAATCCACGACATATTAATTTCTGCTGCGGAAAAGGTATTTTGTCCATTGACTTCAAAAGGGAAGCAAAAAAAATGCTATACAATCAATAAAGGATATGGACACCTTTTGGGACATTTTTCTGTACCAAATAACACATATTTTTAGCTATTTTTGCTGTGTTGCACTGTTTATTGCTGGCAGAAGATTGAGTTAAAGAATGAGGATCTAGTCCCCCTGAAGCTACCGCAAGTGAGACACCAAAACCTGACCAAGCATAGGACCAGGGGCCCAAGAGGAGAATAGGGATCCCACAGCAAGGTCCTCATTGTCGGTTATGGAGTAGTACCCTGAAAGGGAGAAAGAGCGGCAAGTTCAGTTATAGGCAGAACTTACCCCAACCACCGCACACAGTGACAGAGGAGGCCTCACAACTCTCCAAGGTGAAAGTCCCAAATTGCACCGAGAACCTGGTTACCCTCCTGGACCGTGCCTGTTACTGGACAACAGTAAAAAGGTACCGAAACAGAGACTATTGTGTGTGCCTGCTTCACCGCCGCCACCTGCAGCGTTCACCGCAGAACCACCACTACTACTCCCCTCATCCACCCCGCTGCCCTGAGGTAAAGCTCCACCTGTGGGGAGCTGTACTACTCTGAGCTGCACCTCCATCACCTAAGCGGCCAGCCTCAGCGCTGGTATCCACGTTACCAGGTACCACAGGTGGCGTCACGTTACCATTCCCCCATCCATCATCATCATCATCTCCCAACATCTCCGCCATTGAGGGTCCATGGCACAGAATTGGGAACCGACCAGCCGTGATTGCCCATCAAAGTGACCATCTGTCCCGGTATCCGAGTACCCCCTACCCTATCGACCGACTTATTTCTGGGGTCGCGAACTGCATCCCGTGCCCGGTAAAACTGGGTAGTGTTTGCATAAAATAGACTTTATTGACTCTATTTTGTGAACTGTAAAATCGGGCTGCCATTACTGCGCCACAGAGCGGGAAGAGCATCGCGACTGCGCAGCTAAAAGAGCGTGAAGATAAGCCCCGCCCCTCCGCTCTGCCGGAGATCACCGAAGTGCAGCGTCTAGTTATGGAAAAACCCGAGGTATTTCACTCCCCCTGTAGACCCGCCGACTACTGGAAAAGTTTACCTCACCGGCTGGCAGCGGTTAACTAGGGGGGCACCACCATGAGTGAAGTGAATGATGCACAGGTCCCTAACGGAAGGGATGTCTGGAACGCAGCACCAGTCGGGCCCGCAGCCGGTGTGGGAGCCGCAACACCCGAAGCAGTTGCCCTCATAATGCCGATAGCCTGGCCGTACATACCAGGCGCAAAATGGTTGCCTACCCATGAGGGTAAGCCCGGTACCTTAGCAACCTTTAAGCAAAAGATGTGTGCAGTGCTGGACATGTATGCGATGCAGCGAGCCGCCGTTGTGCTGGGACAATTAACAGGCGCAGCAGAGCTAGAGGTCGAGTCTTGGAGCGATGCCGACAGAGACTCTGTAACAAATGTATTTGACAAGCTCAGGGCTGCTTATGAGAAATATTCTACCAATGCAAACAGAGACCACAAGATGCCATCAGAGACTTTGCCTTATGTTTACAAGGGGCACTCCGGTCCTTAAAGCAGGTAGACCCGACAAGTGTACTAGAAGAAGATAAAATGCTTGCGGAACAGTTTATGGATGGATTGAGGTCAGACTACCATCGCCAACAGGTACACATGTGGGTCTTAGATCATCCTGATGTGAACTTCAATGATTTAAAACACCGAGCTATAATTGTGCTACAACACTCAGTGCTTGCAGAGCCTGCAGCCCAATACAGGCAGGTTAACACCTCTCCCCAGTGGTGTAACTTCAGGCCCAGGGGCCTTGATGCGAAAGCTCCAACAGGGCCCCCAATTATTGGAAATCTTTAATAGAATTAGTCTTTTTCTATAGGCCAAAGGGACTTATGGAGCCCCCTAGGCTGCAGGGCCCGGGTGCGATTGCAACCCCTGCACCTATTGTAGTTACGCCCTGCCTCTCCCATAGATTTTGAAACTAGCCCCAAAGGCCCTACAAAAGCAGTAGGGCAAGCTGTGGCACCCAACCCTGATGATGACCTACGTAACCAGGTGCTACAGCTAAACAAAAAAATGGACTATGTGCTGAAACTCTTGCAAGCCAGGCCAAGGGCACAACCACCAAGCAGGATCCAGCTAGCTGATTGCCCTGAGGATGTCCCGTGGATGAGGAGGAAGCCGAAGACGTCTGTCGAGGGGACCAAAAAGTTGCCCGTTCAGGGGACCAACGCACCATTCCCATGCAGAGCCAGCGACCTGCACGGATTCTTCAGGACAATCAATCTGCCTATCATGCAACAAACCAGGCCACTTCACAAGAGGATGTCCTTTAAACCCGAGATTCCTGGGTCCAAGGGCAGACCCCCGGAGTAGGACGACCGGGCCCATATGACTGTCGTAATCGGTACGTGGGAGGTCGTCCGTACCTCAATATTGTGCTGGAAGGAATCCCTACATCGGCCCCACTGGACACCTCGTCACGGGTTACCACCATCCCACATATCCTTTACAAACAATATTGATCTGACACTGATCTTAGACCCCCAGACCCTAACCTTGTCATTCTTACAGCTAATGGACAACCACAGAATCAGGTGGGGTTCAGAGAAGTGACAAAAAAGTTGGGGAGGGTGGAGTTAAAAGGCCAAGGGTTATGTGTGGTAGATGATAATCCTGATGAGAAATACCCCTACATGGTAATTGGTACTAATGTGATTGAAAACTGCCTTGGAGAAGTGTTGTTTTTACTGTGACAGATTGCTGTGACTGCTGGTTATGGGCAGACGAGAGTCATCCAAAGAGAGATCCGAGCCCTCATCCACAAGCAACAGGTAAATCTGTCTGGGGAGAGATTGGCAGTGTGCGGGTAACAGACCCGTTTCCCATTGTGTTACCACCGAAAAGTGAAATGATTATATGGTGTCGAGCAGCTATAGGTCTCAGAGGAAAGGAATACCAGGCAGTTGTAGAGCCGGTGTATTCAGAGAATAGACCTACACTATTGACAGAGAGAAGGGTGGTTGATGTACGCAAGGGAAGAGTACCAATCCGTGTATTAAATTGTGGGGAAGAGGAAACAAAACTACCCCGGTATGCTACTGTAGCAAAGCTGTATACTGTTTGTGACAACAACATACAGACAGTAGAGCCCTTACCCCCGTCAAACGAGGCAGAGGATAACAACTCTAAGGGACAGCTAGAGGAGTTGTGTCAGCAGTTGCACGTAGGAACTGCTGCCACCCCTTCCCATCAGAAGCACAGAGTCTACCGGGTAGCACAAGAGTTCGGACAGATAGTCAGTAAGCATCCATTAGATTTTGGGAGGGTTAAAGGGGTACACCATCGTATACCCACAGGAGATCATCCCCCAATTAGAGTGAGACACAGACCCGTTCCACCAAACCACTACCAGTGTGCTAAAGAGATGCTGCAGGACATGAAGGAAGCCGGGGTTATAAGAGATAGCTGAAGTCCCTGGGCAGCCCCCTTAGTCCTAGTCAAAAAGAAGGATGGCACTATGATGATGTGTGTGGATTACAGGGAAATCAATAAGATCACTCACAAAGATGCTTATCCGTTACCCCGGATAGAGGAGTCTCTTGTTTTATTAAAGACTGCTAATTATTTCTCTACGTTAGATCTCACTAGTGGTTATTGGCAGGTCTCCGTTGCAGAAGAAGACCGAGAGAAAACCGCATTCACAACACCAAAGGGCCTATGCGAATTCAACAGCATGCCATTCGGGTTATGCAATGCACCGGGAACGTTTCAAAGACTCATGGAATGTTGCTTGGGACATCAGAACTTTGAGACGGTGCTCTTATACCTGGACGACGTCATTGTGTATTCCAAAACCTATGAAGAACATCTGGAACACCTGGCGGAGGTATTTACAGCTCTAGCAAAGTACGAAATGAAGCTCAAACAATCTAAATGTCACCTGCTGAAACCTAAAGTCCAATACCTCGGGCATGTGGTCAGCGCAGATGGAGTAGCACCAGACCCGGAAAAAGTGACAGCTATCCAGGTCTGGCAGAGACCAAGCACTGTCAGCGAGGTACGTCAATTCTTAGATTTGGTTGGGTACTACAGAAGATTTATTATGTGCTACACAAAAATGGCAGTGCCCCTACAAGATCTTCTGGTAGGCCAATCTAAGAAGAGAAGGTCTTCAGAGCCACCATTAGAATGGGGAAAGGAACAAGAAGACTCCTTCCAAAAGATGAAACAGGCTCTGACCGGTGAGGAAATCCTGGCTTACCCCGATTATAACCTACCATTCGTCCTCTAAACCGACGCAAGCAATGTAGGCCTGGGAGCGGTACTATCCCAGATACAAGATGGCAAGGAAAGAGTAATTGCCTATGCCAGCAGAAAACTTCGACCCACCGAGAGGAATCCAGAAAACTACAATTCCTTTAAGTTGGAGTTCGTGGCCTTTGTCTGGGCTATAATGGACCGGTTCAAGCATTATCTGGCAGCTTCAAAATTCATCGTCTTCACAGATAATAACCCGTTATCACACTTGGATACCGCGAAGCTTGGTGCACCAGAGTAACGCTGGATGGCCCAACTATCAAATTATGACTTTACCATTAAGTACCGGGTAGGCCGTAACAATGCAAATGCTGACGCCCTCTCCAGAAACCCTCAAGTACATTTACAAGGACTTGAAGAAGAGGTAGATGACGTGAAGGAAGTAGAACTCCCAGCTTTCCATAAAAGTAGAAAATGGAAAATGACAGAAGCCCATATTTACCATAAACTCAAGACAGTGATCCGGCAGTGAGCCTAGTGAAGAGGCTGGGTACCCAACTAAATTCCCAAATTGAGAAGAATGCTCCACCAGAGGCCCAATACCTGTGGAAAGAAAGAAGCAGGTTATTCATCTATCAAGGTCAATTGTGCAGATGGTATATCAACCCCAGAATACATGAAATGGTATGGCAAGTTGTTGTTCCAAAGAGAGATGTCCAAATGGTGTTAGAAGCGTACCATAATGGAGCAGGACACTTTGGATGGAGAAAACTGGAGATATTGTTACGTGAGAGATTGTATTGGATCGGCATGAGGTCTACCATCGAAAAATGGTGTAAAAATTGTTGACCATGCTCATTGAGAAGAAAAGATCGAAACAGCTAGAAAGCACAACTCCAGCCTATCATTACTAAACAGCCATTGGAACTGGTAGCCTTAGATCACGTTAAACTCACACCCAGCAGATCGGGCTATACCTATGCTCTTACCATGGTGGACCACTATTCCAGATTCCTTGTGGTAGCTCCTGTGAAAGACTTAACAGCTCAAACAGCAGCAAGAACCTTTCAAGCCTATTTCTGCAGACCACACGGGTATCCAGAACAGGTTGACAGATTGACAGATCAAGGTCCTACCTTTGAAGCTGAAGTATTTCAAGAGTTCTGTAACCTATATGGATGCCAGAAATTTTGTACCACGCCTTACCATCCCCAAACCAACGGCATGTGCGAAAAGATGAATGACGTGGTAATAGAATTGTTGAAAACTCTGCCCTTAGAAAAACAAAACAGATGGCCAGAGAAGTTACCAGACCTTGTTGACATCTACAACAACATCCCAGTAAGCTCAACAAATTGTACCCCTGCATACCTCATGAGAGCAAGACCAGGAAAAGTGCCAGTAGACTTTGAAATGGGCATTGTAGTTCCTGAAGAAGACACCTCAGATGCAGATTGGGATACTAGAAGAACAGAATAGTGCAAGAAAATACAGGAATGTGTTGAGAGAAGTCTGGCAAAATGTAGAGAAAAACAAGAAACTAATTTTAATAAAAATGCACAAGGAACACCCTTACCACCAGGTGAATTGGTTTTGAAAAGAAAAAGAAGACGACACAAATTAGATGATCAATGGGAAGCAGAACCCTACCATCAAATTTTGACAATCAGAAAACTTGTCTAATCAGCAAAGACAATGGAGAAACAACAGTAACAGTGTCCAGAGATCATTTAAAGAAGTGCCGTCAACCAGTACAACCAGAAAAAAAGATGTACCTTGTCCAGAATCCAAATAAGAGGAGCCAAAGACAGTCCAGACACTCATCTGAGAATTACCTGCAGATTGGCCCCAAATCGAAGGTGCATACCTAATCCCAATGTTGACATTTCCACAACCACCAGAAGCGCAAAGAGCAGAAGAACCACCCGTTGTACCGGAAGAAGAGATTCCTGCAATCGGTGAACCTGCCAGTCCACTAGAGAGACTACGCCAATACTACGGTTTTCCAGAAACACGTAGATCTAATAGACTGAGAGACAGTGCATACACTGCATCAGGTTCAGACACTAGTGACACACCAGTGCTACGCAAGTCAACTCGTAGTAACTTTGGTCAGCCACCACTTAGATACAGAGAATAAACTGTAAAATGTGAAAAATGTAAATATGTTTAAAATGTATATATGTTGTTAATGCTAGTGTGCAGAAAAGGGTGAACAATAGGTTAAAACAACCCAAACCAGGTACACAACATCAAGAGGGGTGAGAGGAGTTGGCATAAGGAGCTGTCTAGGGAGAGCAAAATCTTGGCCAATAGGTGATCCCAAGGGCAGGAAGCCTACAGCGCTAATGACCCCTGCAGTACCTAGGGCTCCTAAGCCGAGGCACCTGGAGTGTTTGTTTGTTGTGTAACTTTGAACTTTTAAGCCTACAGAGGCTCTACCTGTTGGACTTTTGAACTTTTTCTAATTAAAAAAACAAAACAAAATGGACTATAGCTACAGGACTGGTGATGGCAAAAAATACTTTAAACATCCTGCAGAGGATGGACTAGCGCTGTATGGACTGGTTACCCATTTTTCAAATTTTTCCCTCGTATTTGTAAATTTTATTTTTGAGACTCTGTACAAATTTCAAATGTAAATAGTTATGTTATGTTACGTTTGTAAAAAAATGTTTCAGTCCGGAGGACTGAAGTTAATTAGGGGGGAATGTGGCACCCCTGCTCGGGATTGCCACAGGACCCACCGATGCAAGGAGAGACATACACCTTGGTACATACAACGCACAACACCTTCCACCCCAGACCTGGAGGGGGAGCTCTACTTGCTGCTTTAAGCAAGTTCCCCAATAAGGATCCAGGCCTGAGGAGAGGAGTGAGTTAGTCTGCTCTGAGCAGTGAAGGGGAAGCAGTTAGTTCCAGTCAGAGCACCAAGGAGAAGGGACTGGAAGGAGCTGGTTGCTGGGATCAAGCCGGGTCCAGGACCAGGGAGCACTGACCAGCTGTGCAGCACCCTAGGAGAGGGACAGAGGCAAGTGGAGTAAGTAGGAGAAAAGAAGAAGGAAACATACCTGGTTTCCCTTTAGCCCCCCCCCCCCCCCCCCGACACCGGAGTCAGATTCTGCTAGTAATCTATCATAGCAGGAAAAGCCCAGACAGACCAGGAGGATCTAGTCCCTCTGAAGCTACTGCAGGTGAGACAGCAAAACCTAACCAAGCATAGGACCAGGGGCCCAAGAGGAGAATAGGGATCCCGCAGCAAGGTCCTCATTGTCAGTTATGGAGTAGTACCCTGAAAGGGAGAAAGAGCATCAAGTTCAGTTACAGGCAGAGCTTACAACCAACCACCGCACACAATAACAGAGGAGGCCTCACAACTCTCCAAGGTGAATGCCCCAAGCTGCACCGACACCTGGTTACTCTTCTGGACCGTACCTGCTACCGACATCAGTAAAAAGGTACCAAAACAGAGACTATTGTGTGTGTGTGTGACTACTTCACCACGCAGCCTGCAGCGTTCACCGCAGTACCGCCACTACTACTCCCCTCATCCACCCCGCACCCCTGAGTAAAGCTCCACCTGTGGGTAGCTGTACTACTATGAGCTGCACCTCCATCACCTCAGCGGCCGGTCCAAGCGCTGGTATCCACGTTACCAGGTACCACAGGTGGCGTCACGTTACCATTTCCCCATCCATCATCATCATCCCCCACCACCTCCGCCATTGAGGGTCCAGGGCACGGAACCGGGAACCGACCAGCCGTGATTCCCTCCACCGAAGTAACAACCTGTCCCAGTATCCAAGTACCCCCTACCCTGTCGACCGACTTAGTTCCAAGTAGCTGAAAGAAGACATCCATTTTTGTTGCGAGACGCTGGAAGAAGATGTCACTTTTGTCCCAAGTGGCTGGAAGAAGACGTCTATTTGTGTTCCGTGTCGCTGAATGAAGACTTCCATTTTTGTTCTGACTCGCTGGAAGAAGATATCCATTTTTATTTCGAGTCGCTGAAGAAGATGTCCATTTTTGTTGCAAGTCGCTGAAAGAAGACTTTCATTTTTGTTCCGAGTAACTGATCAAAATCACTTCTACAAGTCAATGAGCCTGTGAAAATTGCAGCCAGTGCACAGATGCATTCTGTTTTAGATTTGTATCGGAAAGTTATTTATTTTTCTTGCATAAGAAAAATTCACTGATGAAACACTAAGGGAGGCCCACCAGGGATTAATTCTTTACGGTCACTCTAAGACCATATTTTTCCTGGCTGGGGTCGGAGGGCTGTAATCTTTAGAGGATCACCTGCCGAGTGCTATTTTCCAGCATCAAGCTTATATTCTGCTTGATATTTGCTATATTTTTGCATATATAGTTGAAAGCAGAGGTTTCACATAGTGCGCTCCAACAGTAACAGATGAGATATCTCTGCAATGTAATGTAGCGATGCAGAGCAAAATGGCAACAGAATTGGGACACTGAGAGATTTTTATAGAATACTTTACACATTATTTTGAGCAAATAATAGGTCCAATTCAATGAAAGGCGGGCTGCACTGAGTGTCTTGAAGTACAACATTGCTTATTCTCCTCCCTATTCCATATGAAATAGCCTATTAATGCTAATCACCACCGCTCCAGTCTGTTTATCCAAGTTTAATTCTTCTCCTTTCACCATTATAACTGCTCTCAAAGAATGATATTCTAATCCCTTATCTACCCAGCCTTTCATGATAGAAATTCTCTCAATCCATTGCTTAACTCCTTTCTATTAACATTAATCCCAAATGACAGTGGAAAACTAAGCCAAATGTTAGAGAGTATTCCTCATGTCTCTGCTCCAAACTCACAACTGTGGTTAGCTATTTATTATTTAGTCTTTCCAATACTCTGCGGCTGCGACTATTTATACCTTCCTTTTTCTGGTCTTCACTGCTGGCTATATTGCACAGTGGATCCTGCCTAGGAGTACAAGCTTCATTGCCAAAGATTTGTTGCCTGCAGACAGAGCCCAGATATGGATCTTGTCTTGGTTGTGTCACTTGTCTACCTACAACTTCCTTTAAAGATGTAGTAGGTGAATATTTCTTGCCCTATAGTATATAAAAGAGGAGGACTCCACCAAATAATGAGCGATCTGTCCTCTACATACCAACTTGAGACACAATTAAAAAGGAAAAAAAGAAGAAGGCCAAAGACAAAGATGACACACAAGATAAAAACAGTAAAAAAAGCAACCTGAGGATGAGAAATAATGACTGTCTTAGGTGTTTTATTTTTGTGTCTTTATGGATTTTTTTTAATCTCTACATATAATTGCGAAGTGGCTCCTCAATTCCGTTTGGTTGTCGGCCTATGTCACTTCCAGTGGTCGCACCATATTTCTACACCCAAACTTAGGGGTGCATTCTCCCCCTGCCTGCTCTCAGCAGTCCACCCGGTCTCCTTCAGCGCTTGGTCTCTCCCATTGCCTGGTCTCTGCCGCCCGCCCTTGCACGTTACTCATGCCCCCGCATGCCTCAGACTCACCTCTCTGCCTCTCGGTGCCTACAGGACCTTTGGTGATGTCAGAGTCACGTGACTGATCACATGACTGACATCACTACATGTCTGCCCCAGCACAGAACAGGGTAGGAGGAGAGTGGGGGAAGAGACAGCCAGAGGGGACAGACAGACAGACACACTGCTATAAAGGAGACAGACTGCCACTGAGTCTGTCTCTTCCCCATGCTTTGCCCGCTCTCTTCGCACTCTGCACTCTTCTCCCCCATGCTCTGCTCTACCCCCACGGTCTGCACTCCTCTCCTCCCTCATGCTCTGCACACCTCTCTCCTCCATGCTCTGCACTTCCTTGTGTTCTGCCTGCTCTCTCCCCCACGCTCTGCACTCCACTCCCCCTGTGCTCTGCATTCCCCTCATGCTCTGCATTCCCCCTCTGTGCTCTTCCCGCTCTCACATCCCCTGCTCTCACATCCTGTTTAGGGATGGGCGAATCCTAAATTACTCGGAATTGCTAAACTCTAACGAGTCCGGGACTCGCTACTCGTTGCGAGTCTAGTGAGTCCAATGTTAATGAATGGGGAAGCGAGGAATTGCGAGTAATTCCTTTGCTGCTGGACCCTATAAGGTCTGGCAGCAGAGGAAAAACCTGCAATTTCCCCATTTCATTGTTTAAAAGCCAGCGGTAAAAAGCCGCTGGCTTTTAAACAATGCTGACAGCTTGCAGAGGCTGTCACTATTGTTCGGGAGCGGGGGGAGGGGGAGCGCCGGTATTCACTCACCGTCCTCTGCGTCTTCTTCCTTGTGTCGTTGTGACTGCAGCTATATCGACTGCGAAACACCGAGTAAAACGATTCTCCCTGATCGTACCGGTCCGGTGCAATCCGGCACCCCCATAACATGGGGCTCTATGGTCCCGGATTGAGGGACACGCCCACATTAAAGTCTTTTGGTACCTTTACTGATGACTAGGTACAGGTACACATGTCCGAGTGAAGGAAAATACCTTGGGATCTCCACAGCGAGTAAGGTTGTAGGCCTCCTTGTTTAGCTTTCCTGGTCTGGGTTTGCAGGCATGGAACCTAACCGGCCCGTTACTTCTCTCTCTCCACACCCGGGTTGCTGCACTGAGGGCTCTCTCTTGGGCCACCGCCGTCTCTCTCCACGGTCCCTGGCTCTCAACTGTTGGTGCTGCGGGTGTCTGGGAAGCTAAGCCTCCTCGGGTTGCTGGATTCTCCAAGTGACCGGTACTCTGGTGGGGTGAGCCAGTATGGCTCCTCTGCCTCCGGTACTGTATTTCGCGCCTCTGCCTTCAATCCCTACTCTGCGGGTCCTCCACTGACTCTGGTGTGTACTGGTCTGGACCTAGCACGGCTCCGGTACCAGTTCAGCTCACTAGTCTCTGAGCTCCTGCAGCTCTTCTAGTGTCTGCACACACTCTGTCTGACTCCGCCCCCAGCACCTGTATTTATAGGAGGAACTGGTTAAGGCAATCAGTTGGGCCCCCCTACAGGCCTGGGGTGGAAGGTGTTGGGTGTAAGTGGTTACTCACTGTGGGAAATCCTTCAGTGTACTAGAGAAGCCTGTGGTTACCTGGCACAGGGTGCCACAAGAGTGACCTTAGTGGGGGCAAAGAGGCAGCACGGAGTGACAGAGCGACCAAAGGGGAGGCCAGAGAATGATAAGATGAGGGAGTGACCACAGGGGGCAGAGAGACAGCACAGGAGGACTGAGAGCTACCTCAGTGGGGATAGAGAGGCAGCACACACCACTAGTTAATAAAATATATATACAGGTACATATCAATAAATTAGAATATCACAAAAAGTTAATTATATATTTCAGTAATTCAATACATAAAGTGAAAACATACAGTATATTATATAGAGTCATTACACACAGAGGGATCAATTTCATGTGTTTATTTCTGTTAATGTGGTGATGTGACCGGCACGTGACCCATAGCCGGGGAACATCACATAGGCTTTCAGAACAGGTGTCTGTTCACATGAGCCTGTTTATCTGAGTGTTGGTGCTGTAAGACTTGAGCAGTACACAATGGGTTAAGGTCTAAGAGGTTTCAGGAGACCAATGAGTGGCCGAGAGAGAGCAGTGTGTGATAATTGACCAGTCCCGGGTGTGGGTGTGTCCGATGGGTGTGGCGAGCAGGACTTAACCTGCCAGGTGTCTGTGAGAGAGTCAGACTGGAGATGGGAACTCAGTGTAGTCCAGACCACTGAGATGTGAGGACGTGTGATAGGCGATCTGTCCCTTTGGGATGTGAGGGGCCCTTCTCCATGCAGGAGGCTCCTATCCCTCTGTTGCTTGTGTGCGTGCCGGTGGCCATGAACGGGTTCTGATGGCTCCTGCAGTTGGGGAAACCATGGCTCACCCTGGAGGGCGTTGTTCAGGCATGGGGCGAAACATGTACCCGGTAGCTCAGGTTGCTAAGCCCAGTTCGGTGCCCAATAAGGTAGCGGTCCGTGTATGTGTCGTATGGAGATCGAAGACGGCTCAAGGGCCAGGCGGTCATATGTGTTATGTGGAGACCGGGGACGGATCAGGGGCCAGGCGGTTGTAGCCACCATTGGGACTGACTAGGTAGTCGTGATATGGCCCTCGTAGACTATGTGTGAAGGTTGATGTGTAATCACAAGGACGTATGTATAATTACACTGTATGATATGTGTGATGCAACGTGCGACTGACTATTATGTCGAGCAGGGTCCCGGTGATAAGCGTTATGGGTGTAATGTAGGTAGAGACTCCCTAGGGGTAAGTTGAGGATCCCTATAATAGGATGGGGAATTATCCCTGTCAGATGGCTAGGCAGCTGAACCCGCCATTGGGACTGACAGTTAGGTCAAATATGGTCCCGTTGATGTGTTGATGGTATAGTGTATAATGTGCAATGTGATTGCAAATAATATGATGGAATGTCCTGTAATGTGATATGTCATTGAAAACCCAAAGGTCATTATCTCAGAAAAAAACCTTGTGCATATAAATACCACCAATCACCTCCCCCATGTCATGGCTGTCTGTGGGTGATTGCAGCCTTGTGCACTTGTATTGCCTTTCATTGAGGTCCTGCTGTTTGTTGTGAGTTTTTTGATTATGGCTATAGCAATGAAAACCCAAAGGTCATTAGTTCAGAAAATTAAAGTAGGGAGAATGAAGGGTTAAAAACCTTGATGCCATATTGCACCAACAACAAAGGGTGACTATAATATTGATTTATTAATAAACACTATTCAGGGCTCGAATTTCTATATCTGCTCTGCTACTTTCCTCTGGTACTTTAAGGCGGTACGTGACATGCTTCATGGCCTGTTAGGCAGCCAGGTCTGAGTTGTGCTTTCCTAGTATTCTGGCTAGGGTTATCCCAGTCTGTGCAGGGGCCATCAGACACTATGCAGCTGGGAAAAACAAAAAGGAAGAAATGAGTAAATACCCAAAAATACATTAAAGTAAAATTGCTATAGTTAATATTATTTAATGTGTAACGCTTCCCATTGCTGGTGTTCTCTGTTGGGACCCAGGCCTACTTATTCCTTTCCATACACTCACAGGACACATGGTAAGGTTTTTAACACTGTTAGGTAGGGACCGTCCCAATGGGGTCACCTTGGAGTGGTGCGATGGCTTTTGCATATTTTTGATCAAACTAATGTCACCAAGTACCCTATTTATTTTTATGCAGTATAGCATTTTACTTTTACTTATTTTGGGGTATTTGCTCATTTTTTTCCTTGTTGTTGTTTTTTGCTATTATTAGGCCAGTGTGAACATTCACTACCACATGGTTACATTTTAGTTCCAGATTTGGTTTTGTTTTATTAGGTTTAGTTGCAGTTTGCAATCTGAGGTGTGGCCAGCCTTATGAGCCGGACATTATTTAATGTGTGTAGCGTCCTACTGCTGGTGCTCTCTGTTGGGACCCAGGCCTACTCATTCCTTGCCTTTCACACATCACAGGGCATATGGTAAGATTTTAATGCTGCTAGGTAGGGACCGTCCCAATTGAGTCACCTTGTCGCGGTGGGATGGCTTGTGCATTTTTTTAAATAAAAATAATGTCACCAAGTTCTTTATTTAATATTTCTATGCAGGATAGCATTCACTTTTATTTATTTTTGGGTATTTACTCATTTTTTCCTTGTGGTTGATTTTGCTATTAGGCCAGTGTGAACATTCACCTACTACATGGTTACATTTGAGTTCCAGCTTTGGATTTGTTTCACTGTGCAGCTGGGAGTATTAGTCTGTACAGGAACCAACTGGGTGAGGTGCAGTTTATTTGAGATTTTGATATGCTGGAAACACCCACAATACATACATTAAGTGGCAGGTACGACCCTAAAAGTGCCATCTACATAGGGCAGGCTATGGCGGGACTCACCAAAGCAATTCTGTAGGACCGACAAAATCTGGAAGTCACAGGATAAGATCAATCCACTTTGATGGGCCAGTTGATACCCTGTTTCCCCGAAAATAGGGCGCACCCCCGAAAGTAAGGCATACCAGGGGGTTTAATGTGCCTGCAAATATAAGGCACCCCCCGAAAATAAGGCATGTCTCTATTTTATCATATCAGCATGTCACCGATCTGAAGATTCGGGCATACAGCTGCGACTCCTCCAGCCTGCCCCCGCCTCTAGCCCGCCCCTCACTCGTGTCCTCCTGGTGCCCGTCGCTGTGAGCAGTGCCGTAGATGCATGTAGACCAGCACCGCTCTATTTTTCAAGCCCCCCGCCACTGTACCAGCCAATCACAGGCCAGGAACTGACCAGCGGCCAATCACAGGCCAGTCTCCTAATGACGTCAGCTTCTGGCCTGTGATTGGCTGCAAGGGCGGCTCCTGGCCCTGTGATTGGTTGCGACAGCAGCACTGTACACCTACAGCACCTGCTACAAGGAAATGAGAGCGGTTGCCATCCTCCTTACAGCGGTGAGCACTCAGACAGCGGCGGCCACCAGGACAGCAGGGGGCAGCTCAGAGCGTCGCCGGAATGCAGCAGGGACCAGTGAGAAGTGTCCCTGTCTGTGTGTATGCCCCCTGTGTGTTCCCTTGTGGTGTCCCTTGTGTTGTGTGCGCCCTTGTGTGGTGTGTCCCTGTGTGTGTGTGTGTCCCTTTTCTGTGTGTGCCCCTGTGTGTGTGTGCCCTTGTGTGTGTGTGTGCCCCTGTGGTGTGTGTGCCAATGTGTTTTATGTGCCCCTGTGTGTGTGTCCCTGATACCATATTAGCGGATGATGCGGTTTCTTTATTGGGGGCTGCAAGGGGATGATAAAAGGTCCTTTTTTGTTTAGCAATAAATGTGAATTCTTGGTCATGGACAAGTAAGACACCCCCGAATATAAGACAGCGCATCTTCAGAGCAAAAATTAATATAAGACGCTGTCTTATTTTCGGAGAAACACGGTATACATCACATAGTTCTTAATCACGGACTTCTCCGAAAATTGCATGTTACAAGGACTAAAGGTAACTTTTTTGTCTGAATGAGTTCTACGTCATCCCTCCTCTCAGTTTCAGACCACGGATGACCCTGACTGTAGCCGAGACCCCGAACATCATAACTCCTTATATCTGATATAGATGGTACACCTCAGCAGGACAACATACTGTGCGGAGGCAAAGGAATTTTGATATTTATAACTAAGCATATATAGATCTGAGCAGATACGGGAATCGGATACAGCAGGGGGTACAGGAAAAGGAAACTTTAGAAACTTTTCCCCTATTTTAATTGGCCGCCATCAGTCAAAAAATATTATAATTTCTAGCAGATAGATTTCCATGAATCCTTACATCTTTTGGGTGCCTTGGTAGCGTCTTTTCTTTAAATGGAGACTATTAGTTCTGCTCATTCACCAGGTGAAGAAGAACATAAGAAAGACTTACGAGAAAATTAAATTTAACTGTATAATAAAACTCTTTCTTGTGTTTAAATCCTGATAAGGGAAAAGTGAGCGTCTGCTAACATTCATTTCTGCTAATCGGCAATTGGCTACCAAGACAAGACAACGTAGAAAGGGGAGTAATACCTGTCAAAGAGCCGTAGTAAGAAGCCGCCGGTCTTTCATTCTATGAAAGATGTTTCTTGTATGGGGGATTTCAAAGCCGTTAAATCATAATTAGAAAGGAAATTAATAAATGCTTCTTTTTAAATCATCAAAATAAAGTGTTGGGTAATAAAGTATGAGAGGCAATAATAAGAAGAGGAATGAGAACACTGCAATGGCTAAAGGGAAGGAAATTGAAATTAAAATTTGCATTTAAAGGGTTTGTCCAGGACTTACATTGTTCTGCCTATTCAGGCTCCGTAAGAGAAAGCAGCTCTAGTTTGACACTTGTCACAACCTTGTGAGCAGGGGCGGACTGGCCCAGGTGTCAGGGGGGCAAGTGCCCCCTGGGTGGTGGTATAGCCCCCACCTAAGGGCTGGCGTCACTGAAAGGGGCCGCCGAAAATTTCCGATAGCACCCCCCTTTCCCCTTGGGCCTCACCTGATGGTTGGCGGAAAAATATTGCCACCCAGAGAGTTTGTGTCGCCAGCCAGCCCCTGCTTGAGAGTTATTATATGTTATCTAGTTGTGGTGTTTAAGTACATTTAGCACAATCTGGCAGTATTCCTGCACATCCAGGACATCAGTCCACCTCCTTATATTCCTCCACTTTTTAACAATGGTTATCCTCGCCATTCGACAACCTAGAAGACATCGCAACACCACAAAAAAACATAAAAACAAGTCACTCTCTTGAGTTGGCATGACCATAATCATACTAGGTTGGGACCCCTGAACCAAGTGTCTAAGTTCAATAACACAAAAAAGGACCCATTGGCCAACAGTATTGGCCTGCAAGTCCAAGGCCTCTGACTTTTGGTCAAGCACTGAAGACAGACTATTACTATACATGGAAACGCCATTCATATTACATTACCACACATTACATTTTATTACAGTTCACACAATACAATATATTCAAAGACACATGACACAATTCACATTACAAAATATTAGTGCAGTTGGTGTCTTCTGGGAGGAATGTGATTATCAGTCCACCTCCTTACATTTCTCCACTTTTTAACGATGGTTGTCCCCGACCATTCAATGCCCTAGAAGACCAATACCACACAAAATATAAAAACAAGTTATTTCCTTGGGTTGGCATGACCATGATCCCACTAGGTTGGGACCCTTAAACCAATTGTTCAAGTGCAATAAAACCTAACAAAATAACCATAGGCCACCGGTATTAGCCCTGCAAGTCCATGGGTTAAGTTCTCTTGATCAAGTGCTGAAGACGGACTATCAATATATAATGCATACATCATACGTATTACATTACTATCACATTATATTGCCATACAGTTCACACAATACAGTATACACAAAGACGCATGACACAATTCACATTACAATACATCAGTGAGGTTGGTCTCTTCAAGGAGGAACATGACTAGCATTCACTTCCCTTACATGCCTACATTTTTTAACTATGGAAGGAGAAAAAAAAAATTTCAGAGTCTCCGCCACCCTATACTAACTGGACTCCCAGGCAATCGCAAAGTGGTTGGTGTCCACCAGGTCAAATGGAAATGAAAAAAGGTATCCGATGCCACATACGGTTGATTCTTTTATTAGAGATAAAATTACTAATAACCCAGAGAGGAACGGATGCGTTGGACGCATCCCTTAGTCATCAGCCTGATGACTAAGGGAAGCGTCCCCGAAACGCGTCTAGGTTCCTCTCTGAGGTTATGTAATTTTTTAATCTCTAATAAAAGAATCAACCGTATGTGGCATCGGATACCTTTTTTCATTTCCATTTGACCTGGTGGACACCAACCACTGATGACTATGGGGATGCGTCCCCGAAACGCGCCATTTCCCCTCTGAGGTTATGTTATTTTTTAACCTCTAATAAAAGAATCAACCGTATGTGGCATCGGATACCTTTTTGCATTTCCATTTCTCAACTATGGTCGTCCTCGACCATTCGATGACCTAGAAGACCATTGCAACAGCACACAAAAAATAAAAGCAAGTCGTGACACCACAACGATCCCATTGCTTGGGACCCCTGAACCAAGTGTTGAAGCTCAATAAAACAAAAAAAGACCCATAGGCCAACAGTATTAACCTGCAAGTCCAAGAGATCAGTTCTTTTAGTCAAGCACTGAAGACAGATTATCACTATACATGGAAACATCATTCACATTACATTGCCATCACATAACATTACATAACAGTTCACACAATAAAATATATAGAAAGATGCATAGCACAATTCACATTACAATACATCAGGGAGGAACGTGATTATCAGTATACCTCCTTACATTATTATTATTATTATTATTTATTTATATAGCGCCATTATATTCCATGGCGCTTTACATGCTAAAAGAGGCAGACTAGGACAAGTAACATAGTAACAATACAAGTAACAATAAATGTGGACAATTCGGTCGTACAGATGCAAGAGGGGAGAAATCCTGTCCGCGAGGGCTCACAGTCTACAGTCTACGAGGGGGGGTGGGGATACAGTGGAGGGGGAAGTTCCAGTCGTGAGGCGGTGTGGTGGACCAGGTCTTATTGCAGGTGGTAGGCTTGTCGGATTTTTTAACTATGGTCATCCTCGACCATTCCATGACCTAGAAGACCATCGTAACACCACACAAAACATAAAAACAAATCACTAAACTGCCGCACGTGGTGGCGGCAGCCAGTGTTAAGGCCATCCTGCAGGTGTGATCTACGACCAAGCTCCCCCTTTTAGGATCTTTCTAAATAAACTATTGTTCTTGCTTCAAATGGATTGGGTTGAGGTCTCCTTGCATGAGGAGGAAAAGGTGTAGTCCCTCTTTGAAACCTGGGAAAGTTTCATCTCTCTGCTTCCACAACGAATCCGGGATGATATTACAACTTATTTCCAACTTACAGTATAGTATCAAGAAGAGCTACTATTGGGAGAAGCTCCTGTATAGAAATATCTTTGATAGAGATGCCATGTAGAGATACATCAGGGTGTCAGAGATCTATCCTGGTGTTGGTAGATCCTGCACAATTCTCAAGGAGAGTCTAAGGTTATGCACCCCTGTTGGGTGATCTATAAGCAAGGAAAGTACCTATTTCAGACATGATCTTTTCTCCGCTCCTAGTTTTTGGTTTATTTGTCTTTTGACTTGATGTAGCCATGCTTGGAATATACATTCTGCTATTTACTATCTCATAACAGCCTTATCATGTATATTTCAAGTCATATTTGCACTTTATATTGAAAATGAAAGTTTTCATACATAACAAGGGTTAAAAAAAAAGTCAGTCTCTTGGAATGGCACAAGCATGATCCCACTAGGTTGGGACCTCTGAACCAATTGTCCAAGTGCAATAAAACCAAAGGACCCATAGTTCAACAGTATTAGCCCTGTAAGACTATCACTATTAGGGATGGGCGAGTCTACTCGCTAGGACTCGTTACTCGGCGAGTAGTAAGGGACTCGCAGGACTCGGTACTCGCCGAGTTTCCCAGCGATTACTCGCACAGTAACGAGTCCAATGCAAGTCAATGGCAATCCTAGTTTTGTCAGAGTTTATTATTTTCTCACTCGCTAGACTCGCTATATCACATCGCTATGTAGCTTGAATCTCCCCAAATCGTTTAAACAATCGCACCGCTTCACGGATACCCGCTGTCAGCAGCGAGTCTGAGCGAGTCTACGAATCCGAGTCCTGTATACTGTATTCGGGACTCGCGAATACAGAATCTGTTATGTTCCGACAAAGCTTCCGAGACAGCCTAGCGTGTTAGGTCAGAAAACTTGTGAAGATGGACAAGCATGTTAGCCAATCATATTCAGGAATGCCACAGCCATGTTGCTTGTGGCAGGACTATGATTGGCTTCTGTCCATCGTGATGCCTATGTCATGTATGAGAGGCGAGGCTGTATATAAGCCTTGCCACCGCCATTACCTCCACATTTCTGTGACGATCTGAGCTAGTGCAGGGTGAGGTAGATGCTGGAGCAGATCATAGGGAGTGTCAGTCAGTGTAGGGAAACATCAAGATTTCTTGTATTTAAGTTTGGCCTCGGACACAGCAGCAAAAAACTGTTGCGAGTGGGGTTTCCAAAATGGCAATGCGAGCGCTTTCCGAGACACATCGCACATGACTCGCTATTACTCGCTTCCCCATTCATTATATTGGACTCGCTAGACTCGCAACGAGTAGCGAGTCCCAGACTCGGACTCGCTAGAGTCAAGCGATTCCGAGTAATTTAGGACTCGCCCATCACTAATCACTATACATTGAAACATCATTCATAACTTATTACCAGCACAATGCATTACATTACAAGTCACACAATACAATATATACAAAAACACACAACACAATTCACATTACAACACGTAAGTGCGGTTGGTGTCTTTTCATGAGGAACGTGAGTATCGGTCCACCTCTTTACATTCCTCCACTTTTCAACCATGGTCGTCCTCGACCACTCAATGCCCTAGAAGACCAATGTCAAACAACACAAAACATAAAAACAAGTCACTCTCTTGAGTTGGCACGAGCATGATACCACTAGGTTGGAACCCCTGAACCAATTGTCCAAGTGCAATAAAACCAAACAAAGGACCCATAGTTCAACAGTATTAACCCTGCAAGTCTATCACTATACATTGAAACATCAGTGGTGTAACGATCGCGGTCGCAGCAGTCGCGGCTGAGTTCAGGCCTGGGCCTGTAGGGAGGCCCGCACCTCCCTGCAGGGGGGCCCGGGCCTCTAGCCGCCCCCAGTCGCGACCACGATCGGCTCCAACAATCCGTGTGTCAGAGGAGAGGAGGGGAAGGAATCTCCCTGCTCCCTGCTGCTGAATTGCCCCTCCTCTCTTCTGGTCTGATGCCGGCTCCCTGCTCAGCATTGTACTTGCCAATGTGGAGTCTGCAGCGGCAGTACTGCACCCCCCCACTACTCCCTCTCCTCGCCGACGTTCACTTGCACCCCGTTACTAGCACATCCCCCCCGCTCCTCGGGTTACTATCAACCCTCCCCCCCCGGTCCTCACTCGCGGCGTGATGGCTTCATAGGGGCCTGCTCTAACACTTGCACCGGAGCCCACCGGACCCTGGTTACGCCACTGCGAAACATCATTCATAACTCATTACCAGCACAATACAATACATTACAGGTCACACAATGCAATATATACAAAAACACAACACAATTCACATTACAACACGTAAGTGCGGTTTGTGTCTTTTCATGAGGAACGTGAGTATCGGTCCACCTCTTTACATTCCTCCGCTTTTTAACCATGGTCGTCCTCAACAAAATCCAAGTGTCCAAGTTCAACAATGACACAATTCAGTGTTGGTGTCTTCATGGAGAAATACGACTATCAGTCCACCTCCTTACATATGCGTCTTCATTAGGGATTGGCGAATTCCTCGCTACTATTCGGGACTCGCCCGAATAGTAGCGGACTCGGGTGACTCGCTACTCGCCGAGTTTCCTTAGGAAATACTCGGGGGTAGCGAGTCCCTGTACTTTTGCAGTGTATCTATACAGATACACTACAAAAGTACCCTAAAAGTTAATCTAAGGGGTCAAAAACAATAAACATTAATACTCACCTCCTGTACTCCTGTACCTTATGTACCGGGACCGGTACCGAAGACCTCCGGCTGTTACAGGACCTCCGAGACCCCCGGGAGAAGATGGGGAAAAGGACCTTGCAGTTCAGCCAATCAGCATTCGGCTAGCGGTCACATGGGTTTGTCATGTGACCGCAGTGCAGCTGCGTCACAACCCATGTGACCGCTAGCCGAATGCTGATTGGCTGAACTGCAAGGTCCTTTTCCCCATCTTCTCCCGGTGGTCTCGGAGGTCCTGTAACAGCCAGAGGTCTTCGGTACCGGTCCCGGTCCAGGAGTACAGGAGGTGAGTATTAATGTTAATTGTTTTTAACCCCTTACATTAACTTTTAGGGTACTTTTGTAGTGTACCTGTATAGATACACTGCAAAAGTACAGGTTACTACTCGGACTCGCTGGACTCGCAACGAGTACCGAGTCTCGGACCCGGACTCGTTAGAGTCCAGCGAGTCCGAGTATTTCAGGATTCGCCCATCCTCTTCATATTATTAACTTTCTGGAGGTAAAAATCTTTTTTGTTACATTGAAATGCATTTTATAAATAAAAAAGGTAAAATGAGGTCCCTATTTGTTTGCTGCAGGCTTTGTCCTCCAGATTTATGACCTCTGACTATTTTATCGCTATCCTGGTTCCATAATGAAGTTTGTACTCATTGCGCAGAGATGGTTGAAATTTAACGGAGCAAATTCAGGGCATCCGGGCTGTAATTTAAACAATTATCTTGAAAACCGTTAATTAACTCAACTCTTGTTCTGCGAATTCTTACAATCTCACTAATCACTGACACTATGATACATCTCACTCTGTACTATGTTTAATGTATTGATAACCTGTGTGGTAGGCACTTGATATCCCTACCGTCGTCTTCTCTTCATCTCTTCACACAGGTCATTGATTTCATTCTGCAAATGATGAGACACATTGTTGAAGAATTGTAGTTGTCATAAGTCAGTGCACCCTGATAGACCTATAGGAGAAATAATTTCATTGGAAATAGGTTCTCAGTTAAAAAGATGTAAAACAACCACAAAACGTTTCAAGTTTCGTAATCTAAAAAATTGGTTAGGCAAAATAATAAAGCAAAAATGAAAAAAAAATTTGGGGCCAAAAATCCCTTAAAGACCAAACCCTACAGTCATGAGACTCTTGTTCCCTTGAGTTCCGCTTTTATATTTATAATACCTAGAGATGTTTGAGGCTTTAGCATCTTTTTTAGGTAAAAATGTTGGCGCCATTGAAATTTTTCCAGAAAATTAAGTTTTTCTCCCAGAAAAGTATTACAATTCCCCATGTTTTGTTACACACACCTTTATTTCCTTTGTGTGTATTGGAAAAAGACAAATTGGACAAAATATGAGACAAAACTCCAAAAATTGGCCGGAGAATATTGTTGACCTGAACTTAATATTTCGATTTCCCCTTTGGAATAATCCCTGCAGTCAGTCTCCTCTATAACCTCCACAAGCTTCTTCTCCTCCTGGAGTGTCTCCTCTTCTTTTTAATCTGCTCCCGGTCTCTCGTCTTCTCCCAATTTTCAGATCTCTCCACAGGTGATCAATGGGATTTAGATCCGGACTCATTGCTGGCACTTCAGATCTCTCAACAGGGGATCAATGGGATTTAGATCTGGACTCATTGCTGCCACTTCATATCTCTCCACAGGGGATCAATGGGATTTAGATCTGGACTCATTGCTGCCACTTCATATCTCTCCACAGGGGATCAATGGTATTTAGATCCGGACTCATTGCTGCCCCTTCAGATCTCTCAACAGGGGATCAATGGGATTTAGATCCGGACTCATTGCTGCCACTTCAGATCTCTCCACAGGGGATCAATGGGATTTAGATATGGACTCATTGCTGCCGCTTCAGATCTCTCAACAGGGGATCAATGGGATTTAGATCCGGACTCATTGCTGCCCCTTCAGATCTCTCCACAGGGGATCAATGGGATTTAGATCCGGACTCATTGCTGCCCCTTCAGATCTCTCCACAGGTGATCAATGGGATTTAGATATGGACTCATTGCTGCCACTTCAGATCTCTCCAGCGCTTTGTTTCCTCCATTTCTGGGGCTTCTTGATGTTTGGGGTCATTGCCCTGCTGGAGACCCCTGACCTAGGACGCCCTCAGTTTTCTGACACCGGGCTCTGCATTGTCACCCAAAATCACTTGGTTTCTTCAGATTTCATGATCTCTTGCACACAATCAAGACCCCAGTGGCAGAGGCAGCAACACAGCACAACATATCTCTGATTTCCACCATATGTGACAGTAGGTCCTGTGCTCTTTTCTCTGACCTTACCCATATGTGAGTGTAGGTCCTATGCTCTTTTCTCTGACCTCCCCCATAAGTGACTGTAGGTCCTGTGCTCTTTTCTCTGCCCTCCCCCATATGTGACTGTAGGTCCTATGCTCTTTTCTCAACCTCCCCATATGCAACTGTAGGTCCTGTGCTCTTTTCTCTGCCCTCCCCCATATGTGACTGTAGGTCCTGTGCTCTTTTCTCTGGCCTCCCCCATATGTAACTGTAGGTCCTGTGCTGTTTTCTCAGACCTTCCCCATATGTGACTGTAGATCCTGTGCTCTTTTCTCTGACCTCCCCCATATGTGATTGTAGGTCCAGTGATCTATTCCCTGACCTCCCCCATATGTGACTGTAGGTCCTGTGCTCTTTTCTCAACCTCCCCATATGCGACTGTAGGTCCTGTGCTCTTTTCTCTGACCTCCCCCATATGTGACTGTAGGTCCTGTGCTCTTTTCTCTGACCTCCCCCATATGTGACTGTAGGTCCTGTGCTCTTTTCTCTGCCCTCCACCATATGTGACTGTAGGTTCTGTACTCTTTTCTCTGACATCCTCATATATGACTGTAGGTCCTGTGCTCTTTTCTCTGACCTCCTCATATATGACTGTAGGTCCTGTGCTCTTTTCTCTGACCTCCCCCATATGTGACTGTAGATCCTGTGCTCTTTTCTCTGACCTCCACCATATGTGACTGTAGGTCCTGTGCTCTTTTCTCTGATCTCCCCCATATGTGACTGTAGGTCCTGTGCTCTTTTCTCAACCTCCCCATATGCAACTGTAGGTCCTGTGCTGTTTTCTCTGACCTCCCCCATATGTGACTATAGGTCCTGTGCTCTTTTCTCTGTCCTCCCCCATATGTGACTGTTGGTCCTGTGCTCTTTTCTCTGACCTCTCCCTGACAAAAGTTATGTCACTTATCCATGTTATGTAAATAAAAGCTTATAACTTGATGTTAAATTCATCCATTGGTTTTATAAATTACTCTTCTGAAAGACGAAAACCCTCCCAAATGTGGTTTAGGTTAAGAAAATAAATTGGCATCAATGCTGAAATATTGATCATTTCATGAACATAGAATGGTCAGATTTTGGCAAGACAAAAGTTTTGTCGCCTGGTCATATAATGCACCCAATCCTAGTTTACATCTTCACCTGTGCGCAGTAAATGATCGGTTAATTAGTGGGTGTGTATGAAAAGAAACCCAGCACCCCAGACCTTCACTTGAACTGCAACTTGAGCTCTGACAACATGCCAAAAATCCACCCTGTGACCAAAGACCAGATCCACTGCATAGGTGTTCTATGGGATTCAGGTCTGGACTCATTGCTGCCACCTTAGAAGTCTCCAGTGCTTTCTCTCAAACCATTTTCTAGTGCTTTTTGAAGTGTGTTTTGGGTCATTGTCCTGCTGGAAGACCCATGACCTCTGAGGAGACCCAGCTTTCTCACACCGGGCCCTACATTATGCTGCAAAATGTGTTGGTAGTCTTCAGACTTCATAATGCCATGCACACGGTCAAGCAGTCCAGTGCCAGAGGCAGCAAAGCAACCCCAAAACATCAGGGAACCTCCACCATGTTTGACTGTAGGGACCGTGTTCTTTTCTTTGAATGCCTCTTTTTTCTCCTGTAAACTGTATGTTGATGCCTTTGCCCATAAAGCTCTACTTTTGTCTGATCTGACCAGAGAACATTCTTCCAAAACGTTTTAGGCTTTCTCAGGTAAGTTTTGGCAAACTCCAGCCTGGCTTTTTTATGTCTCGGGGTAAGAAGTAGGGCCTTCCTGGGTCTCCTACCATACAGTCCCTTTTCATTCAGACGCCGACGGATAGTACGGGTTGACACTGTTGTACCCTCGGACTGCAGGGCAGCTTGAACTTGTTTGGATGTTAGTCGAGGTTCTTTATCCACCATCCGCACAATCTTGCGTTGAAATCTCTTGTCAATTTTTCTTTTCCGTCCACATCTAGGGAGATTAGCCACAGTGCCATGGGCTTTAAACTTCTTGATGACCCTGCGCACGGTAGACACATGAACATTCAGGTCTTTGGAGATGGACTTGTAGCCTTGAGATTGCTCATGCTTCCTCACAATTTGGTTTCTCAAGTCCTCAGACAGTTCTTTGGTCTTCTTTCTTTTCTCCATGCTCAATGTGATACACACAAGGACACAGGACAGAGGTTGAGTCAACTTTAATCCATGTCAACTGGCTGCAAGTGTGATTTAGTTATTGCCAACACCTGTTAGGTGCCACAGGTAAGTTACAGGTGCTGTTAATTACACAAATTAGAGAAGCGTCACATGATTTTTCTAACAGTGCCAATACTTTTGTCCACCCCCTTTTTATGTTGGGTGTGGAATTATATCCAATTTGGCTTTAGGACAATTCTTTTTGTGTTTTTTCATTGAAGACAAATTAAATGAAGATAATAATCCCAAACAATTTGTGATTACAATCATTTTCAGGAAGAACCTGAGTATTATCTGACAGAATTGCAGGGGTGTCAATACTTTTGGCCACAACTGTATGATACATTTTTTTTGCATTGCATTGCAGGTTTATTTTTCATTTTATGTACATGTTTGCAGTACGGCAGCTCCATATGGCGGCACACAGAGCGCCCACGTCTTCCTTACAAAGTGCCACAAGGCGCGTGTGTGCCTCCTACAATCTCTGTGTGGAAGGCTCTCTCATTTGTAATGCAATGTTTCCACTCCTTAGGGGGTTAAATACTTTTGCAAGGCATTGTAATTTCCTCAATACCACATTTCAATAATCCGGCGCTGGGCTTGTTGGTATTTTTTCTATGCAGCTCCAAATTGAGAAGCTGGCAGGACAATAACCTCAACGCTGTCACCAATCGCTCCTGACGCCCCATCACATATTCTAGACATGCAGCCAAACACAACATATCCTCCATCCTGCGGAGTTTCAATCATTTCTGCATATTCTGTAATCATGTCTTTGTGAATATTGGAATTTATCGGCCCTGGGGTTATAACCGCCCACAGTTTGGTTTAGAAATGTCTGTAAAATTATATGAAATATATTAATCTCAGGTGTATTTTCTGATTCTTCATATCACATGGAAAAGAAAAGTGAATGGAAGTTCAGGGAATAAAATAAGCAAACAAATGACTTGTAAAGACTCCCTTCATAGGGTCAAAAGTAGGAGTGGTACCCATGGATTATTAATTAGTTAGGCTAGTAATAATGTTACTGTCATCCCTGGTGGTATAGTGTTGTTAAATAGGTAAAGGGGATCTGTGAGCAGGTTTTGCTATATAAGGTGAGGACAGCATGCTGTAAGGGTTAAAAAAACAAAAATCAACTGTACCTCTCTTATCAGGCTTTGTGCTATTGTTTACTTAGACGAAAGACTTGCTATGTAAGGTGAGGACAGCATAGTTTAAAGGTTTAAAAAAATCAACAATGCCTCTCTTATCAGGCTTTGTGCTATTGTTTGCTTAAACTAAAAGCTGCTATGTAAGGTGAGGACAGCATGATGTAAGGATTAAAAAACAAAAATCAACTGTTCCTCTCTTATCTGACTTTGTGCTATTGTTTACTTAGACGACAGGCTTTGCTATGTAAGGTGAGGACAGCACACTGTAAAGGCCCCGTTACACCTTGCGACATTACATAGGCGACATAGGGGCGTGGCCTATCGGTGGCGACATCGCCCCTACGTCACCCAATGTAAAGGGGCAATATCGGCGCCTCCGAGAGGTCGCCTGGTTTCACATCAGTGATGTGAAATCCAGGCGGCCGATATGGGGCGATGTGTCCACATCGCTCCCTGTAACCAGCCGCCAGCGACCTGACAGGCGATGAGAGCCATAGCCTCCCATTGTCCTGCATCGCTGCTGGGGTTTTCAGACACCCCGGCGGCGATGCCGCCTTTCAGCTCGCCAGGGCGCCGCCGGAGGTGTCGCCCCATGTAAATGGGGGATGGCGACGCCGGCGGGGCGCCAAAAACATGCGCATCTCCGGCGGCGTTGGCAGGTGTAATGGTATCTTAATGGCCACTTTGCACACGGCTACATTTCTAGCTTATCCACAGGTAACTTACTGGCTGCAGTGAAATCATGGAGACATTATTCCATTTGTACACAGCAACAAGATAGAACCATGTCTCCATGATTTCACTGCAGCCAGTAAGTTACCTGTGGATAAGCTAGAAATGTAGCCGCGTGTAAAGTGGCCATAAGAGTTAAAAAAATCAACAATGCCTCTCTTATCAGGCTTTGTGCTATTGTTTACTTAAACTAAAGGCTTTCAATGTAAAATAAGAACAGTAACCTGTAAGGGTTAAAAACCAAACATCAACAATGCCTCTTTTATCAGGCTTTGTGCTATTGTTTACTTAAACTAACGGTTTTCTATGCATGCTTTAAAAGTTAATAAACAAAATTCTTTTTGAGGAGAGTTTTCTTCCTGCTCGGAGAGCTTCCACCCGCTGCCATATTATTGGACGGTGATTTTAATATCCCGTTTTCGGAGATTTCCGATAGACTCTCTGCCGGGGGTCATCCTCCCTGTGAGGCCTTGAAAAAGCTATTGCAAGACTTTAGGCGGATTATCAGGTCTGAGGCTTTGTTTGATGCCTGGAGGGTGGATCACCCTGGAGAGAGGGCCTTCTCTTTCTACTCACAACCCCACCAGAATCACACTAGAATTGACTATTTTTTCATAAATTCACAACTGCTGTGGCGCCACGTGAAGGTGGCACTGGGCTCTATTCTCTATTATGTGGTCTGACCACTCCCCCTGATCATGGATCTTAAGAGGGACAATCCTCAGCGCAGACCTTACCACCGGCATTTGAATGACTCCCTGCTCAAAGACCCCGTCACCAGGACCTTTCTGCAAAAACATCTTGCGGAATATTTCCAGCTTAATGTGGGTTTGGACTCTTCACAGACGACCCTATGGAAGTCACACAAGGCCGTGATGAGGGGTTATTGTATCAGGGAGGGGGCCAGGGCCATTTAGAATGCGAAGGTTCAATGAGACTCCCTGACTAGTCAGCTTAAACGCCTAGAGGCAGATTTCTCGGCATCCCCTCTGTGAGTGCCCTAAGAAATGGTATTAGATTTAGGGAGGGGTTGCAGGACCTGGCGGTACGAAGAGCAGAGAAGCTACTTACTTTCACTAAACAGAAATACTACAAAAGAGGCAATAGGGCTCACACCCTTCTTGCCTGTCAACTCAAGGAGCGCTCTGTGTTCTCCTGCCCCCCATGCCCTAAAAGACGATGGTGGCATCACTCATTATCACCCCGCCTCTATAGCCGATATCTTTTATAAATATTACAATAAATTTTATAACCTGCCGGATTCCCCCACTGCGGGTTCTCGTGGGGCATTGCGACCACTCTTGAGCTGCCTTCTCTATCCCAGGAAGCAACTGCTTCACTTAACGAAACAATATCTCTCGAGGAGCTGGAGGTAGTCTTGCAGTCTATGCCTCAGGGTAAGTCACCCAGCCCAGACAGCTTGATGTGATTCCCCACCTGTTCACTCAGTTTAATTCCTTCCTACAGGGCACTCCCATTCCCCCCACTATGCTCCATTCCCATCTAATCCTCCCCAGGCCACCCAGGGATCCCCTTGATTGTGCCAACTACAGGCCCATAGCACTCCTGAATTCCGACTTGAAGATATTCACCAAACTATTGGCATCTCGACTTAACCGCTAGTTGCCCCAACTAGTTCACAAGGACCAGGTGGGTTTTATTCCATGCCGCCAGGGGGGGAGACAATATCAGGAGAGTAAAATACTTGGTGGATGTCTCTAGTCAGAACAATCTACAAATGTTGGTGCAGAGCCTTGACACAGAGGAGGCCTTTGATTGCCTCTCTTGGCCTTTCCATTTTGCGACGATGGAGGCCTTCAGCATTTTGGGCGGCTTTATGCTAGCTTTAAAATCCCTATATAGTCACCCCACTGCGGCAATTAAGTTCCCCTTATATACCTCCAGGCCTTTTGCCATCTCAAATGGCACTAGGCAGGGGTGTTCCCTGT
Source organism: Allobates femoralis (assembly GCA_033576535.1). NCBI lineage: Eukaryota > Metazoa > Chordata > Amphibia > Anura > Aromobatidae > Allobates > Allobates femoralis. The sequence continues at coordinate 725,708,494 of JARQOC010000002.1, forward strand.
CTACCCTCTTTTTTGCGCTATATATTGAGCAGCAGTTCGCAATGATCCAGACATCTTGGGGGTTTTGCTCGGGAGTAAATCTTTAAAGATTTCCCTTTTAGCGGATGATGTATTCCTTACGCTCACCAACCTGCATGTGTCTGTCCCCAACCTCATGGATACACTGCGGGAATATGGTGACATATCTGGATACAAAATTAATTCGAACAAAACGGAGGCCATGACATTGAACCTCACCCCCAAATGTTGGACCACTTTACACTTGAATTTTAAGTTTAGGTGGAAACTAGATGCAGTTAAATATCTGGGGGTTAAGCTGACATCTTTGTATGACACCCTCTATAAGTTTAACTTTCCCCACCTCTTTAGAGAACTGAGAACCTTATTGAGCAAATGGCTACCTCTCCCCCTTTCCTGGATGGGGCGAATGGCGGAGATCAAGATGAGCCTATTGCCCAAATTTATAGATTATTTTGAAACCCTCCCAGTCAGAATTCCCCTGAAAGAGTTAAAACCCTCCAAGCCTCCATCCTGAGGTTTATTTGGAATAATAAGCACCATAGAGTGGCCAAGGAGGTCCTGATGGCCCACAGGCTCGGGGGGGTTGTCGGTCCCAGATTTTCTTAAACATTATTTTGGCTACCCACCTTAGGAAGATCCCCTGCTGGGCTTCCCTTTGGGCCTATAACAAGTGGACTGAAATCAAGAAACTTTGGATTGCCCCAATACACCCTAAAGGTACCATTACACGCTGCGATGTTGAAACGATATCACTAACAATCTCAGGGGCGCGCGGTCGTTAGGACATCGTTTTGACATCGTTGGTGAGATGTCACACGCCTAGATATCGTGCACAACGCACCAACGATCCAGCAAGCAGGTATCGTTCGCACACGATACCGAACGATACTTGTTCACTGATGTGAATGGGCGAAGTCGTGAATGACATCGTTATCGCGGTGTCACACACAACGATGCAGCAGGTTGGCTGATCGTGCATTGTCTGATTTGAGAACATGTTCTCACATCTGCGATCAACGATCCAATGATTTACCGTAGTCATATCGCGGTGTTACACGCAACGATGTCCTAACAATGTCGTTCGAACGACTCCAAACCCATGACATTTGAGCGATATCATTCACGATATCTTACCGTGTAACTGGGCCTTAACTCTCTTTTATGGCTGTCAGCCCAATGCGACACTTGTCCCCCTCTCCTGGCCCCATGCAGTTTACCAGAGATCTTTGGCTATCTTGCACATGGAGATTTGCTCTATCATCCCCTTGCTCCCCCTTGCTCCTCCTCCTTCATTTATCAACCATTGATACCAAGTAGCTTAGACTCTACTATGGTACACCCTTGACTCAGAGCCAGGTTGTTCAGATGTGCGGATATTCTAGATGGGAATATGACTTGTCCCAAAGGAGGCTGTGGGATACTCGGAACCGGGCCCTCTGGATGTCGTCCAGGCTGTAGGATGTTGTCAAGGTGGCATGACCCGGTCCGTGGTCCTCTATTGGGCGGTCAGTAAAGAGGGGATTTGAAAGGGGGTAAAAGGTAAAAGTAAAAATAAAATAAAAGAGTTTGTCGTGATGCCACCCGTGGAAGGCGGCCGGTAGGGGCCGCTGCTGCAGTCTGGAACCTCTGGGGATGATGGAGTTGCAGCTGTGATGGTCTAGCTCCTCACAGGAGAGAGGGTCCCCAGGGCAACCGTTAAAGTCTATGGGGGTAGTAGGCCGTTGGGGGTGCAGTACATAGCGTGTGGAATAACCAACAGACACAGGGGTTGTAGCCTCTGTTACCTTTACTGAAGGGAGTAGTAGGTTCGTCCGGGGTACTGTCCACAAGAGGTGTTAGGGGTCCGGAGCCTGGGAGCAATGTTGGGGCCCTCCACAACTGGCGAGTTCTGAGGTCTCCCTACTGCGCTGCTCTTGGTGGGTCCTGGCTGCTTGTAGCTATGCTGCGATCCTCTCCTATTCTGTGTGCTGTCTCTGGCTTATATGACAGGCAGCTTGAGCCCTTCTTGGGTTACTCTCCACTGGCTACTTCTCCCTGAGAGCTCTGGTGATACTATGTCTCCTGGCCTTGTGGTGGGCGAGCGACTTGGAATCTCTCGTACTCCGGTGTCAGCTGCTGGGCCGAAATTCCCTCACAACCTCGGACTCGGGTGTCCGCTCCTGCGCTTGGTACTGGGGTGAACCGGCACTGGCTCCACTCTCCAGACCTTCTTCTCCACTTCCTCAGACCCTCTCCTAGGGGACCCTCACGCTGGCTAGTCTACGTCCCGGGATGAACCTTACTCTACTCCATTTCATGGGACCTCTTCACTGCAGGACGAGTCTGGTGGGGGTCTTTTCTTATATGCGCAAATGGGAGTCCACCCTGGGTAGGCAGATTTTACCCCAGGAATGATCTGCCATTTGTAGCGGTGCTACCAAGACATCGATTTGCACCTTATACAAGGAAAACATTTACAAAGTTCTGATGTTTTGGTACCACACACCGGAATTTCTTCATAGGCTAGATCCCTCTGTCGCTGCCTCTTGTTGGAGGTGCGGAGGGCGTATAGTGACTTTGCTTCACATATTTTGGTCCTGTCCGGAAATAACAGCCTTTTGGGGACAAGTTAAGGATCTGATTAGCAAGGTCCTATATGTGGAGGTGGATCTTGATCCCATGGTCTACCTCTAGGGCTAAGGGGTGAGGGGCATGGGTAAATTGGCTTCCAAATTAATTTGTTATATTCTTACTGCAGCCAGGTGCCTGATAGCTCATGGTTAGAAACGTTGAGGGCCCCATCCTTCTAGAGCCTTATGAGCAAGATATTGGATGTCAGGAGAACGGAGCATCTCACCGCACATTGAACAGTTTCTGTCCATTTGGTCCCCTTGGGATTATTATTCAGCTGGCGAGGACCTTTAGGGTCTACCTCTGTTGCACCGCAAGACCATAAATGATCCCTCCCTTACCACTCCTTACTTTGCCTTTTCTTCTCTCCCCTTTTCTTGTCCCTGCTTATCCAAAGATGCTTCTCTTGCTCATACTATAAATGCTTTGATTTTTAATGGGTTACACGTCAGTGATAATCTTTGTATCTAATCTTTATGTTGGATGGATATACTCTCCTTGCTTTTCCTCTGTTAACTTACATCGTACAATTGTCTGGTGATTATTCTAGTTTGTAAGCTTCAATAAAAATTATAGATAAAAAATAAATAAATAAATTCAACCGTGCCTCTCTTATTAGTGTGTGTTATTGTTTACTTAAACTAAAGGCTTTATTACCATGTGATTACCATTACAGAACTACTATGTGACATGCAGGGCAGTCTGACACACCCCCTGCTATGATTGACACCTCACTGGTAATGCACAATCTCTATTGAGAGCCTGGTGTGAGTGGGGACAGCACTCCCAAATAAGCTTTGATTGTGACGGAATGGCTTTAGTAATCATTGTGATACATTGTTGGATTCAGGTTTTTTTTTGCCTACATGACATTGTTAAACAAGAAAAGTTTCACAGATGGACAATAAATATGTCCACCAAATGGTGGCACAGAAACGGACGGCAGGATGGTAAGGGAAGAAAGGTCTTAACAGTATCCCTTCCTGCCCTAACAGCCCTAAGCAAGTCCTTCCCCCGCCGATGTCATGTGCCTAGTCCATCTCTGTCACTTACCATGAAAAAAGGATATCACAAACTGTAGGTAGAAGCCAAACTCCAAAAAAAGGCTTCAACTGCTCAGCTCTTAGACAACAGCAGGAGAGCTCCGCCCACCAGGAAGGTCAAGTATAGAAGACTCTATAAATGACGTCAGGTGATGGGTCATGTGAGTATTTAAAGGGTGGTGGAAGTGGTCAAATTACATCACCCGACCAGCGGCCGCAAAAGACATTAACCCATGCATGTCTGCAGGAAATAAACACATTTAATATATGCCACAAACTCCTGAGCTGCGACATATGACAAAAAGACTATATTCAGACTCGGCACTTTTGTTCCTTTTTTTGGATTCGTTTTTACAGTAAAAATGCAGTGGACACAACATGTAATGGAATTCCCACAATGTCAATGGGTTTTCAAGTCTTGATGTTCAGTCTGTGATTTTGGACCTGATCTGTTTTTTTTGGGTAGAAAATGCAAATTGTCACTTAAGTGAGTAAGTAGATAAACTCTAATGTCACCTAATAAAGGTAGCAACCCTAAAAGTCATAATCAACTCTTTAACAAGCCTTTTAATATGACTTAGGATTTGTGCCAGATCAGAACCCCAAACTGCATATGCTGCATTTCATAAGTGCAGTGTGTGGGAATTCTGATCTGGCTGTATGAGAGGCTAAGACGAGGTCTGGGGAATAGCTATTCTCCTTGTGGAGAGTATTGTGCCAGCCGGCAGTGATGAGACTTAAATTGGAAATTGCATATGCAAATTGTTCGATTCTAAGTCATATTAAAAGGCTTGTTAAAGAGTCAATTATGACTTTTAAAATTGCTACCTTTACTAGGTGTCATTAGAGTTTGTGACCCACCCCAGGGCCGTGGGGTACCCGGTCCTAGGTGTTGTTTCACGGGGGAGATCACGGGGCCTGTTGCCCGCTCCCATGGCCCTGGTGGTCACTGAAAAAGGGGAACAGTCAATAAAAATAATAAAAATAGTGATTTGTGACGCCACCTACAGTTCCGGTAATGTTACCGGCGCTGCTGATGGTGAAACAGCAAGATGGTTTTGCTCCCCGTAGGTGGAGCGGGATCCCCGAAGCAGTAGAGAATGTTGGGAGTTGTGGGACAGTCTTTGATTTACACAGGGACGCAGCTACACCAGGCGTTGTTACTTGTTCTTCTGATGCTGCGGTTGGCAGCAACTCAGGGCAGGTGAATAAAGTACAACACACAGTTTGTAACTGAACGGGTTTACTGGCAGTTCTTTAAACACAGTCTTTTCAGGTCTGCCTAGTCTGGCCTGGGTAGTCACTGGAAATTAGGATGCCGCACTTGGGTCCCTCGGTGGAATGCGTGCTGTTCCTGTCTGGTCCCTTCCTGCGCTCTCTCCTGACTTCCTCAGCGTTCCTGTGCGCAGATCCTGAAGCCAGCTCCTTGGATCCTCTCTCTCTGCGTGACTCCTCTCTGAGTCCTCGGGACCCTATAAGGTGCCTTTTTCTGGGTGCGCCGGGTGTCGGCCATGACTTCCTAAAAAAAGCTCGGGCCTCCGGTTTGGCGGCTCAGGGGTGAACACCCATACCGCTCTCGGAGCCGGTCCTCTATTCCAGGACAGAACCCTTTCAGTCGGTAATTGTACTGGGTCCAGATTTGGGTGCACTGCAGCACCTGTTGCCCCTAGGGTTCCTTTCTGTCCTGACGGCTCACCGCCGTCTTCTACTCCTTGCTCCCCAACAGAGCTCTTCCACTCACTAACTGTCTAACGCTCCTCTCACCCACACACCTTTCTAATCTGTCACTCCTCCCATGGGACTGGGTCCTCCCTACAGCGTTTTCACCCACGGTCCCCTACCTAGGGTGTGTGTGGATGCGTGTCATGAGGGTCCTTTATGCAGCATCCCAATTCCTCAGCCACAGGAATACTATGGCGCCCTTCCGTGGTGTCCCGACCAGTGGGGGCGCCATATTTGTTTCCTCACTGAAGTGACAATTTGCATAGGCAATTTCCCAGAGGAGCATTGTGGCTTTAAGTCTCCTCACTGCCTGCTGGCAGAATCCTCTCCACAAGGAGAATTGCTGTTCCCCCAGACCTTGGGTAGAAAAGTGATCCTGAAAAAGAATGAGCTGTCAATTATTGCTGCACTTTTCTCATCCGCGTTCCCCATGGAAACCTTTGTCTTATCTCATTGCCATTACTTTTTTTTGACTATCAAAAAACAATATGCCTAAACTCTGATGGGTTTATCTTTATCTGATTTTCTCATTGAATTTTCATCATTATCTGTAGCTCGCCCACTTATCCTTTTTCGATGTCTAACGCACTCCTGTAATTTTTGGGAGCTTTTATCCTGAACTTGAATAACATCTGTTTTTTTATATATATTAAGGATTCCTACCTGCACTGAATTTCCATTCTGTAGAGTTTATTTTAAAGGCACATGACAATTTTCCTGTGATTGATTCTCAGCTTGTGGCTGATCACCTTTGATTACATAAATCAATGCACTTGGGGCGCATCCGAATTCTACCCAGCTGTAATTGAGCTCCTGTGGATTTCTAAGGTAGGGCACGCATTAATGCACCATTTAATATGCCATGTGCTTCATATAGCCCATATCATGGCCTCTCTGATAGTATTCTCTATAGAGGGGGTTAAATGATGTTTTTTTTTTCTTTTTTTAAAAAGGTAAAATAAAATATTTAATTTCACTTATTATTCAATCATTTAATTACTCTTACCTGGGAGACATGTTGGTCATAGAAAGGGACTCTGACACTATATACAGTCATAGTCGATGTTAGAATCCTTGAAATTGATCCAAAAAATGAATTATTTAATCCAAAAAAATTAGTAGAATTCCCCATGTCTTAATTATTTTCCTTTATGTGTATTGAAACAAACAAAGAAAAAAGGGCAAATTGGACAAAATTTCCCACAAAAAACCAAAATTGTTGGCACCTCTCTAAAATTGTGGGTAAATAACTTTGTTTCCAGCATGTGATACTCTGTGGCCAGTAACAGGTGCGGGCAATATGAGAATCACACCCGAAACCAGATAAAAAGGGAGAAGTTGACTCAATCTTCGCATTGTGTGTTTGTGTGTGCCACACTAAGCATGGAGGACAGAAAGAGAGTAAAGGCCCCGTCAAACACTACGATACCATTAACGATATAATTGGTTTGGTGATGTTGCAGCAATGTCGAAACAACATTGTTGCGTGTGACATTTACCAACGACCAACGATGAGGTCGTTCATCGTTGGTCGTTGGTAAATGAGCTGGACCATTTTTGTATCGTTGGTCTCCCGCTGGGTGGCCAGTATGGGCGCGTAACAGCGGGAGACCAACGATGAACAATCTCCTAGTGCCACACAGCAAGCGCTGGGAGCTGGTAACCAGTGTAAACATCGGGTAACTAAGTGCAGCGCTCTGCTTAGCTACCCGCTGATTACCCTGGTTACCAGCATTCTCGCTGGTCCTGATCGCTTGTGAGTCTGCCTGTTTGACAGCTCACCAGCGATCAGATAACGATATCCTAGCGTTTGAAGTGGTCTTTAAGGTTTCAAGTCCAGTTGCAGAGATTTTGATGTTCCTTTGTACACAGTGCTTAACAAAATCGAGAGGTTTACAATCCATAGCACTATAGTTAATCTCCCTGGATGCAGATGACAGAAAAAAAAATGATGAGGGTTGCAATCAGGATAGAATAGTGGTGGATAAGCCCCAATCAAGTTCCAAAGAAATATAGACTGTCCTGCAGGCTCGGGGGGCATCAGTGGCAGTCCGAACTGTCTGTTCACATGTGTGTCACGTATTGACTGGAGTTCTGCTGCTCTTTAAACCATTTTTTTTTCTCCTTTGAAATTACCCTGTGGAAGAGAAGTGGCTCCAGCCACTACACCCCACCTTTTTGGCTCCACATTGTAAGTTTTAACATTTAGTTTTCTCAGGGTACAGGGGGCTAGAGACATGGGGGCCCCTTGCCTGAATTCAGCAGACATGCTGCATTCAGTGCTGCAATTATATCAGCATATATGGGGGGGGTGACAGGTCCTCTTTAAATAGTTTTGCTTCCCTCCACTAGATGTCGCTGATTGAGTTAATTTCTCATCTAGGACCCAGGTTGTGCAGATGTGCAGCTGGAGCAGCTACTATTTTCTTCACTTGGGGAGGTGTCCTTTTCCTGGTCCGTGGGTGGAGGTAGGCGCTCTTGGCTGAGGGCAGGTTGAGGATTTGAGGGATAGGGTGGTGGCCCGAACCGCCTCACCTCCAGAGATAACTTTGGCAACAGGCTAGTCAGGGACCCCAAGTCCAAGGCCAGACTAGCCTCCCAACCACCTTTACCCATTTTCCGTTCCTGCTCCATTCCCCTCTTCTGCTCCACGCATAACAAAATTCAGCAATCCACTATATTCCCCAAAGCTGCTATGGCTTCAACACAAGCTTTTGCACATCTGGTGAAGGAATTCTCGAAGGAGGTTTCTACCTTGGGCAACTAGGTGGTGCATAAGCATCAGGAAGTTGTTGGGTATTTGGGTGCGGATCACGCCCTGGCTGTACCAGAACCCAATATGTCCCTCCCTGACCGATTTTCAGGAGGAAGATAAATGTATTGTTTGTAGGGAGGCCTCTTCAGGGAGTGAGGGACAGCTTGTGGGGATTATACTCTCTCAACTTCAGGGGATCCCCCGGCCTGGGCCTTCTCTCTGCTGAGCGATACTCCTTCTATGTGGTCAGTGGACATACATGATGTGATAGGAAACCTACATACCATAAGCTTTCATTGATAAATGCCTCCTGGCAAAGCTGCAGATAGAGTAAAACATGCCTAAAGTGCATTCTCTATCTTTCTCCTTTTACTACGAAGCCACTTCATTTATACGATGCATTATTGAGGTATTTGTTATGCCCTAGGTATAACATACTCGATATGATAGGAAGCTCCTAGCTGCAGATACAGCGAAACATGCCTCAAGTGCATTCCCCATCTTACTATGAAGCCATTTGATCTACATGATGTGTGACTGATGTATTTGTTATGCTCCAGGTGTGACATACTCTATCTGATAAGAAGCCTATATACTATAAGCTTTCTTTGATGAATATCCCCTGACAAAGCTGCAGATACAGCGAAACATGATTTAAGTGCATTCGCCATCTTACTATGAAACAACTTGATTTATATGATTTATTATTGATGTATGTGTTATGTGCCGGATATGACATACTTGATGTGATAGGAAGCCTATATACTATAAGCTTTCATTGATGAATGCCTCCTGACAAAGCAGCAGACACGATGAAACATGCCTTAAGTGCATTCTGCATTATACCATAAAGCCACTTGATTTACGTGATGTATTATTGATGTATTTGGCTTAGCGCTATGTACTTATGCATAAACTCTCTTAGACTCGCTAACTTAGCCACGTTACATACTTCTACCTACTATGTTGGGCTGAATACATATATGGTATTTTGTATTAGTAGAACCACACTCTTGACATTAATTCAGAACGCTCTATGGTATTTCTATAGTTCTATAGATTGATTTTTAGTACTTTATTGATCTGAGTTTTTATTATTTTTCTCTATTCTGGAGATTACACGGAAATGAAATCCAGCTGCCACCGGAGCAGCTGAAAAACTGAAGACAAAGGTATTGCGGAAATCTTATATAAAATGTCTTATTTATTTCATAGATTTAAAATCCATATAAGAAAACTGGGCATAGAAACATAATACAGATGACGCGTTTCGGATCAATGAGAGCCTTATTGACATCCTGTGGTTGTCATGTACACATCAGTTGAGGTTCTCGATGACGTATCTGCTTGTGTAGATTTATCCACTATTTATATACATTAATTTGGCGTTATTTTGTACAATAAAGGTACGGTATTTTGAATACTCCTATTTATTACTTCTTTGGATTTCTTTTGTATCGGTTATGAGATGAAATAAAGGCATTTATTTATTGTACTGTCCCTGCCCTCCTACATGATGAAGCAGAGCCGTACACTGCAGTTCTAGGATCTATAGATTGCATATAAATCAATAAAATCATATCTGCTCCTCAGCTCTCACCCCTCCCTTCAAGGTCAGAGAAATTCAGCCTCATGCAACAGAAGGGACAGGAGGTGTGTTGGGGGTGTGGACCTTGTGGGCTCCAAGATCATTCTACATTCCTGCCCCCTCACACTTCTGTATGGGCAGGGGCATGGACCCTGGGGTCTCAAAGTTCATCTTATTTTCCCACACCCTCATATTTCTCTTTGAACAGGGAGCGTTGCAGAGAGCATGGTGGCCAACCCCACACTACAATCCTGCCCCTGATATACCATCCTATGTAATGTAGGAACAGGGGAGTCCTCCCTTCAAATAGCAATCATGTCACCAATAAGATATAAATACAAGCTGTGATCTTCTGCTGTGCAATGATGTTAGTGTGCATAATGTGTACTGCCATGTATCAGGCTAGGAGCAGAAGCAGAGCATTACATTGACTGATTCAGCACTGCCATGGTCTCCCCTCCCCGATATCAACTTGGAAGCTTCCTGTCCCCTGAATCTTTAGCACTGTGCATGACTGAATTTCTCTGTCCCCTAAAGAAGGGGTAAGAGCTGAAGAGGAGATATGATTTTATTGATTTATATGCAATCTATAGATCCTAGAACTGCAGTGTATGGTTCTGCTTCATCATGTAGGAGGGCAGGGACAGTACTAAAAAAATAGATTTCCCCAGAGTTACCCTATAAAGGGAATCTGTCAGCAGGTTTTTGCTAATCAATGTAGGCCATTATGATGTAGGAGCTGAGACCCTGATTATAGGGATGTTTCACTTACTAGGCTGTGTGTTGCTGTTTCAATAGAATCCACTGTTTTATCAGATTTTCATTACAGAACTAAATGTCTCGGTGACCAGAAAATTGCCCACACGGAAAATTGCCCACATAAGAAACTGATATGTGAAAAATGCCCACAGACATGAATGCCAACAGGAAAATAGTGCTGGAGAATAATATAGAATTTTACGTTATATGCTCTGCAAGATGAGGAATGGTATAGAGGTGTAAGTGAGATGCTCTGCATACGAGGAATGGTATAGAGGTGTAAGTGAGATGCTCTGCATACGAGGAATGGTATAGAGGTGTAAGTGAGATGCTTTGCAGGACTGCAGATGATATAGAGGTGTAGGTGAGATGCTTTGCAAGACAGGGGATGGTATAGAGGTACAGGTGAGATGCTCTGCAAGACGGGGATGGTATAGAGGTGTAAGTGAGATGCTCTGCAAGACGGGGATGGTATAGAGGTGTAAGTGAGATGCTTTGCAGGACTGCGGATGGTATAGAGGTGCAGATGAGATGCTCTGCAAGATAGGGGATGGTATAGAGGTGTAGGTGAGATGCTCTGCAAGACGGGGATGGTATAGAGGTGTAGGTGAGATGTTTTGCAGGACTGCGGATGGTATAGAGGTGCAGATGAGATGCTCTGCAAGATAGGGGATGGTATAGAGGTGTAAGTGAGATGCTTTGCAGGACTGCAGATGGTATAGTGGTGCAGGTGAGATGCTCTGCAAGACAGGGGATGGTATAGAGGTGCAGGTGAGATGCTCTACAAGACGGGATGGTATAGAGGTGTAGGTGACATGCTCTGCAGGGTAGGATAATAAAAAATTATAGGTGAGATGCTCTGCAGGGCAGGGGATAGTATAGAGGTGAAGGTGAGATGCTCTGCAGAACAGGGAACAGTATACGTGTAGGTGACATGCTCTGCAGGGCAGTGGGATAGTATAGAGCAGGGGTCTCAAACTCGGCTGGGTTGGTGGGCCGCACATAGGAAAAAATGTATATCGGGGGCCGCATCCCTTGTAGGACTAAGCAATATTTTTAGCAATACCAGAACTTTTTGCTCAATGTAGTAAAGTGCAAATCCTGATCCCCTTCCTGTAGTAATGTCTGGTCCCAATATTATAGTAATGTCTCCATCCTGGTCCTCTTCATGTAGTAATGTCCCCACCCTGGTCCTCATCAAGTAGTACTGTTGCAGATTCTGATCTCCTTATGTAGTGATGTCCCCCATAATGTCCTCCATTCTGTTCCCCTTTTCTAGTGATGTACTCCATCCTGATCCCCTTTTGTAGTGATGTCCCCTTCCTGATCCCCTTTTATAGTGATGTCCCCCATCCTGATCCCCTTTTCTAGTGATGTCCCTCATCCTGGTTCCCTTTTCTAGTGATGTCCCCCATCCTGATCTTCGTTAGTAGTGAAGTCCCGCATCCTGATCCCCTTTTCTAGTGATGTCCCCCATCTTGATCGCCTTTTCTAGGTATGTCCCCCATCCTGATCTACTTTTATAGTGATGCCCCCCATCCTGGCTTACCTTCTTTTTACAAACACACACTCACTCACAAATACACACTCATACTCACATGCAAACCCACACACTCACACACACACACTTACACACTCCTACACATCTTCACACACACTCACACTACATACACTCACTCACACATACACATACTCACACACACTCACACTTTTCTCACTTTAATGATGTATCGCTCCAGTGCAGGAGGTCGCCGCGATCCCCGCTGTGCTGACTTTCGGCCTCTGCTGTGCTATGACTACCTCCAGCCGCCGCTTAGACAAGCTCTGTTGTTCGGCAAGATCAATGCAATCTGTCAGCTGTGGGCCTTTCATTGGCTGGCAGCTTGCATTGATGAACTTGCTGAGTTGCAGAGCTTGTTAGTGCTGCAGCCGGAAGTCATAACACAGTGGGGACTGCAGTGGCCCACTGCACTGGGGTGATGCATCATTAAGTTGTCCAAGGTGCCGCGGGCCGCACAGTGAAGCCCCAGGGGCCGCATGCGGCCCTCGGGCCGCGTGTTTGAGACCCCTGGTATAGAGGTATAGGTGAGATGTCATGCAATACAAGGGAATAGTATGGAGGTGTAGGTGAGATGCTCTGCAGGGCAGGGGGATAGTATAGAGGTGTAGATGAGATGCTCTGCAGAACAGGGAACAGTATAGGTGTAAGGTGACATGCTCTGCAGGGCAGTGGGATAGTATAGAGGTATAGGTGAGATGTCATGCAATACAAGGGAATAGTATGGAGGTGTAGGTGAGATGCTCTGCAGGGCAGGGGGATAGTATAGAGGTATAGGTCACATGGATGTCACACTGATGGTAGCTGATAAAAAAATGCATAATTGCATCACACTCGTACCACAGTCGCATGACCATAAGGAAAGCACTCGCGCGACTGTCAATCATCAAAATCCCTCTGATAATGCATACCTTAAGGCCGCGTTACACACAGCGATATCGCTAACGATATCTCTGCAATGTCACAGGTTTTGTGACGTTGCAGAGACCTCGCTAGCGAAGTCGCTGCGAGTGACATGCCGCAGCAATCAACGATGAGCTCGCTGACTGCGGAATGGCCAGGACCATTTTCCCATCGTTGGTCTCTCGCTGTCCAGCATCCATCGGCATGTGTGACAGGGGCAACGACCAGCGATCCCCATTCTGCACCCGAGACGTTGAGCGATCCCAGTGAGCGTCAGGGAACGCAGTATATGGATCACCCAGTGTGACGGCAGACCAGCGATCACATAGCGATGTTACAGCGATCCGGCCAGGTCGGATTGCTGGTGGATTGGTGAAACATCGCTATGTGTAACGGGGCCTTTAGTGTGCCTGTACCCTATAGGTGAGATGTTCTGTCAGGCAGAAGAATGGTATAGAATTATAGGTGAGATGCTGTGCTGCAAAGAAGAATGTCAGCAGAAATTGCCCACATAGAATTGCCCACTAAGATGATAATGTATTAGACCTGCAGTCCCATGTAACTCCACAGATAATCCAGTGATACTCCTGTGAGTACAGATAGCAGTGATGGCTCCTCTGAATCTGCTGCTGGTTCAGTTCTGCTGTTTTGGGCTGGTGGGAGGGAGGGAGGAGTAAGGCAGAATCACTGAGAGATGAGAGCAGACTGGATCTATCTATTGCAGATAATGACCGACTGCTACAAACCACAGATCTTCAGCATTTCTGCACTAGGTCACTGTAATTCACAAGATGATCACAGATCATGGGAATCCTCACCTGCACCTCAAATATCAGAGATCTGAAACTTTGTGATGCTGCAAATGGCAATTTTCCTGTGGGCAATTTTCAGGGAACCAAATGTCTCATGCCTCCTAGTCAACTGCTTTGTGACGGTACCTTTACAGACAAGCAGACAGAATTAGATGATTATATAGTAGATTTGTTTTGCTGCATAGAAGGAGAGCAGAGACAGGAGGATGCAACCCCCCCAGCCCCCATGTTAGTGATTTCTACATAACCTTGCTTCTGTGCAGCGCAGTGATATCACTACATGAATATTCATCTTATGGGGAGTGGTCAGCAGAGAGGTAAGTGATCACTCACTGTGATTGACAGATGGAATGAATCTCTTTATTTGCAGTTTACAGAGGATAGGGGGTAAGTATAAATAAAGGAAATACATGAATAGAAAGAGCTTCACCAGAGGAATTAGAAAATGATGTCAGTTACATAAGGATTTATGACCTGACAGATTCCCTTTAAAAGAGTGATCAAAATCTACATTATCCCCATCCCTCCCAAAGTAATAGGAAAATACATAAAATAAATTACAAGATTATTCCAGGTTTATTAATTTGCTTAATTTTCTATCAAACAAAAAATAAATTGATTAATTTGCAGAAGTCAAAATTTCGGCATTAGCTCATAATAATAATAATAATAATAATAAATTATCATCATTATTTATATAATAATAATTTTAGTGAATGATTTCCAGATGGCAATAGTTAAAAATCAAATCAGCCATGTGCAAAGAAGAAACTGCTGCAATTGAGCTCATTACCATATTGGCACATGGTCAGGATGATTTAAATAATGGTGTCGCCGCCTGCCAAGTGCTAAAATAGATAAAGAGGGAATAAGCAAAGTGATAACGTATTTAAAAATGTTGGCGAGAAATGTGGAACCTGAATTTATTGTGAGGAACAGGTTTAGGTTAGATATTTTCTGATCACGTCTCCAGATTTAGAAAAGTTTTGGATACTGTAGTTACATTGTGATGACAATTAAAAAAAAAGTTAAAAAACAAAACATGCTAAGTTATTTCTATTAGTTTATTCCTGCTGGTCCCCTGAATGCTCCTGTTTTTTTTTTTTTCTATATTAAATCCTCTATATGGATTTAGGGTGTACCGCGGTGGAAATCGCACATGGGTAAGTAGTAGCAGGATGGCATAGTTGATTTTAGGAGAACTTGGAAGCTAGTCTGACCCTGTAGACTAGAGTTCCCTAGCTGACCCTCATCCCAGAATTACCTCTAAAGGTACTGTCACATGCGGCAATATGGCTTCCATATCGCCAGCAATTTGACGTTAGCGCGCATGTTCCGGGCACTATTTTGCACATCGCCGTCACCCTGTCACACATAGGGATCTCGCCTGCGTTCTACGGCGATCCTGCGTTCCGGAAATCGCCTGCAGAACACCGGAAGCAATTTCCCTTTTCCATATCGCCACGTCACACGCCACCATCTCATCAGCGATGTGGGCGTATAGTGTGAGACAGGCGTGTCAGAGTGTTTTCACAGCGCCCCTACCACTCCGATTGGTCAACAAAACTGCATAACCGTTGGTCAGCCTTGTCAAGATGTCTGCGCATTACATGATACATATGTCCATTCTACTATATCGCTATTCAAATATGGCGCCTTAGCCATGGCCAGCCAATGGGAACGCAGGAGCGACCACCAATCGTGGCAGACGGAGCGCACCAAACAGAACGCTCAGGCACGCCTCTGGAATTGCTTCCAGATGGTCTGAGCTCGCTTTCTACATCAGTATCGCCCTGTCACACGCCATGATGCGCAGAAATCGCCTGGTGGTTATCGCCTGATTTCACTGCAGAGCAGGGTGATCAGGCGACGCTCCACCGGCGATTTCTCACCGTAAAATCTCCCTGTCTCACGCCACTAAGCATAGGCGATGTGGTTTCCACAAAGTACACAAATTTACGGCGATATGGAAGCCATATTGCCGCGTGTGATGGTACCTTTGCAGTGAACCCTGCCACCCTTACCCTTCCCGAACTATCCCTGGCTGAATCCCCTCACCTCCACCCAGAGAAGGAATAGCAACTCTCACAGGATGGATCCCAAATATGTTAGCTTCAAGAAAGTTTCTTCACCACCACTCTATGTCTTCACAGGATCAGTTCAGAGAAGAGACTGAACTCTATCAGCGACACCAGCTGTGATTAATATGAGCATTTCAAGGCTGGATGAGTGGACAACTACATTAGCTGAAACATTCAGCAAGCAGTAGCATCTCATCTGCGTTTGCAGAGCCACAAGCAGCTAAATACCATGGACAGCAAACATTGCAGCTACAAACACTAACCCTGAATGTGCTAATGGAAATGTACTCCCATTTAAGCTACAATGGAGCATTTTACATGGACCGCAGAGCAGTCAACTTGTGACACATGGATATAGCCCAATTTATTCAGCGCCAATTTATAGGGTCTGTATCAATGGATGTGGTTCACAGGCTCCTCTGGGGCGTGTCTCTAAGCTGCTCTACATGATTACCCTGTTAGCTCCACCCACTTAATAATGAGCAGATCAATTAGCATTAAATAAAAAGATCTCAGGAACCGTATGACAGATTTATAAAAAACAAATAAAAATAGAGCTGTGGGAATGAAATAAGAGCAAAAACTGGTCACTTAGGCTTGGTGACAAAATGTCCTCTTTTTTTTTTTTTTATCATAATTAATGTTTATTGATTAACATCAGAACAGAGTCAAAAACAGGTTACAATATAACAAAGAAGAAGCACAAAGAAGAGTGGCAGGGAATACTATGCGGATTCCATGCAAGTGGAGTCCTTTAAGAGTGTGTTTCAACATTGCCAGTCCGTGCCGCATACAAAATTTATAGGGGTACATTTTTCGTCTCCGGAGATGTAAGGTCTTCATGTGATTAAAGAGAGAGGGTGGGAAGAGGAATATATACAAGAGAGTATATGAGGGGGAGCAAGGAGAGTCGAAGAAAGGAGGGGAAGGAAAAATGCGAGGGGGAAGGGAGGAATGGGAGAGGGGGGGAAATAGTCACCCCAGGGTTCAAGGAGTATTCCAATGACAAGAACTAGAGCAGGACCAGGGACATTCTCCTCATATGGGAACCTTGAGTGCCAATGGATGCACGCTCCACAGGTTCCAGGCGTCTGCCACATAGCGTCTGGCACCATGGTCTAGAGCTAAGTAGTACTCATGGCAAAAATAGAATTAATTCTATCCGTAAGGTCACTCATCGTCAGTGGGGCAGTTTGTTTCCATCTAGCGGCGACACATATTCTGGCTGCTGTCAAGATATATGTCAGCAGGTGGCGTACCCCCGGAGGGAAAGCAATGACCCCCACATGGAGCACCGCCATCTGCAGTTCCAAGGGCAACGAGGACCCAGTAACGGAGTTAATGAGACCCGAGACCAGCTGCCAAAACTGTGCGACCTTGGGGCACCTCCACCACATATGCGGTAAGTCCCCCCTATAACCACACTGCCTCCAGCACTGAGATGAGGTGACCTTACCAAATCTCGCCAATCTGATGGGGGTAGCGTACCAACGGAGATGCACTTTTTTGAGCATTTCTATGTGGTTGAGACATCTAGACGCCTCCTTGACGCAGTGGACAGCGTCCTCCCAATCATTCTCTGAGGCCTGGAAGCCCAACTCTATGACAGTTGGGGAGGTGCGTCTCGGTCTAGCATGTCAGAGTACAGTTGAGACAGTGGCTTCATCGGCCAGGGATCAGCCAGCAAAGAGCGTCTCAGAGCCGATGGAACACACGGGGGCCGCAGGTCCTGGGAAAAGGCGGTAGAGCGCACAAAGTTTGAAATCTGATGAAAGTAGGGGAAAGTCTGTCTGAGGGCCGGAAAGGCAGCCAGGAAGTCCTCTAGGGAGATTAAAGACTGGTTGCGTATGAGGTCTGACAAGGTCTTTGGTCCCTCGTGTCTCCAAACGGACAGATTCATATCAGGGATCAGCCAGCAGAAAGCATCTAGAGGAATAGCCTCGGGGGGAAGTTTGGTCCATTCACCGGCTACCGATCTCCAGACCACTAGCAGCTCGGCTACTGAGTTTAGAAGATTGGGACTGTTGATCCGCCCCACCGAGTTAGCAGCAAGGAGAGATCGCAGTGAGCTTCCCCGAAGAGTGTCCTGCCTGTCGTCATCACCCCACCATTTCCCGCCCACCTCCAGTACTGTAGCTCTGCGATAATTTTCAACATTTGGGACTCCCATACCCCCCCTAGTTAAATGCCGGTAAAGCAAGGATCCCTTTATTCTGGCCGGTGCTCCGCCCCATACGCACCTAGAGATCATGGTTTGAAGTTTCAGTATCAGTTTTTTGGGGTAGTGTATCAGGACACAGCGGAATAAATATAGAATCTTGGGAAGCCATAGCATCCTTACCGACTGTATCCTCGCCATCCAAGACATGGAGCTCAGAGGAAGTCCCCCTAGTGCCCTTCAAGGTCCACCAAAAGGCGGTTCATATTCTTTAATGCTAAATCCAATGTCGGGCACAGGAGAATTCCCAGATAGGGGATCCCTTCAGGTGTCCATTTGAAGGGGAAAGAGTCGGCAAGAACAGCGGCGGCGTTGTTCGGAACACCGATGGGCAGCAGCATAGATTTACTTACATTGAGTTTGTAGTAGGAGATCCGCGCAAAGCAGTCAAGCTGATCCATAATGCTCTGGAGGGAAGATTGAGGATTTTCCGTAACAATAATGACATCATCCGCATAGAGCCCGACCACATGTTTAAATTTCCCAACCGGAATCCCCGAAATTTTCGGGTCTGCCCTCAAAGAGATCGCCAATGGTTCCATGACAAGGGCAAAAACCAGGACCGACAGGGGGCAACCTTGTTGGGTGCCATTAGAGATACGGAAAAGCCTGGACGTGTAGCCAGAGGAAAGAACCCTGGCACACGGATGGGAGTAAAGACTAAGGATCGCCAACAAGATAGGGCCAAAAAATCCGAAGGCGGAGAGGACCTCCCGAAGGTAGCCCCAATGGACCCTATCAAACGCCTTCTCTGCGTCAAGCGACAGGAAGACGCTCGGATTACCTCTCCTCTCTGCCACCTGTATCAAGTCTAGCATCCGTCTAGTCCCATCATTCGCTTGCCTGTCCTGCACGAACCCCACTTGGTCCTGGTGTACCAGGAGAGGAATCACACCACTGAGGCAAGTGGCCAACAATTTAGCATACAGCTTTACATCGGTGTTGAGAAGTGAAATTGGTCTAAAGCTCTCCGGGCGGTCCTGCATCTTCCCTGGTTTCGGAATAGTGGAAATTGTGGCTTCAAGAGCTTCTGTTGGGATGGATCCAGCCTCTTGCCTCATATTTAATAGACGTTGCAGGTACGGAGACAGGACAGGCCCGAAGAGCTTATAGTACTCGTTAATCAGACCATCAGGTCCCGGAGCCTTATTGCTTTTGAGCCCCTTCAGGACTGTGTCAATTTCAGAGCGAGTAAAGGGAGAGTTCAATGTCGCCAGAATATCTGCCGGGAGAGTAGGAATAGCCAATTTCCCCAAGAATTCCACGATGGCCTCTTTCGTGGGTTGGGGGTTTGCTGGTCACTCTTAAGGTTATACAGATCTTCGTAGAATGTTGCAAAGGCCTCGACTATTTCGGAAGGGTGCCTAACCAAGTCTCCCCTCTTATCTCTAAGGACCGTCATCATGCTTCTCACCGCTACCTTTTTTAGTCTACGGGCTAAAAGCTTACCCGCTCTATCTCCAGCTTCATAGTACTTAGTTCGCAGCTTTCTGATGCCGATTTCATGCTGTCTAAGAAGAAGCGAGCGGAGTTTGTTGCGAGTGAGACGGATCTGCGTCAAAATGGCATCTGAGGGTGATTGTTTGTTAGTCGCCTCCAGTCACGGAACAGTCGCTCCCTGCGACGTTTTGCCAACGCTGCCTTTTGAATGAAAAGACCTCGGATTACCGCCTTGTGGGCATACCACAAGACATCGACAGCCATGTCTTCTTGGTCGTTGAGAGTAAAATACTCAGCCACCGCCTCGCCCACATCCTCGGCTATCTGCGGGTCAGTCAGAAGCCCCGCATGTAGCCTCCATCTCCTGGGAGTTCCACCCCCCACGTCAAGTCCCAACTCAAGAGTGATCGGGGCATGGTCAGACCAAGTGATCACTCCCAGCCCCGATGAACAACACCTCTCCAGTGCCTCATCATTGACAAGGAAGAGATCAATTCTGGAGTAGGACTTGTGCACCGGAGAGAAGAAGGTATAATCCCTCTCCTCTGCGTGCTGATATCTCCATACGTCGTGGAGGTGGAACTCCCTGCAGAGGTCCAATGCTCCTCCCCCTCTGCGAGCAACTGCGGAGGAGTCGTTGAAATCTCCGCACACCAGAAGCCTTCCCTTCACCACTCCCCGCAGACGGGCAAACAGATCCCTCAGAAATCCCTACTGGCCTAAATTGGGACTATACACACTTACGATCGTGTGCTGGGTGCCACTAATTTCACAACAGATCTCAACGTATCTGCCCGCATTGTCCGCGAAGGAGGAGAGGAGGGAGAATTGCACCTTATGGCTAACGAATATGCAGACCCCTGCCTTTTTTTGTGTGGCATTAGCAAAAAAACTGTGAAGATAATCCCTATGATGCAGGCGTATATTGTCAGGTTGTAGGAGGTGTGTCTCCTGGAAGCACAATATGTCGGCTCCCGATGATTTGGCCTCTCTCCAGAGGAAGGACCTCTTCGCCGGAGAGTTGAGGCCATTAGCATTCAAGGAGAGAACCTTCAGCGACATGACCGAACCCTAGGGTGGCCGGGGACAGGGGATAGGGAAAGGGGTAAGAGGTAAAAGATAGCTGACCCAAGAGAGGGAGTGGAAGAAAAAAAGAAAAAAGTGTAAAAGTGTAAAAAGAGTAACAAAAACACTATACTAAGCACAAATACACATTAATGTAAACACATTAAAGATTCTAGAGAAAGGAATCAAGTCTCTCTGGGGGGGGAATTTCAGAACCGGGCCCAATATCCCACCCGCGCAACCTTCAGCAGGGGGGAAGAAGAGCTGGAGAGCCGTAAAACAAAGCTAGTCAAAAAGTACCTCACGGGTCAAAAACCCCTAGAGCTCCATTCCAAGGGACCCAGATTGTGGAGAGCTTCCCACACCGGGCAACTTGCGATCCTCACTCCTGTACTTCCCCGACTGTCTCAGCGTTGCGGTGCAGACCCCCCCAGCTCCAGCGCCCGACTCTGAGGTGATGACCAAGGTATCAGGTTCCATGCCCCTAAAGCCTGGGCTGAAATGGGGCCCGTGGGATGGGCAAAAAGTGGATCTCAGGTCTCCACCATATCACCAGTGATAGTGAAAATCAGACCATTCACAGTCAAAAAAGTCTCATAGGACCCTGGGAGTAGAAAAGGACCATGAAAGGGACCCCGGAAAGGTTAAGAGTTCCCAGCGGTGAAGGTGTCTCTAAAGATCAGGCTGCTCAGTTGTCTTTCGGCGTTGTGGGGTCGTTTCTGGCAGAGTTCTCCAGCAGATCATTTCGAGACCTCGGGGATGGGGAGGAGGTCAGGCGCCATGTACGCAGTGTCTTCCTCAGAAGGGTGGGCGAGGCAAAGGAATGCCGTTTCCCCTCATATCTGAATATCAGCGCCGCTGGTGAACCCCAGATATATGGGATGCCTCGTTCACGAAGGACCCTGCAAGACGAGGCAAAGTCTCTGTGCTGGGCCAATGTACCCGGAGAGAGATCTTGGTATATGGAAACATGGTCATACGGGTTGGGCAACGCGGGGCCCCCACGCATGCGGCGCAACAGGCGCTCTGTCACACCAGAGCGGACCATATGTACCAGAATATCTCTGGGCACCCCCTCCGGCGGGGTCCGAGGTTTCGGGATTCGGTATGCTTTTCAATCTCGAGGTCTGTGATGGGGGAGTCAGGAAGGGCCACAGCAAGGAAGGACGCAGCCATTTCAGAGGGGTTTTCAAGTTCGCCAGTTTCAGCCATGCCCCTTATTTTAAAATTGTTGCGCCGGAGGGCGTCCTCCAGGTGGCACAGTCTGTTGCTCATCATCCCCATCTCATCTCCTTGTCTAAGTCAGCATGGCTGTCGGCCAGATTGTTGTGCGCTTTCGCAAAATCTCCCATTTTCCCTTCTAGGTGGGTGGTCCTGTCATTCAAGGCCCCTACATCCTCCCTAAGTGAGCCGACAGTTTCAACAGAAAACAGGGTGCACCGCAATGATCTGAATTATATCAAGGGAAGGAGGGGTCGCTCACCGTGCCAAGATGGACAGATGTGCAAGGCGGAGAGAAGACATGGCACATTGAGGGAGCAACACACACACACGAGTAGTAGAATAGTGAAAATTATAACTTTATTAGTGCAATAGACCAAGCAAGAATAAAAACAATTAAAACCATGGGGTGCCAATGCAGAACACAACGCTGAACATATGTACAGAATACAATGCTGACAAAACATGAGCAGGATATGACACAATATTGGTGATCACAACAGGTTAGACAAAAAACAGGATTGAGTTGTAGGGAGAGACCCGAGGGTGGGGGATGAGAGCAGGTACGAGAAGTACTAGTGCTACTTCACCACAATATTTTACATAAATACGCTTGTTAGCCCAATATAAGGTGTACAGTGTTATGGGTAACCAAAAATTCAGCAAATCATCCAATGAATAGGAGTCGTTTAGTAGTCCCAAACACAGTGGTCCCTAGGGGTGGTCACATATGGATAATAACCAGGGGCTGGCTGGAGCCTCTAACCCCGGGTGGCACATTTCTACAGCCAGCCCTGCCTTGAGAAGCGGGGGGGGGGGTGGGGGGTGCTGTCGGGCTGCCTTGAGAAGCGGGGGGGGGGGGGTGCTGTCGGGCTGCCTTGAGAAGCGGGGGGGGGGGTGGTGGGTGCTGTCGGGCTGCCTTGAGAAGCGGGGGGGGGGGGTGCTGTCGGGCTGTCAGCACTGACCTTGCCTCATGCTGTCTCCGTGCCGTCCCAGCCGCAAGGCGGCGCGCCGGCCGCAAAGCGACACCCGCGGCCGGCCCGTTTCTGCAGGGGGCGGCCCTAATGGTGGACTATACCACCAGCCCAGGGGGCACCTGCCCCCCTGCCACCTGGGCCAGCCCGCCCCTGATAATAACAAAGATCTTATCCATGAGCTAACTAACCGTATAATTGGTACAAAGACCACCCATATATATATATTGGGTACCTCCTATTTTTTGCATATAGTCAAACAGTGTAGGTCACCGTATCCACTGACAGTGGAAGATGAAGTGCATATTACCAGTCCGTAAATTGTCCGAAGTGTCAGTCCGAGGTATGAAGCGAGGTGACTGCAGGGCACCCAGGCCCCACGCGTATCGCTGCCAGGGCGCAGCTTCCTCAGGGGAAGTATGAGTAAGGCTGAGATGTCTGCCATCAGAGTATCTCGTAAGGAGCCTAGGCAGGATTTCAACATACCCTGGGTTACCGGGGCATCCTCCTCCGATCCATGAGCGGCAGTGCGGGGGCTGGATCCCAGGGCTGTGGGAGCCCCTTGGAGAGCGGGAATGCGGTACAACAGCCGGCGCCATTTTGGGTGGCGAAGCAGAGTGCTGCGGCTCTGTGTCAAAGTAACCTGTGAGACGGTTCTCCATCTGGCGTCTCTTTGGAGCCGTTCGCGGCATGTCAGCAGGTTCCAGGGACGTTCACGGGTCGGCCTGAGTCAGTTGCCCGCGGCGGGAGAGCCGAGACAGTGCCGTTAGCAGGGTCACCTAGCAGAGCTCTTCTAGTCTGCGCCCGGCACCATTAGCAGCAGGAAACGCCCCCCAAAATGTCCTCTTTAAGAGAAGGTAGCACTATCTGTGTCAAAACAATGTACAGCAAGAGACAAGGACAGAACGAGAAAAAGTACTAAATCCATTCTTATATAGTTAATAAGGACAGGCAGGCAGTGCAAACGTGAGATTTATGGAGGCAGTACTGGTGCTTAAATCATTTAAAAAATGAAAAGACGAAAAATTCAGAGGGAGGGTCGGTTAGGTGGTGATAGGACCTTTTAAGGATTGGATCTTGTGATTCTTGGTACCAGAGTAGTTATCACGATACTGACGGTTTGGTAGCAGGGTGTCATGCACATGTGGCGCCCCGCCATGCAGGCATAACAGAAGGGTACTTCACCCGTAAAAGAGGTGCAGATACTCTAGCTGCAAGTGGATTCTATGAAGGTGGGTGGAATCCATTAACCAACACTCCCACACTAGCATACACGGTGGGAGGGTACCCTGGAGGGAACAAAACCACCTCTGGGGGGAACAAGGAGGTCTTTTGCCTCCAAGCTTAGAGCTTTTGGAGAGGTCTTTGACCTTGGTTCCTGGAAGGGAAGGGTCTCTCAGCTGAGGGACCAGGAGAAAGGGAGTTGGAGAAAAGGGCTCCCAGGCGCAGAAAGTTACCAGGCACCGGAGCCCGCACCTGTGGAATACTATAGGACCACAGAAAATCCGGAGTCCTGGAAAGTCTACAAATCTCCCAGGCACCTAAGCAACCAGAAGAGGGAACCAGGCACCGCTTAAGGGCAGCGGCCAGCCAGTAGAGGGTTACCCGATGGCAGCAAGGGTGAGAGAAAGAGTGGAGATCAGGTTGATTTCAAGTCACCAGGCTTCATACAAACATTGGGAATCAGGAAGGCACAGACGGGAAAGAAGGCACACACCAAGGGTTCCATCATACCACCTGGGATCCACTTGCAGCCACCCGTTAGCTACCTGTCTTAACATCTTATGCTGAACTGTAAACTGCAACTTACAATGCCAAACGTTTTCAGTAAAGTACCTGGAGAGAAGTGATCTTGACTCTGCTGCATTTCCTTGCGAACGACTTTGCTCCCCTACAGGAACACTGCTCGGAGGTCCAGTCCTACCTGTGGAGGAAGTTACCACACTAGCCGCAATACCATCTACCTCCGGTGGACTGTGGCGGCGCTGGAGGCATCTCACCAGATACTGCAGGTGGCGTCACGACAACTTTGTAAATAATCCCCTGTAAATATAACCCCTTTTTAGAAGGAAGGCCCAGGCCACCACCCCCCGTGACAGCAGGAGCGTTAACCCTTGCCGCCTGACACCCGAGTACCCCATAGCCTGGGCGCAACATATCTTTTTCTGGCGGTCACGAACAGGATATCGTGCCTGGTACCACAGGGTACTGTGTGCCTTGAAGGCTTCAAGAATTGCATTGCGCATGCGGCGTGGGTGTACTGACGTCACCCGATGCCGGAAATGACGCGTTTTTCGTCATTACAGCCCCATTACAGCCCAGGCAGTGCCGAGGACAGCAGGCAGGCGCTGAATACAATATGAATAGAAGATCACGCCTATTAGGGCGTGATCTTATGATGAAGATGGCCAGCCCTAGGGACTAAAGAATATAGCCCCTGCTAATTAAAATCGCTAATGAGTAAGTTATAAAACATTTTTCTCCACTTTCACAGGATGCTTTTCTGAGCCAAATGGAGTGTGGGATTACTGATACTATGCTGCAGGGACATGTTTTGATAGCTTAGGAGGCGTTTTGGAGGTGACAGGATCCCTTTAATGCAGGAGACTCCTCTATTCGGGGTAACAGGTAAGCATCTTTGTGAGTGATCTTATTGACTTCCCTGTAATCCACACACATCCTCATTGTGCCATCCTTCTTTCTGACTAGGACTAAAGGGGCTGCCCAGGGACTATAGCTATCTCTTATAACTCCGGCCTCCTTCATGTCCCGCAGCATCTCTTTGGCATGCTGGTAGTGATTTGGTGGAATGGGTCTGTGTCTCACTCTAATTGAGGGATGATCTCCTGTGGGTATGCGATGGTGTACCCCTTTAATCCTCCCAAAATCTAATGGATGCTTACTGAATATCTGTTTGAAGTCTTGTGCTAACCGGTAGACTCCCCTCTTCTGGTGAGAAGGGGTGGCATCAGTTCCTACGTGCAAGTGCTGACACCACTCCTCTAGCTGTCCTCTTGTTATCCTCCGCCTGACTAGACGGGGAGACGGGTTGCCTGTATGTTGTTATTACAGACAGTATACAGCTTTGCTACAGTAGCATACCGGGGTAGTTTTGCTTCCTCTTCCCCACAATTTAATACACGGATTGGTACTCTTCCCTTGCGTTCATCCACCACCCCTCTGGCTGTCAGTAGAGTAGGTCTATGCATTGAGTATACCGGCTCTACAACTGCCTGGTATTCCTTTCCTCTGAGACCTATAGCTGTTCGACACCATATCATCATTTTACTTTTCGGTGGTAACACAATGGGAACCGGGATTGTTACCTGCACACTGCCAATCTCTCCCCCAAACAAAATTTCCTGTTACTTGTGGATGAGGGCTTAGATTTCTCTTTGGATTACTCTTGTCCGCCCATAACCAGCAGTCTCAGCAATCTGTCGCAGTAAAAGCAACACTTCTCCAAGGCAGTTTTCAATAACATTTGTACCAATTACCATGTAGGGGTATTTTTCATCAGGATTATCTTCTGCCACACATAACCCTTGGTCTTTTAACTCCACCCTCCTCAGCTTTATTGTGACTTCTCTGAACCTCACCTGATTCTGTGGTTGCCCATTAGCTGCAAGAATGACAAAGCTAGCTGCATGAGAACTGTATCCATTTTTGGCACGGATGTCCTGGGCACAGAGACCCAGAAGCAGTAAGGAAGCTAGGTCAACTTGCAAATGGTGTTGAAATCAAGCAATGTAGTTAAATGATGAAGTGCACTAGCTGTCTTAAAGGGAAAATATCCTTCCTAAAGTAAGCAGCACTAGATCTGCACAGTCACTGGATTTGATACACACAGATGTTTGCGGTCCAATGAGTTATCAAACTCCAAGCAAGAAGAGATATTTCCTCACTTTTATTGATGATATACAGTCGCCTACCTGCTTCACAGTAAGGATGAAGTTCCACAGAAACTTGAAGAATATCTTGCCGTAGTGTTTAACAAGTTTGGAAGAATGTTAAAAGCCCTGCGTACAGATAATGGGACTGAGTATACAAGTAGTAAGGTGCAAACCATTTTGAAAAAGAATGGAATCGTGTTCCAGACCATTCCATACCACCCAGAACAGAATGGCATTGCAGAGAGAAAGAACCACACTCTTTGTGAAAGTGGAAGGAGTATGTTGCTTGATGCCAATCTACCTACAATGTATTGAGGAGAAGCCATCATGACAGCTTGCTATCTTTAAAACAGACTGCCAGGCAAAGCCACAAATAAAACTCCATATGAGCTATGGAACTGCGAGAAGCCTAACCTGAAGCACCTCAGGATATTTGGGAGCAAAACATTTGTGTATTCTCCCAAAGAAAAACATTCCAAGTGGGAATCACATGCAAAGCAAGGAGTCCTGGTGGGCTATAGTAAAACTCAAAAGGGATACAGAATCCTGCACCAAGAGACCAATACAGTAACAATCAGCAGAGACGTAGTGATTGATGAGAACTCTGGTTCACTCAAATTCCATGAAGTTACACCAGTCATTCGAGCCAAAAAACAAGAATAAGAATTTCAATCACCAAACTCAGACACTGAAAAAGAAAACACTGAAGTCTGGATAAGCTCTGAAGCCAGCAAGTAAGAAACAGAAGAACCAAGTCAAATTCCAGTCAGAAGATCAGTAAGGCCAAAACAAAGGTATCCCAGATAGACGACTTTCTTATATGGTCAGAATACTTCCTGAACCAGAGCCACAGTCATGGCAAGGAAAAAGAGCTCTCAAAAGCCAAAGGTTCGTCAAAACTCCAGCAATGAGAATTGCAGACAAGCCGTGGGGGCACTTTTGTATATGAGGACAACCAAGGATGTATTAAACTTGCCAGCAGTGAGAATATTAGTGCAAGGACTAAGCACATCAACGTTAAACATCACCACTTATGGGACTTAGTGAAACGTGATGTACTAGAGTTTGTTTATTGCGAGTCTGACAAGATGTTAGCTGATAGTATGACAAAACCATTGCCAAGAGCCAAGTTTGAGGACTTCAGAACCACAATGGGACTAACAGGATAAGTAATTGTTGAGTGGGGGTGTTGGAATATGTTTAGTACAACAACTCCATTCCTGTCTATGTAAGTGTTCTATTGCTAAGTTTGTACATTGTCTATGAAGTTAGATAACAAAAAAAAACACTTCAAGAGGCTCACACACAGGAAAGACCATGTGACTGTACTCAGTTTCCTGTGTCTGTGCATAAGAGAAGAAGCAGCTTGCTGATGCTGCACAGAGACACTTAAGATATGTATATTCCTGATTCCACAAAGCCTATCATATTTGTACCTGTTTATTGCTAATTAAAGCTCCATTTTGTTGTCAACACGCTTGAGAGTATCCTGAATGATCTGCTCCCAACAATTTACCTGCCTGTCCTGAAGAAGAAGTGGAATCTCACTTTGAATCATGTTGAATAAAGCATCTTTCAGCTACTCCTGGAGTGTTAACATCCTACAGCAGCGACAGCGACACTGGAAGATGCAGTGATGACCCCGGACGTCAATAGAATAGCTATGGGCAAATCAACAATGAAGTCACTGGACGAGGTCTTCACATCAAGGAACATTTCACTGGTGATGAAGACACGGCTCGTACATAGTCTGGTCTATTCAATGGAAGCAAAGATCACCAAGCTACGACTTGTCTACACATGATACGAAGACAGCAATCAGGAGAAGGATGTCATGGTCAGAAGAATAGAAAGAAAGAATAAGGCGAAGAGGAAGACCAGCAGTCCAATAGCTTGATGCTATCAAGATAACGGCAGAGAAGGCCCTGGTGGACCCATCTAGGCTTAGAGAAAATTCCTGGTGAAGTTATGTAGGCTTGATGAAGAAACTGGTGGAACTATCTAGGTTTGGAAAAGACCCTGGTGAACCTATCTAGGCTTGGAGAAGACCCTGGAGGAGCTATCTAGGCTTGAAGAAGACCCTGGTGAAGCTACCTAGGGTTGTAGAAGACCCTGGTGGACCTATGTAGGCTTGGAGAAAACCCTGATGTACCAATCTAGGCTTAGAGAAGACCCTGGTGAACCTATCTAGGCTTGATGAATAAACTGATGGACCTATCTAGGCTTGGGAACACCCAGGTGGATCAATATAGGATTGGAGAAGACCCTGGTGAAGCTACGTAGACTTGGAGAATGCCTTGATTGACCTATCTAGACTTGGAGAAGATCCTGGTGAACCCATCTAGGCTTGGAGAAGACCCTGGTGGACCTATTTAGGCTTGGAGAAGACCCTGGTGGACCTATCTAGGCTTGGAGAAGACCCTGGTGGAGCTATCTAGGCTCGGAGATGACCCTGGTTGACTAATCTAGGATGCACAAGATCGAACTTCCTACAGAGCGTTTATCCATCAAGTCTCCATGGCTTAGCTGAATGCCGGTAAATAATAAATAATCCAATTAAACATGTTAGTGGCATCTCTCATGAGCTTTTCCTTCTAATTTGTTGAACTTCTGTCATCTGCCAAATGAATATTCTTTTTGCAAGTAAAATAATACATATATTTTTTTTTTTAAGCCAGCCTTGGAGCAAGTAATGTTTCGCTCCACCCGTGTAACTTTTTTAGATGTCACTTCTCATTTTCTTTCATTAGGAAAAATCCTAATTATGAAAAGTTTTCGCAGCTGGGAATGGAAATTTGTAAGCACATTTGCATAATTTGCTGACAATGTAGAACATATGGATGACTACAGTCTCCTTAGAAACTTGTGGCCTTTGTTTCCATGTTGTCTTTCAGCGTTAATGTAATCACTCCGTGACATTCTGCCTAGAAGTGTTCACTCCGCGCTCCACGCCAGCACATTCTCATGTAATACACAATCATCTATTTATACTCTGCTCTACATGGTAAGTCTCCTAAATGAGCAAAAGTAGAGTCAAATGATGCTGATTTCAACAATAGTGAACTTGTAGAGAATATCTGCACTGCTTCTTATAATCCCCTTATTAAAGATACATTTCCTTTTATTAGCAGATATTGCTTGTTACTATCCCCGGAGGTCTAGGGGAGTGATTGAAGAGAATTCCTGCCTCCTTTTCTTTCAAGAGTAGTGGAGAGTGTCACGGCGTGGTATACAAGAATCAGGAGTCAAGATGGTAAGATGGGAAAAGGTGAAATAGGGAACTAGTCTGACCCTGACTGGGGTCCCTGGCTCACCCTGTTCCTGGAGTTACCTCTGAAGTTAGGATGTCCAGGCCGCCTCCCTTGCCCTTTGCTCCTTACCAGCCCTAGGTTAAGAGCCCCTACCTCCACCCACGAATCAGGAAAACCCAGCAACTCCTATGGAAAAGAACAGCAGCAGCACAGCACGTCCTCACTGCATGGGGTCCAAGTAGAGACTGAACTCTTTCTGCGACACCCAGTGGAGGGAAGTGGAACTACTTAAAGGCTGAGGGAGTGGAGATCAGAATTCTGAAACACCCCTCCACCTCCACTTCCCTTCAGAGCCGCACACAGAATGGACTACAGCAGCATTCTGGTATTAACTCTGGAAGTGTCAAAGGAAATTAACTGTGATTAAACTACAGCACTATTACATGTGAACTGCAAAGCAGTCAACACTTGACCAAGAGGTTAATGTCAGCATGCTTGGTAGTTAAAGTTAGAAGTAAGGCCAGCTACGCTACTAATCTACAGCAGAACATAGATCAGCATCACAGGTGCCCTAGAGCTGGTGTAGCATAGTGGTTAGTGCACACTTCCCTGGTAGTGTAGGGTTATGATATGTTGCAATAGCTGAAGTGCCTTGAAAAAACATTCTTACCTTTCTACATTTTTTCAAGTTCAACCTAAAAACTTGAATATATTTTGTTGAAATTTTACATAACATACCAACACCAAGTTCAAGAATTTGCGAGGTGTAAAAAGAAATAATACCTGGTTTTCTAAATAGTTAAAAAATATAAATCTGAAAATTGTGATGTGCCTTTGTATTCGTCCTCCCTGAATCAATATTTTGTTGGATCACCTTTTTCTGCTATTAGTGCTGCAAGTCTTTTGGGTTCCGTCTCTCTAGCTTTGCACACACTCGCTCTTGCTCAGTGAGATTGGATGGGGACGTCTGTGAGCAAATTTCAAGTCTTGCCACAGATTCTCAATGAGTAACATAAAGACAGTAGCATGCTGAAATACCAAGACATGCAACTTTGAACTTAAATGGGACCTGTCAGGGTGATTTAGGCTCTAAAGCTCTGACTACCTGTCCCTGCAGCTTCCAATCACCTCCCTAACCATCCTTGTGTGCCCTAACGGTGTCCTATTTTGCTTGGCGTTCTCCTGGCCTTCGTTTCCCCTCCTGGCTGTAGGTAGCACGCCCTACTGGTCGTGAGAAGCGATCCCCCAACGCAGTAATCCCCACATTATAGAGTCCTTTGGATTAACGGTAACAGTCCAGAAGGTCAACACAGTAATCAGTTCACAAATTATTCATTACAAGAATCAGCACACTATCAAACTATATACAGTGGGCCATGAACACTCTAGTCCTCACACTCACAGGGCATACCAGCCTCTAGGACCAAGGGCCGCTCATAGTTTACCTATGCGGTATAAGTCCCTGTCCGGGTGTTCTTTGGGAAGGTGAGCCACAACATCTTTCCAGTTCACAAAGACCTCCTCATACAGGCCGGGTTCCCGGATGAAACCCCAGCCGTTGGCCAAGTTGCTTCTGGACCTTGCCTTTTGACTACTCACTTGCCTAGCCCCTTATCCAAACTGTTTAGGGCCGCTTCACACTGCGGCATGATCCGGTCCGGTTCTGTCCGGGAGGACCCAGACAGCTGCGGACCGGATCAGCACACACAGGACTGGGGGCTATTATGCCCTCCGGTCCTGTGTGCAGCACACGTTGTTCCCGCGGCTGATAAGTCAGGACCGCGGGCGCCGCGGTCCTGACCTGTCAGCGGCTGCAGCTGCGTGCGCTGCACACAGGACCGGAGGGGCATAATAGCCCCCCAGTCTTGTGTGTGCTGATCCGGTCCGCAACTGTCTGGGTCCTCCCGGACAGAACCGGACCGGATCATGCCGCAGTGTGAAGCGGCCCTTTGATCTGACCACAAAGTGTGACCTGTTTACTTTTGTATCTTGCTCCTCTGTTTTTGATGTACACTCTTGGTATTTGACCCTTCGCTCCATGATTAGTCCACCACTACTGGAGCTGGTGCTCTACCATCACCGGATCTAGCGCTCCACCATTATCAGAGCTGACCCAACCTACTGTCTCCTCCCCACTGCCCTGTAGAATGTAAGCCCGCGAGGCAGGGTCCTCTCTCCCCTCTGTATCAGTCTGTCACTGTTAGTTCTTTTATTGGATTTTTGCTTGTTTTGTATATATCCCTTTGGAATCAATGGTGCTCTATAAATAAATAATAATAATAATTTTAACGGTTCAGTGTATAGAGAACTTTCAGAATATTAATGGCTCGCGCTCCTATGCAGATTGCGCAGAAGAGGCAGAGAAGTCCCCGCTCTGCTGCAAAAGCCAACGGGACTTCAAACAGCGTTTATAATAAAGTTGTGTTTTTATACATTAATGCTGCCCCACCCCAGGTCCCCACAATTTATATACATGCTCCAAATAAACTTTAATGACAATTGCACAAATTATCATAGGGCACTAGCCCTGTTTCTGAGGCAGCGGTCAGGGAATTGGTTTATGTAGTGCGGGAAAACCCACATCAAGAATTGACACGCTGCAGATTTTTACGCACTAAAATACGCAACTCATCCACAGCGGATAGGCTTTGCTGGGAAAACAAGTTGCTGCAGATTTAATGCAGATCTGCTGCGTATACGCACCAAATATGCAGCAAAATACGCATCGTGTGAATGCGCCCTTATATGCCCCTGGGTGCATGATGATGTCTGACTTGAACTGAGGAACCTAAAGGGTGAACAAAAAAGTGAAAAATGAATGTATAAAATGTGTATTAGAGCATTGGTGCCGCTGTTTCATCAAATACACTCAACATTACTTTTTGTACAAAATTTAGAATAAAATAAGCAAAAAAGAACAAAATGATTGCAGACTATTTTCTTGTCATAGAAAACCATACGGATTCAGTATTTTTTCGATGATGATATAATTGACAACGATATTGTGAAATTTCACGTCTCTTTTATTACAATATTTAGAGAGCTGGAAAAAAAATAAAGGTGACAGATAAAGAAGTAAAGATAAACTTGACTACACCACTACAAAACTAAGGCTCTGTGCACACTGGAGAACAAAACTAAGGCTCTGTGCACACTGGAGAACAAAACTAAGGCTCTGTGCACACTGGAGAACAAAACTAAGGCTCTGTGCACACTGGAGAACAAAACTAAGGCTCTGTGCACACTGGAAAACAAAACTAAGGCTCTGTGCACACTGGAAAACAAAACTAAGGCTCTGTGCACACTGGAGAACCAAACTAAGGCTCTGTGCACACTGGAGAACAAAACTAAGGCTCTGTGCACACTGGAGAACAAAACTAAGGCTCTGTGCACACTGGAAAACAAAACTAAGGCTCTGTGCACACTGGAGAACAAAACTAAGGCTCTGTGCCCACTGGAGAACACAACTAATGGTGGGTTTACACACACCAATCATTGTATCCAATATCTGAACAGATCTCTGGTTGCAGTGAAATAATGGACAGATTGCTCCATGTTGTACACAGCCACAAAATGGAACTATGTGTCCATGATTTCACTGCAACCAGAGATCTGTTCAGATATTGGATACAATGATTGGTGTGTGTAAACCCACCATAAGGCTCTGTGCACACTGGAGAACAAAACTAAGGCTCTGTGCACACTGGAAAACAAAACTAATGGTGGGTTTACACACACCAATCATTGTATCCAATATCTGAACAGATCTCTGGTTGCAGTGAAATCATGGACACATAGTTCCATTTTGTGGCTGTGTACAACATGGAGCAATCTGTCCATGATTTCACTGCAACCAGAGATCTGTTCAGATATTGGATACAATGATTGGTATGTGTAAACCCACCATAAGGCTCTGTGCACACTGGAAAACAAAACTAAGGCTCTGTGCACACTGGAGAACAAAACTAAGGCTCTGTGCACACTGGAGAACAAAACTAAGGCACTGTGCACACTGGAGAACAAAACTAAGGCACTGTGCACACTGGAGAACAAAACTAAGGCTCTGTGCACACTGGAGAGCAAAACTAAGGCTCTGTGCACACTGGAGAACAAAACTAAGGCTCTGTGCACACTGGAAAACAAAACTAAGGCTCTGTGCACACTGGAGAACACAACTAAGGCTATGTGCACACTGGAAAACAAAACTAAGGCTCTGTGCACACTGGAGAACACAACTAAGGCTATGTGCACACTGGAGAACAAAACTAAGGCTCTGTGCACACTGGAAAACAAAACTAAGGCTCTGTGCACACTGGAGAACAAAACTAAGGCTCTGTGCACACTGGAGAACAAAACTAAGGCTATGTGCACACTGGAGAACAAAACTAAGGCTCTGTGCACACTGGAGAACAAAACTAAGGCTATGTGCACACTGGAGAACAAAACTAAGGCTCTGTGCACACTGGAGAACACAACTAAGGCTCTGTGCACACTGGAGAACAAAACTAAGGCTCTGTGCACACTGGAAAACAAAACTAAGGCTCTGTGCACACTGGAGAACAAAACTAAGGCTCTGTGCCCACTGGAGAACACAACTAATGGTGGGTTTACACACACCAATCATTGTATCCAATATCTGAACAGATCTCTGGTTGCAGTGAAATCATGGACAGATTGCTCCATGTTGTACACAGCCACAAAATGGAACTATGTGTCCATGATTTCACTGCAACCAGAGATCTGTTCAGATATTGGATACAATGATTGGTGTGTGTAAACCCACCATAAGGCTCTGTGCACACTGGAGAACAAAACTAAGGCTCTGTGCACACTGGAAAACAAAACTAAGGCTCTGTGCACACTGGAAAACAAAACTAAGGCTCTGTGCACACTGGAGAACAAAACTAAGGCTCTGTGCACACTGGAGAACAAAACTAAGGCACTGTGCACACTGGAGAACAAAACTAAGGCACTGTGCACACTGGAGAACAAAACTAAGGCTCTGTGCACACTGGAGAGCAAAACTAAGGCTCTGTGCACACTGGAGAACAAAACTAAGGCTCTGTGCACACTGGAGAACAAAACTAAGGCTCTGTGCACACTGGAAAACAAAACTAAGGCTCTGTGCACACTGGAGAACAAAACTAAGGCTCTGTGCACACTGGAGAACAAAACTAAGGCTATGTGCACACTGGAGAACAAAACTAAGGCTCTGTGCACACTGGAGAACAAAACTAAGGCTATGTGCACACTGGAGAACAAAACTAAGGCTCTGTGCACACTGGAGAACAAAACTAAGGCTCTGTGCACACTGGAGAACAAAACTAAGGCTCTGTGCACACTGGAGAACAAAACCAAGGCTCTGTCACACTGGAGAACAAAACTAAGGCTCTGTGCACACTGGAGAACAAAACTAAGGCTCTGTGCACACTGGAGAACAAAACTAAGGCTCTGTGCACACTGGAGAACAAAACTAAGGCTCTGTGCACACTGGAGAACACAACTAAGGCTCTGTGCACACTGGAAACCAAAAACTAAGGCTCTGTGCACACTGGAATACAAAACTAAGACTCTGTGCACACTGGAGAACAAAACTAAGGCTCTGTGCACACTGGAGAACAAAACTAAGGCTCTGTGCACACTGGAAAACAAAACTAAGGCTCTGTGCACACTGGAGAACAAAACTAAGGCTCTGTGCACACTGGAGAACAAAACTAAGGCTATGTGCACACTGGAGAACAAAACTAAGGCTCTGTGCACACTGGAGAACAAAACTAAGGCTATGTGCACACTGGAGAACAAAACTAAGGCTCTGTGCACACTGGAGAACAAAACTAAGGCTCTGTGCACACTGGAGAACAAAACTAAGGCTCTGTGCACACTGGAGAACAAAACCAAGGCTCTGTCACACTGGAGAACAAAACTAAGGCTCTGTGCACACTGGAGAACAAAACTAAGGCTCTGTGCACACTGGAAACCAAAACTAAGGCTCTGTGCACACTGGAAACCAAAACTAAGGCTCTGTGCACACTGGAAAACAAAACTTAGGCTCTGTGCACACTGGAGAACAAAACTAAGGCACTGTGCACACTGGAAAACAAAACTAAGGCTCTGTGCACACTGGAGAACAAAACTAAGGCTCTGTGCACACTGGAGAACAAAACTAAGGCTATGTGCACACTGGAGAACAAAACTAAGGCTCTGTGCACACTGGAGAACAAAACTAAGGCTCTGTGCACACTGGAGAACAAAACTAAGGCTCTGTGCACACTGGAGAACAAAACTAAGGCACTGTGCACACTGGAGAACAAAACTAAGGCTCTGTGCACACTGGAGAACAAAACTAAGGCTATGTGCACACTGGAGAACACAACTAAGGCTCTGTCACACTGGAGAACAAAACTAAGGCTCTGTGCACACTGGACACATTTTATTGTGCTGTGTTTTTCAGCTCCACAATTACAGCTGTGTAAAAAAAAGAGTACAAAGTACAAACGCAGCACAAATGAGGGGACACACACAGACAGACTCACACTAAGACAGACAGAGACAGACACACCCCAAGACTGATGGTGTTTTTCTCCTGAGGAAGAGGCTGAGACAGCCTTGAGACGCGTAAGGCACGGAATAAAGGCACCGATTATTTTATCCTGGACGTCCTGTCATTTCATATTCAGCAGCGCGGACCATATGTATTTGTCCAAATTTGCTATACACCCCAAGACAGACACACAGACACACCCCAATACAGACAGACACACACATTTTTATGCACACATAATCAGACAGACACACCCCAAGACAGACAGATGGACACACCCTAAGGCAGCCAGACATTTCCCAAGATAGAAATACAAACACATCCCAAGACAGAAAGACAGACACATCCCAAGACAGACAGACATACAGACAGACACACACTTTATTAATTGCCCCAATGATCCCATGGCGAGCTCCAGTGATTTTTTTTCTTTCCGGGCAGGACCTGTGTGTACTATACTTCCAAGACCTGCATCCCATGTGACTCAGGTGAGTCACATGTCCATGTCCAGTGAGCCACTTCATGCAGGTCCTGACCATGGGTGAACCTAGCCTGTTTGCTGCCTGAGGTGAACTGCAAAACGGCGCCGCCTCAAAAAAAAAAATGAACCACACAGAAGAATCCAGAACAATAATCATTAATGGAAATGGCAGACTTGGCACAAGCTACAGACACACAATGATGGCTGACAGAGCTGTGGTCCCATAGGCGGGCACAGTCCTGCATCCCTATACCATACACATAGGAGGCAGGTACTAATTGCAACCTATTATCTCTGGCACACGCCTACAAAACTCTGGGCAGCTCCAATGTGGCCACAGCCTGGCACTGACTAGTCAGACATGTCACAATGCAGCACCGTCTACACTCCACAAGCAACGACCTGCAGTCTGAGCATCAACAAGCCGCCACTGCACTAAACTGGTAAAATAGCACTTCTCCTCCAACAGACCACGCCTCCTTTTCCAGAAATGCTCAGCCAATCACAAGGGCCGCACACGGACTGTCTGAAGCTATTAGCAGGGGCCTACCAATTGGGTAGGGTAATGAATGTGGAAGCCGAAATATGGATGAGCGCCACCGATCAACTGCCTCTTGGGAGAAACATGGCTGGATGCGGCCATGGGTGTGGTGTGTAAGTTATGGCCAATCAGTCCTGCAGCAGAGGGACAAGGCATCCTGCACCAGGGGCATGCAAAGGGATAATGGGGCCACATAGCAGATGTTCTTCTTACCCCCACCAAAAAAAAATATTTGACTGGGTCACATAAGAACATATCTCACAACTTTGCAGACCTTACAGAGTGCATTTCCTCCTATTGAAGCCAATAGATATATTTTTAATTGCCCCCATAAACTATGATGCCAACAAACAAGCCTCACAAACACTGTGATCCCCCCACAGTGAATTCCTTCACAGGACTCTCCACACACACAGTATGATGACCCTACTGTTACCCCATCAACTAAACGCACAGTATGATCCCCGACTGTGACCCCCCCACATAACCATCCATGAAGTATAATGGACCTACATACAGTATAATGGCCCCTACACCTCTTTGCACTGTATAAT
The DNA here is from genome assembly GCA_033576535.1 of Allobates femoralis. Classification (NCBI taxonomy): domain Eukaryota; kingdom Metazoa; phylum Chordata; class Amphibia; order Anura; family Aromobatidae; genus Allobates; species Allobates femoralis. The sequence goes on from JARQOC010000002.1 coordinate 725,746,525, forward strand.
AGCCCCCAACACTCAAATAGACCTCCAAAAAGTGTAAAGGCTCCCTCATAGCCCTCCAATTATTATAATGGCTTTCATATAGTATAATATCATAATGCTCCTCCATAGCTATCCATATAGTATAATGCACCTCCATAGTCCTCCAAATAGTATAATGCACCTCCCATAGTCCTCCATATAGTATAATGCACCCCATAGCCCTCCATATAGTATAATGCAACCCCTTAGTCCTTTATATAGTATAATGTACCCCCATAGTCTTTCATATAGCATAATGAACACCTCATAGCTCTCTATATAGTATAATGAACCCCCATAGCCCTCCATATAATATAATGCACTATCCATAGTCCAAATACTATAGTGCATCCCCCATAGTCCTCCATATAGTATAATGCACCCCATAGCCCTCCATATACTATACAGCACCCCCCATGTACGGTATAATAAAGCACCCCCCCTATATACAGCACAGCACTCCTATATACAGTACACCCATATACAGCACAGCAACCCCATAAACATCATAGCACTCCCCAAATACAGTGCAGCATCCTCATATACAGCAACTGCATATACAACACAGCACCCCCATATACAGCACAGCACCCCCATATAAAGCACAGCACCACCCATATACACCACCCCCATATACAGCACCCCATATAAAGCAAAGCACCCCCATAATCCTCCTATATAATAATGCAGATTACATTGTCACTGATTAGAAAACAGGATACTCACCCCTCTCCTCGATCCTCACAGCTCCGGTGTCCTCAGCATGTGCCCTGTGCTCTGTACAGTGGGATGCTGAGTGATGACATCATAGCCCCCTGCCATGCAGAGAGCACTCAGTGGCGGGAGATTTAAATGCACACAGCGGGCGGCGCTGTGCACAGATTGTGGGCGGCGGGCCACATAGCAGGGCACCTGTCGCAGTGCCACACCTCTATTCAGCAGCTGAATGCGCTGCCTGAGGCGGCCAGCTCAAGTTGCCTCATGGGTAGGTGCGCCCCTGGTCCTGCCAGTGCATGGAAGGAAGAAACCACCAGAGCTCACTGTGGGATCACCACGGAGGGTGAGTACTGGAGTGTTTTTACTCTGGAAATTGCAGTTAAAAAAAATGATCACAAACGCACTGTGTGAATATCAATCCATTTGTGGTGCTTTTTAATGGACCTGTTAATTGACATGATAGTTTTTGAGTGCCTCGAATTTCTGCAGCAAAAACACACGTATGGGCAGAGCTTTTTTGAAATCTCATAGACTTGAATGTAAATTCTGGGGGTGATGTGTTTTAGCTGCAGAAACGTATCACCAAAGTTGCAGCACAGTGGGCACATAGCCTTATACTGCATATAGTGTTGCACGCTGAGGTTTTTTCAGTTTTTTGGGGGTTTTTTATCAAAACTGTGTTGAAAGTTTTTTTCTGGCAAAATCACACCGAAAACACAAAACGTAAGTGGCGCCCCACTGGTGAGTGCGCCATAGTAGGGGTACTGCACCCATTACTGAGCATGCAGTATTCCTGTCATTGGGGAGAGTAAAGTCAACCTGAGGCTCTTATCCCAGCAACCCTACACCTAACATAGGGGACCAACTGGCCACCCGTTACCAGGGTAACCGGTCCTGGTGGGAGCAGAAGGAGCGGGAACGAAGAGACAGAGTCAGTCAGTGAGTTAAGCCTGAAGAGTCCTAGAGAGACACAGAGAGCGCCCGAATAGGAGCGGCGACCCAGACGGAAGGAGGAAACCCAGTGTAAGACCTTACCACAGTCTGGGGGAATACTGGTCCACAACGGGTTACCAGCTCCGAGTCACAGTGCAGGCAAGTCTAACCCTGAGCCGTCAATACCGGCGGGTCGCAGGTGTGCCCGGAGCAGCGCCGACTGTGTCCAGAACGCGCAGCCCCACCAGAAGCACTAAACCAGGTTGAGCCCCTTAGAGAAGAAGGGAAACTCATAGCACCCAATGGGCTGGTAGACAAGTGGGTTGTGCAGGAGAGCGCAAGGATAGTGAGAAGGCGCAAGAAAGACAACAGGGGACAGTGAAGGTACTAAGGAAGGAACACTCTGGGAGCCTCAAAGAGACTTTATTCTCAGTGACTACCCGGCCAGCTACCCGCTAATGACTGTGTAATTGTGAACCTGAACCATAAATGTTTACAAGTAAACACCCGCGAAGAGCAAGTACGGCTCAAGTGTCTCATTTCCACTAGGCTGCAGAGCAGCTACGCTGACCACATCCAGCACTGGGACAACAAGTGCTGCCCATTCCTGCCCCGGGGACCCTGCTCCACCTGCAGGGAGCAATACCACCCAAGCTGCAATACCATTGTCCCCAGCGGTCTAACAGTAGCGCTGGAGAACTCACCAGAAACTGCAGGTGGCGTCACGAGACTTTCTTTATTACTTTTATTATTTCACCTTTTATACGGTTGACCCCAGGGTACGAGCTCGGGCACCTGCCACCGAGATAGCACCCTAACTCCACGCCTGGGTACCGGGTTCCCATAGACCCCTGGGCGGGTCACCTAGGCTATGTTCACACTTTGCATTTTTTATCCTTTTTTTGGATCCATTCTTGCAAGTAATGCATCACTCAAATGGAATCCCAGGTCAATGGGTTTTCTAATCTTGCTGTTCAATCTGTGTGAACATAGCCCAATACAGATTATCCTGAATGTATTATTTGCAGGGTTTTTTAAGTAATTTTATATCTTTTGTCTTATTGTATTTACCGATGTTTTTGTGCCAAGTTCATCAAAATCGCATACTTAGTTCATGAAATTGGTGCAAAATAAAGAATGTTTTTTATTTATTTTTTCTAGCGTGTTTAACCAAAAGTGCAAAAACATCTGAAAACCTCAAACTTGGGTCCACAAGGCCTAATTCGTCAATTGCAGAGGGGTTAAGTCACGTATTGTGATATTCATGGTGTTTTTTGTCCCAGGTTCTTTATAATGGCTCTCACAATTTATGACTTTTGCACAAAAACAAAAATAATGGTCTTTATTTTTGTTTTAACCTTTTTTGCGATTTTCTTTTAGTACAAATTATCAGAAATTTCTCAAAATACTACAAAAATTGTGCAAATATAATCTGGAATGGTTAATGGACTAGGGAGAAATTCCTCCCTAACTGAATGCATGGAAAAAAACGACACTTATACAAACCAACAAATCCTACACTCAGAGCAGAAACATGAGTAATTTAGATACAAAAGGCACATTACAAATGAGCCACAGATTTGCGGAAAAACAACCATTCACTTATCTGTTATGGTACCTTTACACGCCGCCACAACAGGATGCATACAACCCGCTACAGGCTACAAATGTAGCTTGTCGAGCCAATATCGCCCGTAGTAGCGGCGTCTGAAGACGGGACGACACAGCCGGCTACAGATACCTCTGTATCCGTGCACTGCCCATAAACATATGGCAACATCGCCGATTGTAGCGAGCTGTATCGGCGTGTAAAGAAGCTACAGAAGGGAACTCTGGACACCCGGCGATGTAGCTGCAATGTGGCTAAGGCGTCACCCATGCTGCGTGATACCGCGCCCCTTCAGCGATCATTGGTGGAAGATGCTGCGTTACGATTGGCCCTTGCCTCACAGCCCTCCATCTTGGATGAGCTGTCCCTTCAGCACTACACATACGCGCCGTATGCACGATCAGATAGTAGTACAATTACGCGGACACACACTTGAACGTAAAATCATAAATGGCCCATGATGTACATACAGTGTGCACATCATATCAACATGAAAACGAATAATGCGGGACACAGCGCACAAGTGTGTGTTACGTACCGCTCTGGCTTATTGCACAGCAGCTGCCGTAGAAGTGTTCCGGGTCTGGCAGTGCGCGCAGCGCGCACACAGATGCACACAATCCCATACCACATCGGAGGAGATTACCCAGTAGACAGATCAGAGCCGTGTTGTACGGACTGCACTGTGGGTCTGCTGCAGTAGGGGCCGCATAAGTGTGTCGGCCGAGTCACTGCGTGTTGGCCTACTTATAAAGGTGCGTCACCCCCACAGCGGTCGTAATGACGTCATGACGTTGGTTTCATTTTCACTCTGCCTGCAAGGTGCCAGCCCCGCCTCTGCACACACCATAGCAGTCATGGCAGCCGTGCACCGCGCCGCAACATGGGGGATGGCGGAGCTGATCATCCTCATTGATCATTGTGACCGTCGGGACTATTGGGGCCACCATCACCACCGCCACCCCAGGCTGCGCAATCGGTGCACCGTGCGGCGGATCCAGCGGGCCCTGCTCTGCAAACTGGGGGTACAGAGGACAGTAAAAGCGATCCAAAAAAAGATCGCTGACTTGAAGCACAAATGCCCAGGTCGCATACTGGACATCCGTGCCAGGATTGGCAGGCTGCGTGGTGAGTAATTGTTGCCCCAAAACACACACCGCCACATGTGCATGTCCCACAATACACAAAAAATGATGGAAACATATGACAAGGGACAGTGTGGCCTACACAATCAAACACATCTTCACAGTGTTGTGCTCATCCAGTCAGCCCTAAAAATGGCTCACACGCACAGTACATGCATACAACATGAGTGTATGCATCCAGCATCACCTGGTTGATGCTAAGTAAGGCTGGGGTCACACACACAGATATCTGCCCACATATTGTTTGCACATCTCTGTTTGCAGTCAAATCATGGTCACATGTTGACATTTGGAGACAGCCTCAAAATGGAACAATGTGTCCATGCTTTCACTGCAACCAGAGATCTGTCAACAATATCTGGCCACATATCTGTGTGTGTGTGACCCCAGCCATAGCCGTCAAATAAATACCCACACAAGCTCTTTGTAGGACAACAATGTGTAGGCATGATCTTATTACGTCTTTTATGTTCAAATTTCAAACTAGATGCTGAATCCTCATCAGAAGAAGGGCCCCATGCCCCACCCCCAGGTGGCCCATCAAGAACCCCACCACATCAGCCTCAAGTGGCACCCTTGTCCCCAGGGGCAACACCTTCCCCCGGGCCTCAGGAGCCAGACGTCCCGTCAACCACCGGGACAGAGGACGTGGAGGACCAGTCCGCACCTGGCAGCCCGCTGGAGTGTGACCAGCTGTCCCCATCTGCCTGGCTGCTGGAGGAACACATCAACTCCCCACAGGAGGGCGAGGAGCAGCAAGTACCTGGCGGCCCAGAGGAGTCTTTGCCCCGTAGCCCAGGACCACTGTTACCCCTGAACCACATAATGTGGCCACGGAGCCCCAGCCCGGGAGTAACACCAGCTCCCACTGTCTCCAGCTCAGTGGCGAGTCCTGGGGTGACCATGTCCCCACACAGTGACTATGGTGGTAAGTGTGTTATGTTGCCACACACACCCTGCACACTGTTGCTTCAATTTCATCTGGGGCCAAACAATTTATGTAAACTAAGTAAACCATGTTGGTTCTCCCTTTTTCCAGATGGTGAACGTGCGGGCTCATATGGATGGAGCTTGACCCCATCTCCCTCCCCGTCTGATGGTGAACTGGATTTGGAGGAACAGGGTAAGTGGATGGTTGCGGCCAGTCATGACTAACCATCAGCAGTGACGAGTGTGTACTAAAGTTTGTGTTTACTCCCAATACAGGTGCCCCTACCATGGAGGAATTCATCCAGGCCCATCAGGCATTTGTGGCCCGTTTGACCACGGCTCTACAGCGTGGCCTGCAGGACCTTGGCCGCCTGGCTCAAATGCTGGCGGACCTACACCCACACCATGGTTCACACCCATGAATTTGAGGGATGCATTGTATCCTGGCCAAACATGGCCCCACAAACAGTTGTCCTTGTTGGACCCTAAAATTTTCACACGTTGGCTTGTTGCCTTGCAAAAGTGAAAATATTGTTTTTATTTTTTTTTTGCCCCCGTTGGGCTCTTTTCTTATAGTGTCCCACATTGGGACCATCACAAGTGTGGACTGGCTAGCCCCATCTGGCCTACAATCCCTATACTGTCCCACATTGGGACCATCACAAGTGTGGACTGGCTAGCCCCATCTGGCCTACAATCCCTATACTGTCCCACATTGGGACCATCACAAGTGTGGACTGGGTAGCCCCATCTGGCCTACAATCCCTATACTGTCCCACATTGGGACCATCACAAGTGTGGACTGGCTAGCCCCATCTGGCCTAAGCCTTCCTTGTATGATGGCAAATGTCTGTGACACATGTATGTTTACAATAAAATGCTGTTCTAACTTTGTTATACGCTCCTTCATGTGACCTTACTAATATTTGGTGACCAAACCTCACCATAACCTAACTATGTGAGGCACATCACAACATCCCTTTGTGAATGTGCTAAGACATTCCAAATGAACCGATGGTGATCCTGCTGAGCGAGCACTGGCCCATATTGTGTGGCTTGGGGAAACCTATTATTGGCCACAATTCCATTCACCCCCAAAAACCCACACAATCCTTATTCTGAAATGAATACACAATTGTGTTAATAAATAATATTTATTCCAGCCTGGAATTTAAAATAAATTACAAATAATAGAATTTAAGTGGAAAAAAATTTTTTAAAAAAACCACTAATTTTGGCCAAAAATCAATAAACAAAATATACATATAAAACCAAATTCCTGAAATTATAAAGTCCAGACTGCCAATTCTGTGCATTGGCTACTAGTGTCCAAATTACTCCTCTTCAGTCGGCTCTGACAATGCCGCATCCCCCCTCCTCTGAGGGCAGCCCCGACCTGCCCCAGAACGTCTGGTTGAACGACGATGTGTTGAGGGGGGATGGGGTGACTGTGGCGGGGCCGGTCTTCTCACGGGCCGAGATGGGGCAGCTGGTGAAAGGGGCCACAAGGTGTGTTGCATGGGGGAGGGGACGTGGCAGCCCCATTGAAGGGCCCCATCCTCGGCAGCATCAGCGGCATTGTGGAACACCCTCAGAAGGATCTTCTTCTGGAGCGGCTCCATCCCTCGCATTCTGTTGCTCATGCAGAGGGCGTCGGGGTCAATGTGGGTCCGTTGTTCATCCAACAACACGCGTCGGGCCCAGGTCGCCAGCTCCGTCTCAGGTGGTGCAGGACGTCGGCGGCGACGGATCCCGGAGCTGGGACCTGGGCCTGGACCCACATCACTCGCCGCGCCCTCCTGCTCAGCCCCAGATGTCATGGGCTGAGCATCATCAGCAACAGAATCCTCGGCAATGGAGCCGTCCTCTTCTGGGGCCTGTGGGTGGGGAAAAAATAAAAAAAAAAACCATTAGTGGAGGCAATATCAACTGTATACATTCACAACAGGACTCTATATACCACTCCCACACACAGCAAGCCCAACTACCAGAATGGAAAATGAGGAATAACACAGTAAAGCAAATAAGGTTCAAGACCCCAACACCAGTGGTTCTCCTGTACACTCACCTCGACCATTCCAGGAGCTCAGCTAAATACATAATTAGTTGTTTGTCACGTAGCCGTAAGCCAATATTAGGACATGTCACCACAACACCTTGATACTGGGGGCTGTGCTGGCCAATGACACATATTGGGCACCTTCCCATTAGGACTCCTTTATGGTGAGAATCCACCCCTCACTCAATTACCTTTAACCCACTGGCAACAAAGCCAACACACATGTGAGACAGCACCATTTACTACATGGTACTATGTGGCTGTTTGAGAACAAACCACCTGCTATCTTGAAACCCTTAAATAACTAACCTAAACATACCAAGATGTTGTTGAAGAAGCAACATTGCAATACGGCTGGAAGCATAGAATAGAAAAGTCTGGTAAGTCATGGAAGGAGGGCAGATAGATTGACACCCCAAGGTGTGCCGCAGCAAGGAGGTAAATATGGCAACACATTTGGTGTGAAGGATTTATCGAAACACACATGTGAAGGAACCATTGTGGCCCACCACTGTCACACAATTACCCACCTCCTGTGGCGCAGGTGGTGATGCAGCCGGGCCTACATGGGACGCAGCAACGGGGCAGTTGGTGGTCGTTCGATGCGGGCGAACCTCGCCCAGGATGAAGGTGAAGAGGGGATAGTACCATAGGGTAGGTGATGGTACCTCCTCTGCTCCAGCCCCTGAGCGACGACGCTGGTACTGAATGTGAGCCCGCATGAACGCCGACCTCATGTTCTTGATCTTAAGTGCCACCATAGGCTGGTCCCACGTCTTGCCTACCCTTGGCTCCAAGCGATTTGCCAGAGCCACAAGACTCCTGTAGGCCTCGGCCCTCGCTGCCCGATTTTTATATTCGGGCAGCGAGCTGCGCCACAAACATTCGTGCCGCTGATACTCCGTGAGAAGCTGGGATTCCAATTCCACAGTACCCCTCGGCATCTGCCGATGAAAAATTAAAACAAAAAGAACACAGTCACAACACAAGGCATACCGACATTTAAAAACTTGCCACAATCATACACATCATCATTAACTTTCTACAGTGATCATCTATGCAGCTATTTTGTGGAGTGAAACTGGCCATGAGTGTGCCATTTTCTCAATCTCAGACCGCTACTAACTCAAACACATGTATGCAGCCAATATCAAGCACCGGATATCGGTGTCCACCTACAGATGTTTCAAACATGATTTCTGTCCCCAATGTACCTATTGCAACACACCTTGACACGGTGTGTGCGTACATACCTGTAGAGGGCAACATGTGACCTAACACGTTGTGTGCTAACTAGTACCTGGCCAGTGTCCACAATGGTAAGGGGTCACTATATGAGAAAGGCGGGCTGGGTGTGTGGCAACACTGCACATACTACATGTAATGTGCACCCAGATGATCATGTAGGTGTTCCTCCAGACGTGGAAGTCCCATTTTAACACATGTACCCAACATCCCTGGAATGTCCGCCACAATTCTACCACCCCTGAAATGTTGATGTGAAGTACCAGCCAAAGAAATAACAGCGTGCTCTTTTACCATTGCCAAAAAGCAGAAGGTGCAATACATACTTACACTATATAAGTAGAGGCACTACCTGGCTACTGGGCGACACAGAATAAGGTTCACATATTTAATATTACGTGTTCAATATTTGCATGCCGCTTCAAACATGGCCATACACACATCGCCTAAGCTGCCTGTGCCAGAACCAGCTGCGTTCATTACATTTTCTTACAAACCGCTAAAGAGGCTTACCGTCAGAGCAACAGAAGTCAAACAGGACACCAGTAGCTCAATGCACATCGACGTCTGGACACGGAGCAGTGGCCATTGACCTGCCTTTATAGTCCGGGACACCAATCACAGCGGACACAATAATGCACATCCTGAAGGGGCACCTGGGTGCGGATTTGCCTTCCGCTAATTGGTGGAGATCGCTGAATCGTGATAGGTTGCCGGCCCTTTAAAAGTTGCCCATCCCGCCAAACATTACGCTTGCTGGCCAGACCCATTAGGTAAGTTTTTGTGGACACACATGGAATTGGCGCAGGGTGGGGTGCATATGTTGATGTTCTTGGAGAGCGCCGGAGACTGGTGTAGCGGCCGATATAGGGGTTTGTATTTTTGGGGACGACATATAGTGTAGTGTGTGGGTTAGGATACGGCATTTTGTGTGGGCCTTGACACTTTTGTAGAGATACATTGCTGTGTTTGTTTGCAGACAACATACAGGAGAATGGATGCATGACTGTAGACGGAACTGTGTCACTCATGTCGACTGGATCGATTTCTGCATACTGGTTGTGGCCAATGGAGACTGTGTTCAACGGGAATGGGATGACACAGGGCTTTGAGGTGTTGGGCGCCAGACATGGCATACATGTGTATTTAAAATGACACCTTCAAAAACCAATTACACCATGGGTAACCATCCGCAGTCATGTGCAATGTGGTTTGGTTCATGTAGCCTTCCTCAACCTTCCATATCGGGGTACGTCACATTCGTTATTCTTCTCATTTTTACTGTAATCAATTGACATTATGGGCTGTGTCATGGATTATGGGACCTGTTTGACCAACATTATTGGTGACACATGTCCCTTTCTAACTCACCTAGGTGCAGATGTGTGAATTTTGGGAGCTCCCATTGACGTTGATGTAGAGGAGGCCACTCTCAATCGCCGTGTGCCATGTTGTTTGGGGTGACTACTGGGTGTTTGCCGTCCTTGCTTCAGGGTTGTGTTTTGGGCCCACACAAGAGATCCCATCCTCTTGGCTATAGTGTGTAATGGAAAAGAGGTGTGGGTTGCTGAACCTGCTGACTTGCACACATTTTGGTCTATGTACTCATGTTGTGCTTTCACATCTACAGGTGCTGATATTGAGGATGCAGAATATCCATGACCGCAATGTTATCGTGGCTCTTGCGTTGGTGGAAGAGCAAATGTGGTATCAGGATCGGTATGAAAGGTTGATGAGGCGCAGACAGCGGCGGATGTGGACCCGTGATTGGCTTCTGAGGCGGGAAACCCGGGGCCACATGCAGCTGTTGCGGGAGCTGGAGCTTAACTGTCCTGATGATTACCGAAACTATCTCCGTATGCCCGAGGACTGTTTCACCTTCCTATTGGAGCGTGTAGGGCCAATGATAGCGCGTCAGGACACTATAATGCGGCCAGCAGTATCAGCTGCTGAGCGGTTGGCGATCACTTTGCGGTTCCTGGCTACAGGGCAGTCCATGACATCCCTCACATACGTGTCACGTGTCTCCCTGCCCCTGCTGAGCCGCCTGATCCCTGAAACGTGTTGGGCCATCTGGAGAGCTCTGCAGCCAGCCTACATGAAAATGCCATTAACCGCTGCAGAATGGCTGGAAGTGGCCCAAGGGTTTGAAACCCGGTGGAACTTCCCCAACTGTGGCGGGGCATTGGATGGTAAGCACGTGAGGATTACCAAACCTGCCCACTCTGGCTCTTTGTATTACAATTACAAAGGGTATTGTAGTATAATCCTCATGGCTGTAGTAGATGCCAACTATGAGTTCCTCTACGTGGATGTTGGAATGCCTGGTCGCAACTCAGATGGGGGGGTGTTTGCCCTAAGCTCCTTGGCAACACTACTAGGGAATGGTGGGCTAAACTTACCCTCAAATGAGCACACGACCGAACATCTCAACTTTGCGTTTGTGGCGGATGAAGCATTCCCACTTCAGGAACACCTACTGCGGCCATATCCCCAGAGGGCCCTTACTTCTGTGAGACGCATTTTCAACTACCGGCTATCCCGGGCCCGCCGTGTAGTTGAAAATGCGTTTGGGATAATGGCCAATAGATTCCGGATTTTTCATACACCTATACATATGAAACCGGAGTCTATTGAGGCGGTAGTGGTGGCCTGCTGTGTGCTACATAACTTCCTGCGTCGTAGGGATAGGGCATCATACACGCCAGGAGGTTATGTAGATAATCCAGACGCTACAACAGGGGAGCTCCGTCCAGGGTCTTGGCGTGATGAGGCCCATGTGATTGTGCCACTCCAGCCGCAGAGCCATGGCCGCACTCGGCAGGAGGCCAGGGACAGTAGAGAAGCTTACTGCTCCTACTTCAATGGGTCTGGTGCAGTGAGCTGGCAGGACCAGGCCATATAATGTGGCTGGCTCTGGGAGTTGCTTTTTGTGTTTTCAATGGAGGTGACAGCAGGTTAGCTGCACCCCTTTAATGTTTGGTTGACCTTTTCCATTCTCTTTGTTTGCATTATGTGCATGAGTTTTCATTATGTAGTTATTTAGTTAGTTAGTTTAGGTTATTTTAGTATTTTTTCCATGCACAGTTTGCAATGTGTGGTGATTTGCTTATCCATTGAATTTGCCTGATTAATGTCACCTGCTCTTGAATTCTACAATGTTTTTACTTCATGTATATTTTGTTTGCACAAGACAAGGTCAAGATTCATGCAATATATTAAACCTTTTTCTGTTGGATCCAACATCATCTGTGTGAGCCTGATTACTTGGTGGAGGAGGGCAATGTGATGCAGGGTTGGGTGGGGGCCTGGGATGTCATAGCCACCTATTGGCTGGGATTGTGCACACAATATGTGTGGGTAGCCATGTTTTTCTGAAAGTCTTTTGCCCAACAGTGTTTGTGGCCATTGTGCGTACATGATCCTTTATTTTGTTGTAGGCAGAGGGTCCCCTGCACACAGCACATTGATGCAGGACATATTCTTGTCAGGTGTTTGCTAATACACTGTCACACAGATCTTTGACTTGGTGCCTTGGAAGCTGTTCCACTACATTCACATCTGTCAGCACATATATTAAACCCCATTCAGCCTGTATACATACACATACTTCGCCACAGTTGTCACAGATTTTTGACAGAAAACGCACATACTGTCTTTTGTAAGACGCTAATGTGTGGCACACAAACGCACCTCAGTTCAATCTGCACACGCGGCTGTCACAAGCGCTGATCGTGCGTGACACGGCAAACACTTGTACTACGCACACATAGCCCCGGACCGCTACTTTAATACACACGGGATATGTGACTGGCCACCGCTCTAGCGTGACCCATTACCATCGATTTGGATGCATTCGCCAGGCTCCGCCATGTCACAAGCGCTTATTCCGTGCCACACTCCGTTCACTAGTACGGCACGTCTCGGCCATCCGCCCTTTCCGTCGTGCCCAATCACAACTCCGTAGTGTTGGCCAATGGTTGTGGTTTGGGCGCGGCGTACAGGTCTGTGGCACGCCTATTTGTTTTACGTCCTGCCTTTGTTGCTCCCAGATCACTCTGTGGTGGCTGTGTGTAAAGCTGGTACGCTGAGCTACAGACGGCTACTTGCGACACCCGGCGATGTATGTAGCTGTAGATGTAGCGTAGCGTAGCGCACCTTGTGGCGGCGTGTATAGAGGGTGCGGTTCCCGTTGGTAACCGTTCGGCCGTGCTCGTGCACGTCAAGTTGCCGTTGGTATCCATCCTGTTGTGGCGGCGTGTAAAGGTACCATAAGGGTACCTTTACACACGGCTACATTTGTAGCTTGTCACCAGGTAACTTACTGGTTGCAGTGAAATCATGGATACATGGTTCTATCTTGTTGCTGTGTACAAATGGAATCATGTATCCATAATTTCACTGCAACCTGTATGTTGCCTGGTGACAAGCTACAAATGTAGCCGTGCGTAACGGTACCCTTAGGGATTCAGCAAGGACCAGGAGAAGGCAGGAGACAAGTAGTCACCTCATGAACAATTCACCACTGGCAAAGAGCCGGCCAAATCAGCACACTTAAATATCCCAGTCCGAACCAACCCTCCAGTCATTATCAGATTCAGGTGATACATCTCTCACAGACAGGGTACAGGGGCGGAACTACCGTGGTGCAGCTGGTGCAGCTGCACCAGGGCCCCGACCAGCTAGGGGGCCCCTGGGGCTCCAGCGGCAGGTCCGTTCCCCTGTCAGACCAAAGGGTAGTAGGTAGCGGTAGTAGTGTGGGGGTGGTGCTGTCGGGTGTCAGCGGCGCTGCACACCCGCGGCACTGTTCTGTCATTAAGTTCCGGGGGGGGGGGGGCAGGGCCGTATTTGCCATTAGGCACTTTTCGGGGAGGGTGGCGACTAAGAGTGTTCTTTTTTGTGTCTTTTTTTTTTCCCCTGCTCTGAGCCCCGGCCGGGTGACCCCGCCCCCTGGACACCTCACACACACGCCCCCTGGACACCTCACACCTCCCCCCGATCATCGCGCCCCCTCGGTCATCGCGCCCCCCCCTCCTCACCTCACTGAGTGGTGGTGCTGGCTGAGGTCGGTAGGATATAGCACCACCGGCGGGGACAGATGCCGGGTGAAACAGGACCTGCGATGACGTCACGCACATGTGACTCAGGTGGGCGGAGCTACATTTTGCCCGGCAAGATGAATTGCTAGAGGAGGAACTGGAACTGACTTTACAAGGTTCATGGCCCATGTAACATGGGTGTGTGTGCAGAGGACGAGGGGGGGTGTGCAGAGGACGAGGGGGTTGTGAAGAGGACGAGGGGGGGTGTGCAGAGGACGAGGGGGGGTGTGCAGAGGACAAGGGGGGTGTGCAGAGGACGAGGGGGGTGTGCAGAGGATGAGGGGGGTGTGCAGAGGACAAGGGGGGGTGTGCAGAGGACGAGGGGGGGTGTGCAGAGGACGTGGGGGGTTGTGCAGAGGACGTGGGGGTTGTGCAGAGGACATGGGGGTTGTGCAGAGGACGAGGGGGTTGTGCAGAGGACGAGGGGGGTGTGCAAAGGACGTGGGGGATGTTCAGAGGACGAGGGGGGTGTGGAGAGGACGAGGGGGGTGTGCAGAGGATGTGGGGGGGTGTGCAGAGGACATGAGGGGTGTGCAGAGGACGTGGTGGAGTGTGTGCAGAGGACGTGGATCGAGTGTGTGCAGAGGACGTGGATCGAGTGTGTGCAGAGGACGTGGATCGAGTGTGTGCAGAGGACGTGGATCGAGGGTGTGCAGAGGACGTGGATCGAGGGTGTGCAGAGGACATGGAGGGAGGGTGTGCAGAGGACATGGAGGGAGGGTGTGCAGAGGACATGGTGGGAGGGTGTGCAGAGGACATGGTGGAGTGTGGGCAGAGGACATGGTGGTGCACAGCACGGAGCTGAGGACATGGTGGTACACTATGCACAGCACAGAGCTAGGGAGATGGTGGTACACTGCACAGCATGGAACTGAGGACATGGTGGTACACTACACAGCACGGAGCTGAGGACATGGTGGTACACTGTGCACAGCACGGAGCTGAGGACATGGTGGTACACTGTGCACAGCACGGAGCTGAGGACATGGTGGTACACTGTGCACAGCACAGAGCTAGGGAGATGGTGGTACACTGTGCACAGCACGGAGCTAGGGAGATGGTGGTACACTGTCTCCCGCCGCCTTAAAATCGGTCTGTTTCCAGGAGAGTCGGACGAGTGACATCTGTTTTTTATTTCGTTTGGCAACCAACTGCTGTGCGAGTGTCCGACATGTCTCTCAGATCACATCCATGTGATGTCTGTGTGTAATCTGTGTTTTTTATCAGCAGCTATTACTGTATAATCATTTACAGGAACATTTTACAGTGTTCTCAGCTACAGAATGAGAATGTATCCGTGAAAAAAACGTGCGTTCACACATTGCGTATTTTGTTGCGCTTTTTTGCGTTTGCGCCGGGAACGCCCCTCTGACGTCACCGCAGGTCTTGGCAGAAGACACCTCGCTTGGCACTGGACACCGGGAAAAGGCGTCGGACAGGTGAAGTATTCATTCTTTTTTATTTTTCATACACTTGCTTTTGTTTAAATTAGATTTCGCAGTGTATATTAATACACTGCAAAATCTAATGGGGCTGTCACAGAGGGGAGGAGGAAGCAGGATTCTTCCTCCCCTCTGTGACATCACAGGGAGAATACGCAGGAGCAGCTGCATAAAGAATTCACATCTCAATTCTTTACGCAGCTGCGTTTTCTCCCATAAACGCACTGCGTATTTTTGCGCAATGTCTGCACTGCAAAGTGAATTTCCCATTCACTTTGCTGGCAGACAAAAGGCACATTGCGTATTTTGAAAAAGCGCGCGTAAAGAAGCGCAGCAAAATACGCAATGTGTGAACGCAGCCTCAGACTCGGATGGTTCGTGTGCTGTCCGTGTGCGGTCCGTGATTTTGTCAGACCCATAGACTTGAATTAGTGAGTCTCGCACGGGAATCGTAGACTGTCAAAGAATGTTGCAACTTTTTTCTCATCTTGAATCTGGATGAGAATAAAGCGTCCGACACTCGCCAATGTGCTCTCAGAGATTGATTGCAATGCGAGAAAATCACACATTGGACTCATCCGAGTTTCACGCCAGTGTGTCCGTACCCTAATACTAAAATCCATATAGTAATCCTACAATGTCTGTTGGACATGGTATGGGGAGGGTGTATGGCTCAGTTAGTACACACTCCATACTTCTTGTTATTAACCAGTTAATGCTCTCTTGTCCACCGCACTGCAGTGTCAAAAGAGGACGACAGCAAGACAGGCAGCAACATGGCATCAGAGAGCCCCTGACCTCGAAATAGAAGATCCTCAGATCCTGGTATTGTGACATAATATTAAGAATAAAGTTTTTTTGCATGTATATTACATTATGAACTCCACAGCATGGCGGCGAAAATTGCTTTGGCCCCGGGCCCTCCTTGACTCCTGCTTGTTGCCATACACTGGGGTTCTGCAGAGGTGGCAATTGCACCCCTTCTCTTTGTGTTTTAGTATAGTAGTTATATTCTTGTATATAGGGGCAGACAGTGTATACTATGTATACTTCCAGATTATCAATAACCAAAGGGGCAGCAAATTTTTCGACCGGCCCGGGCGCCACAAACAGTTGCTATGCCGCTGGCTGTGTTGCACACCCGCGGCACTATTCTGGCACTGAGTTCCAGGGGGAAGGGCCCCGAAAAATTTCTTGCACCAGGGCCCACTACAGTCTGGGTCTGCCCCTGACAGGGTAGATGCATCACCAGTCTCAACCACACAAGGGAGCTCCAAACCAGAAATTCCATTCAAGGAATCCACAACAGGGTACACTCCGGTGGTCGGGAAACACTTCTGGATCTCCACAGTGAGTGGGTATAAGGCCTCCTTGTTGCTTTTCCCTCCTTAGTGAAGCCTCTGACCCGTGTAAAACTAGACCTGGCCTCCTCTGCGTCTCTATCACCTGTGTTGTGTGGTGGGAAACCTCTGTGTTGACTACCGCTATTACTTCTCCTGCGGTGCCTGGCTCCCTTCTTGGTTGCTGTACAGGTGTCCAGGAGACTGGAGTCTCCTCGGTGAACCGGTGTTTCTGCTGGGCTAGATGCTCTCCTGAAGTCTCAGACTACGGTGTCCGGGGTGCTTTCTGGGGTGAACCGATAAGGCTCTTCTGCCCCCAATCAGCTGTCACTTTGTTCCTCTTGCCTTGCCCTCGACCTCACTCTTAGGTCCCTGCACTGGCTAGGCTGAGTAACTGCTCCGTTGTCAACTGGCTCGGGCCTAGCATGGCTCCTACACACCAGGACGTCTTCACAGTTCTCCTAGCATCTGCACACTCTAACTAACTCCGCCCCCAGCACTGGTATTTATAGGGGATCTTGCCTAAAGCAGAAAGTGGAGCTCCCCCTACAGGTGCGGGGTGGAAGACGTTGTATGTGTATGGGTACCGACTGTGGAAATCCATCTATGTTTTGGGTGAGTTAGTGGCTACCTGTAATGGCAGAGCACCACACAAGTAAAACAAGCTTTGTTCCAATTAATTTGCACAGCACTCTATCTATCTATCTATCTATCTATCTATCTATCTATCTATCTCATATCTATCTATCAATATAAAGCAGGTAGAGCAATCTATCAAAACGCCGTTATGGATCATTAAATATCCACATTTTCTTTTCATCTATTTTGGAGTGCTGCCTTGTTTTTTGCTTTTGATATTGCTGGGGGTTTTGGACATTGCCCTTATAGGTTTGCACCTTCTTGTTATTTTGGTAGTGCTGCCCAATTTTTTCATTATTATTTATCTATCTATCTGTCTATCTGTGGCGCCCCATCGATCTGGGTCGCCACAAAGGGGTACTGCACTCAATGAACGGGTGTGGTGTCCTGGTCCAAAAGGAAATGGGATGGTGAACCTAGGCCCCCAATAAAAACACCCACATACCCTGGGACCCAGGGGACCATGGGCAAACCCGGTGGGATCGCCCAGTCAAATAGGGGACAAGGGAAGAACAGGCAGTAGTTAGTAGTGAGTAGTGAGTGAGTGAGCGAAGAGCAAGGTGAAGCAAAGTGTGCAGGCAAGAACAGAGAGAATCCCAGGGGCAAAAGTGGAGCGAGAACAGCCTGGGCTCCCAGATCCGGGACTAAGATAGTTGGATAGAGGGGTTGGTCAAGAACCAGGGATCTGGCCCTGAGCGTGGCATGGATGCTGTAAGTTCAGACCACCAAATCAGAGGCTACGCAATCGCCAGGAGTGGTGGCCGCAACCTGACGCACCCACTGAGAAGGCAGCTGAACTAGGGTCAGGAGACAGGTACCAGTCACCCGACAGGACCCGTGGCTGCTAGATCGGGGCACTGCATGTGGAGGCACTGACAGGAGAGGTGAAGACATAGCGCTGGGAGAGTGACCAGAGAATGTAGAGACACACAAATGGGTCTTAGGTGAGCTATCCCAATTCCTTGAGGACAGGCCAGACTAGACTTGGTAAAGAGAAGGGCTCGGTGGCCAATTGCAACTGAAGTGAGTAAACTGGGTACAGAATTCCAACGCTATGTGAGACTGTGTTATTCCCCGCCTGCGGAGCCGCTGACTGCCACAGTAAATGAGACCTGAAGGCCAGCACAATTATGGTCTCACATACACTTGCTTTTAAACACATCTGCCCCAGGGTTCCCGCTCCACCTATGGGGAGCGACGACATCAGGCTGCCATATCAACAACCCGGGAGGTGTGACCCGCAGCGTCGGTCCATACTGACCGAAAACCGTGGGTGGCGTCACGAACACTTTCCCTATAAACTTTATTCCCCTCCATTACATCACAGGACCTGATCCCCAGCCAGACAGGATACCGACTTTCCCGGGGCATGGAAGCTGGGTCTCGTCCCCTGTGATTCCCCCGGCAGAACTGTTAGCCCGGTTCCAAGTACCCCACGGGCCCAGAGTTGGGCGAGCCATACCTATTTTCTATCTATCCATCTAATTATCCCTTTTACCACCTACTTTGACTGTTTATCACAAAACCTTAGTCCCTCTTTTTATTGTTCCATGTTCTAAAAATGTTTCTCTTGTGTTTCCTTGTTTGTGTTGTAACTTTTGCAGACGACATTCAATCATCATTAAACATAAAAAAGAGATTTATTTTTTTAAAGTGAAGAGGAAAAGTACAACATTTTTTCTTTTTCACCAAAGGAGGCTGATAAGATATTGTCATAGAGAATGCAGGGAAAAGGCGCCCACCGAGAATCACTTGTGCGTCACACTGTTAAATCAATGGCTTCATCAGAGAACAACTGGAGCCAATGAGATTGGATGTTAATTATGTGACTGGTTCAATCACAGACATGATAAAAAAAAAAGTACTTAAATCCAAGTAAAATTAGAAATCTCTACATTTTCTTTTAGTTTAATCGGAAACTAAATTCTTGAGTTTTGAAAAAAAAGAAAGGCGTTGTGACTCTTGTTGACTTTAAAGTAGTTTTACAATCAATGAAAATTATTCTCGAAAATCTGTGCATGTGCTGCTGATGCTTATATTCATCCCCACAATGTCTTCACTAAAATGGTGCTGGAATCAGCGCATGCGTGTACTGACTCGCCCCAGGGCTGTGGGGTACCTGCTCCCGGGCGTTTAGATCACGGGAGAGGTCACTGGGGCCTGTTGCCCGGTCCCGTGGCTCTGGTGGTCACTTAAAAATGGGCTATTTACAGTCAATAAATATTAAAAGTGTTTTGTGACGCTACCTACAGTCCCGGTAATGTTACCGGCGCTGCGGGGCAGTCCTCCGGGGTGATGGTGGAAGAGAAAGATGGTTGCACTCCCCGTATGTGGAGCGGGATCCCCGGGGCAGTTGTGAATGGTACAGTCTATGATGGGAGCAGGATCAGGGGCCCCAATAACAGTCACACGCACAGGGTTGTTGTTTCGTACCTTTACTGATGTTGATGTCCAGGGTACCGTCCGGGTGGTCTGAAGGCAGTTCAGGATCTCCACACCCGATGAGTTATGAGGCCTCCCTGTGCTGTAGTTACTACGGTTCTAGGTTGCCTGTAGCTAGGCCCTGACCCTCTCCTGCTGTCTTCACTTGTATGGCAGGTGGGGTGAACCCTGTTGATGGGCACCGCTGAGTCAACTGCGGTCCCCGGGCTCTATATGCGGCCGTGCCTCCAGGTACTGCTGCGTCTGGGGGCTTAGGTCCTCCCTGGCCATCCTGTCTTTACTGCTGGGCTGTTAGAGCCCTCGCAGTCTCGGACTCCGGTGTCCGGGTTGTCAACGCTGCTCCTCTGGGATGAACCGGTATGGTTCCATTCCCCTGGCTAACTTCGCTTTGCCGCCCATCCTCACTCTTGTGTCCCTCACACTGGTCAGTCTCTCTCACTGGCGGCTCCATTTGCCAGGATGTCTTCCTCAGTACTGCTCTGTACTGAACTGCCTAACTCCGCCCCCAGACCCGAATTTATAGGAGACCTTGCCTGAACTCAGCAAGTCCTTCAGGTCTGGAGTGGAAGCTATTGTGCGTGAGCTTACCTGATGTGGAAATCCCTCCCTGCTCCAGGTGTTCCTGTGTCAACCGAACCATATGGTACCACATGTACCGCGATCTCCAGTACCATTTTACTGAAGACACTGTGGAAATAAATAATAATAAATAAGATTTCTTTATTTATATAGCACCAACATATTCCGCGGCGCTTTACAATACAATGTAAGTAATCATAGTAAGTAATTACAGTGGAGAAAAAATACAGTACAGTGATTACATACAATACAGCAAGCATAGAATCAATGTAGAAAATACAATAAATAAGGCAAAAAATAAAGGTGACCCTGCTCAAATGAGCTTACAATCTACAACGGGATTGGGGTTACACAAGGTACAGGGACTTATTACAGTGATGGTCCAGGAAATGAATATGAGCAATGTCGCACATGTGCATATTTATGATAAGTTCAATCTGCGCATGTACCGCTGACGCTTATATTCATCTCCACAGTGTCATCAATAAAATGGCACTGGAAACAGCGCATGCGTATACTGCGGTCTCTACTTCTGTGTTCAATAAGCAACACACCAGAAATGGCCAAAAAATGGCCACTGATACAGTCACCGGCTTCTTCTTTTTCACCAATGTGGTCAAGGATAGTCAAGCTCAACACAAAGATCCAGAGACCAATGGGACTTGGGTAAACATTAGGACATCTTTGATCATTTTTAACTGATCTGCATAATATTAATGAGAACCAACCAGCAGGTTTTTGGCCTATAAAGTAGATGCAGTGCCATAATGGCGCTATGATGCCGATTACAATCATACCTTTAATTGTAAAATCTGAGGCTTGATTGCAGAATAATCTTTGTTTAAACCTTCAGAAAAGACATCAATTGTGCAGTGGCTTGGGCATCAGGGATGGACTTTGTGGGTCAGGTCCTCCCCCGGCCTTACCTACATTCTGTAAGTAAATTTTGCAATGTCACTGCCGCTGTTTCCGCTGTTCTCGTAGTGCTGATAATTTAGCTTAAAGTGTAACTGCTGTTTAAATTTCTTTTTAATAATAAGGTAGAGCAAGTGATTATAATAAACTTTCAAATATACTTCATAAGTGAAATCTGGAAGAAAACCTTTCAAAAACCTTCCAGAAAATGTCCCCACTAGGCTGTTTCTAAACCTGACAAATGCTGGGTGGGGAGGCAGGCCTAAACAACGTTCACAATTTATCACTGCATCAGGTTACCTCATGCAGACAGTGCTGAGCTCAGACAGTCGGCACACAGCTCCTGTGAGATCTCATCTGACTCCTCCATTAATATCACGTTGCTCCTTGTTATCAGCTGATTGCAAGCATCAGCGCAAATGTGAATGGAAGAGGCAGATATAAGCTCACAGGGGCTATGTGCCGACAGCCTGAGCTCATACTGATGTAAATTGACAGTACACAGATCGGCTGTAGCCACGTTAGACAGGGACACTGTGTAGGCCACACCCCCTCCACCCTTATATGGTTGTATGGCCGTGTTCGGTGTGTGAGAGGCTGAAGACAGATCTCACTGAGAATGAGCTTCACACACAATCTAGTTGGGACATCTTGTGGAAGGGTTTTTAAAGGTTTTCTTCCATATTTCACTTAAGTATATTTGAAAGTTTATTATAATCACTTGCTCTACAATATTATTATTAAATAAAAATTTAAATGACGGTTATGCTTTAAATATGCAATAGGTTATGGCCTCAGCATTGAGAGCACAGCATTGTACAACTTGTTGAACCTGATGCAAGGAATCTCCGAGATGTTTTCATCTCCTGTATACAAGTAAGGAACCCAGGTCAAACAGTTCAGCATTCCACAATGTCTGATTGCTGATGATTCTCCTGAGAGGTGAAATCTGCAAAAGAATGGTCCCCACAAGGGTCAATAATGAGTTACAGTTGTCACCCCAGCTGCACCCCTGTCATCATCTACATAACCTTATTATGGCCATATACAGTTGTGGCCAAAAGTATTGACACCCCTGCAATTCTATCAGATAATACTCAGTTTCTTCCTGAAAATGATTGCAATCACAAATACTTTTGTCCGGCCCATTTTTGGAGTTTTATGTGAAATGATCAATGTTTTGCTTTTTGCTTCATTCTCTTTTGTGTTTTTTCATTGAAGACAAATTAAATGAAGATAATAATACCAAAGAATTTGTGATTGCAATCATTTTCAGGAAGAAACTGAGTATTATCTGACAGAATTGCAGGGGTGTCAATACTTTTGGCAATAACTGTATTCCTTGAATAATCTCTCTCACTCTATGTAAAACCTCTCTAACTTCAAGTTATACAAAGCATTTAACACTTTTTTTCCTTAATGTCTTATTATGTATCTGTGACATTGGTCTTCGGTTGACAGGTCACTGCCTTCTGCAAGAAAAAACATATTTCTCTCCTGCTGATGTCATCATTACCGTCATCTCATTCAGTATTGAGGCTCCTGACTTGAATACAAAGTACGGTAAGTGGGTAGGAAAGATACATTGCTGAGATATCCTTCAGTGCATCAAATGTCAGGGACATGAAGAATTGAATAATAAGTATATGGAACCTGCCACTGGTGGACACACATAGAATAGGGTCCCTGTGCAACAACATTATATGGGCCGTTTGCAGCCCAATGGCTCATCAAAATGCAAAATTTCATCTGATTTTTAGGTAGAAACAGCCCCCCTTAACTTTTGAGTCCCTGTGCCGCACAGGCTGCACCAAAGATATGTCTACCCTGGATCTTGCTTATGTAGATGATTCAAGTGCACAGATAGCCCATGCAACATCATGATGGTTTTGGGGAGCAGCAAGCTGCACAACTGATTGATGATTTGTCGGGCCCCACGGGACGGGGGTACTCGGTACCGGACCGGACGGTGCCGGGGAAGTCACGGGTGGCTTGGTCCGGACCGTGTCCCTGGCTCGGCAAATAAAGGGGAATATTTACAGGGGAAATGTCACTCGTGACGCCACCCACTTGATGCGGCCAGTGATGGGGCCGCCGCTGCTGCAGAACCTCCGGGGGTGATGGAGTGGCAGCGGAGATGTTATAGTTCCAGTGAGAAGAACTGTATCCCCCGGGGCAGTAAGGGTTAATGGTTGAGGATTGTCCAGGACACTTATTTTGCAGACGCTGCAGGAACTCTCTTCTTTGCTGGTGCTGACAGGCTTGCAGCTCTGTAGGTGGGAATCTGCTGCAACCTGTATGGGAGGAATAGTCTGCAGATAGAGACTGACAAGAGAGGCCAATTCAGGGTTTTCCATGTCTTTTACTCTCGATTCTTCAAGCAGTTTACAAGTCAGTTGCAGTTGTTACAGTTCAAGCACAGTTCTCAATACACGGGCACATTCTCCCTCTCCGGGTTCCCTTTGCTCTGCAGCCAGGCCTCTCTCTCTGTGACCCCTCACACAGTCTTTAGTGTCCGTTCCGGGCTGTCTACGGTCTCTGTCTATACGGGTAGTGTGTGGTACACTGGACAGTATGGCGGTGACTCGGACCCCTCGTGGGCCCTCCTGGTTGTCACTGAGCTGCCTGTCCTTTGGGTTGGGGACCCTAACGTGGAGCTGTGGTCCCCCGTCGTGTTGTTTGGGGATCCCGGGTAAACTGCGGTCCTCTCTAGAGCCGACACTCTACTCAGCCCAGCCTCCAGCAGTCCTCAGGTGTGAGGCTCTACCAGGCTCCTTCTCTCTGTTCCTCTCAGTATCATAGGAGGGACTTCTCTGCCTGCAGTCAGTGGCTTTAGCTGCTGTCTAGGGCACGGGTTACACCGTCCCTCTCCGTTCTGTCACACTCCTCGTGGCATCAGCGTCGGACGGGCTTTCTCTCCCCTCTGGCTCACACTGGCTCAGTACGGATTCTGCGCTCCTAGCCTTGAACTCACAGAAGTGTGTAAGTCTTTCTGTCTTTACAGCTCAGCTTCAGGTCTTTGCATCTCGGCTCACATCGGCCTACTACTTCTTACTGACTTCCTTCACTCCTCCCCCTCACTATATACTGTCAAGTCACCTGACCTCTGGTGTGCCCAACCCACTCCTCTGATCCACCACCCCTCAATCTCATAGAGTATCTAATCTCAGGGCTGGATGTTAACCTCTTCTTACACGTGGGTTGTGTGGGCTGTGAGGGTGTTGTTGTGCAACAAGTGTCCTACCTGCCTGGCTGTAGTTCCCTTTTGTGGCCTCCTGGACGCAGGGGCGCCATAACTCCCAAACACCAGATCCCTAAGAGTAATGTGACTATGGAGCACAATTCCTCTGTCTATTGCTCTACACTGATACATTCAACCAATGTAACAAAAGAAGGTGAAGCTGAACATGTTTAGTGTAACACAGTCTGACCTTGTTTAGATTTCTGGCAAGGTGGCAAGACATATATAGTGCACAGCGAGCATGGTGAGGAAGGTGCTCTGGTCAGATGAGACCAAAGCAGAACTTTTTGAGCTAAATATAAAACGCTATGGAAAACTAACCCTGCACATCACCCTGAAAACACCATCCCCACCGTCACAAATAGTGGTGGCAGCTTCATGCTGTGGGGAGGCTTTTCTTCAGCAGGGGCAGGGAAACTGGTCAGAGTTGATGGAAAGATGGATGGAGCTGAATACAGGACAATCCTGGAGGAAAACCTGTTAGAGGCTGCAGAAGACTTGAGACTGGGGTGTAGGTTCACCTTCCAGTAGGACAATGGCCCTAAACATCCTGCAGAGATACAATGGAAGGTTTACATCAAAGCAAATTCAGGTGTATGAACAGTTCAGTCACAGTCCAGAGCGAAATTCCACTGAGAATCAGTGAGAAAACGGCAAAATTTCAGACCACAGATGATCGAGAGCCAGTGTGCAAAGAAAAGGAGGCAAAATGAACTCAATGCTGGGGGGTTTACACCCTGCCATCGGACGCTCGGCATTGCGCTTGCTAATGTAAGGCTTAAAGTGATCCTAAACCCACAAACTGACCCCCCGCATCTTTAGACCTGTCCCTGCACCCCCTCTTATCATTTCTAGCAATCCCTTTTGCAGAAAAAATCGATTTTGTAAAGTAGAGAAAAAGTTATATTTACTTTGTCCTGTGTGAGTTCTCTCTTTCTGAGGAAGCTGCGGGCCTGTCTGCTGCTGCCTTGTAATTATGCACGCCCCTCTGCTTGATGCCTTGGTAAGAGCCTGGCCGTGTCAAGAAAGGGGGTGGGGCTAAATCGCGTCATGCCGGGGCCCCGCCCCCTTTCATGACGTGGCATGCTCTTAGCAAGCAGAGGGGCGTGCACAATTACAAGAGAGCAGCAGACAGGCACGCCTATTGTGGCTTCTTCAGAAACAGAGAACCCACACAGGACGAGGTAAATATAACTTTTTCTCTACTTTACAAAATCGATTTTTTTCTGCAAAAGTGATGGCTAGAAATGATAGGAGGGGGTGCAGGGACAGGTTTAAAGATGCGGGGGGTCAGTTTGTGGGTTTAGGATCACTTTAATACAGCTGCTCCCAGCAGGGGTGTAGTGTTTGTGCTGATGTTAATGTAGGGTGGCATCGGGTGGTAGTCATAGGTGAGGATTTGACTCTGGATGTGCCAGCACACTATATGAAAACTGTGGTCCTAGCTGGGAGCATGGACTTGTCTGGTGCCGGTCATACCTCTCAGCAGGCCACATGTCACCATTGCCTTTGCCAGGCCAGGAACAGGCACTGGTTTAGACTGAGACTGAGACCAACAGTTATTTCTAAACAGTTTCCCCAGTACTTTGAGGATAACTTCACAAGTGATAATGCGGGCACATAGCTTAAGCACTGATCAGTTTCATAGCTCAGCATCAGACTCAGTTCTAGTTCCTGCAGGATTGATCCCAATCTTTCTGGACCTGTGAGCTTCAGAACAAGCCAGCCATTCAGCTAGTCCTCATCTCCCCGGCTCTATTGTGCCCGTATGATTGATTTGTCGATTTGTCGTCGTTTTCGACCACTTGTCTACCCTCTAACTTGTAAAGCGCCATGTATCCTAATAACGCTATATAAATACCTAATAATAATAATAAAATCTCCAGGAGGCCGGACCATTAAGACTCCACTAAAGCAGTCCAGACACTTTCAGAAGTTCTTTTCTCCCCGTAGGAGTAGAGGAGTAGGGGATTTGCCATAGTGCAAGCAAAAAGCCTTAAGCTCACAGTCACTGGAAGGGATTCCGCCCGGGAAAGTCGGCCACCATCATGCACCATTGATGGTAACTCCTTACCTTCACAGCTAAGGAGCCTGACTATTTCTCTATACTCTTGATTTCTTCAGTTTTGAGCCACTTGGTTGAGGGTAGATATCTGTCCCTCCAGGTGTTCCCATCCAATGCTTCAGTCACACCCGATAATCACGCTTTTTCACTCCGGTCTCAATATTGCAGTTGCCACGAATCACCCACTACATGCGGCCTGGACAACCTATCTGACTTTGAACGTCCATACAAGTCACTGGTAGAACTCTGTCTGATATTCCGGCAAAGAAACTGTCTCTTACCCCTGAGACTAACTCCTCCCATTGTGGACAAGTCCCAATACAACTGTTACTTGCCCTAGAGCCTGTTGCTGGGTAGACTTTTCTTACTAAACACCCTATATAACAATGCAATTCACCTTATCTTAAAAAAGTGCTATACATTATACCTTATTATACATGACCTTACAATGATCGCTATTAACATTACCTTACTACATATCACTTTCCTTGGAAACATCACAATATGTTATATTACCTTATACCTATTATGAGACCTATTATCACATTACAGCTTCCATTATACATTATATACAAAGACACCTGACATTGATCAGCTCTTAACCACCAGCCGGTCTGTTACACTCCAGGGACAATGGGAAATTAATTAATTCAATGATTAAGACCTTCAGACCAATATGTTTGTTGAAATATATCATATTGACATTGTATGGTGGGAATAATAAGATCCTAAATGAGAGTTTTATTTGGGTATTGAATTAACCTCTTCACTCCCAAGCCTGTATTGACCCTAATGACCGGCCATTTTTTACAGTTCTGACCAGTGTCACTTTATGAAGTTATATCTCTGGAACGCTTCAATAGATCCCGGTGATTCTTAGACTGTTTTTTCATGACATATTGGGACCAAACCATTTTTTAGGGACCACAGCACATTTGAAATCCCTTTGAGAGGCCTATATCAAAGGCAACACCCATAAGTGACACCATTCCAAAAACTACACTACTCAAGCTACTCAAAACCAGATTCAAGAAGATTATTAACACTTCAGGTGCTTCATAGGAACTAAAGAAATGTGGAAGGAAATAAGGAACATTTTACTTTTTCCAATAACATTGTTACTTTAGCCTCAATTATTGTATTTTCACAAGGGTAACAGGAGAAAATGGACCATAAAATTTGCAGTGCAATTTCCCCCGAGTACACCGATACCCCATATGTAGCGGAAAACCACTGTTTGGACACAGATCTTTGGGAGGCCAAATAAACTAATTGGCAACAGTTGAAATACTGACTTTATTATTATTATTATTATTACTAGCTGTAGAGCCCAGCATTGCCCGGCATAGTAACTCTTAGTTATAATAGAATAGAATGATTATTTTGCACATAAACGTCTGCCTCTAGCTCCTCTCCCTTCATACAATGTTGTCTGATCCTGCCTCTAGATCCTCCTCCTCTATAGAATGTTGTCTGGTTCTGCCTCCAGCTCCTCCTCCCCATAGAATGTTGTCTTTTTCTGCCTCTAGCTCCTCCTCCCCCATAGAATGTTGTCTGGTTCTGCCTCTATCTCCTTCTCCCTTCATACAATGTTGTCTGACCCTGCCTCTAGATCCTCCTCCTCTATAGAATGCTGTCTGGTTCTGCCTCTAGCTCCTCCTCCCTCATAGAATGCTGTCTGGTTCTGCCTCTAGCTCCTCCTCCCCCATAGAATGTTGTCTGGTTCAGCCTCTTGCTCCTCTCCCCCATAGAATGATGTCTGGTTCTGCCTCTAGCTCCTCCTCCCCCATAGAATGTTGTCTGGTTCTGCCTCTAGCTCCTCCTCCCCCATAGAATGTTGTCTGGTTCTGCCTCTAGCTCCTCCCCTCCATAGAATGTTGTCTGGTTCTGCCTCTTGCTCCTCCTCCCCCATAGAATGTTGTCTGGTTCTGCCTCTATCTCCTTCTCCCCTCCATAAAATGTTGTCTGATCCTGCCTCTAGATCAGAGGTTCCCAACTCCAGTCCTCAAGGCACACCAACAGTGCAGGTTTTCAGGATTTCCTTAGTATTGCACAGGTGATAATTGAATCACCTGCACTGGGAATGATTCCAATTTCTAAGGAAATCCTGAAAACCTGCACTGTTGGTGTGCCTTGAGGACTGGAGTTGGGACCCTCTGCTCTAGATCCTCTTCTATGAAATGTTGTCTGCTGCTGCATCTAGCTCCCAAAACTGCTAGAAGAGGTAAGGTTTTTTTGCATCTAGCTCCCCCCTCCAGAAATGTTGTCTGGTTCTGCCTCTAAATCCTCTCTCTCCATACAGTGTTGTCTGGTTATGCCTCTGGCTCCTCCTCCTTCATAGAATGTTGTCTGATTCTGTGTATATCTCCTCCCCTTCCATAGAATATTGTCTGGTTGTGCCTCTGGCTCCTCCCTTTCCATAGAATGTTGTCTGGCTCTGGTCAACGTGGTGGATGCACCGCAGAATGGGCAGGTAACGTATTGGCGAAATGGTGCACAGGTACACATGGCAAGTTGTAGGGCAAGATAAGAGAAATAAGCAAAAGGAAATTGCAAAGACAAAGTCTAAAGCAGGGATCAGAACAGAGACCCAAGGGACAGCAACACAACTATGGACAGGCGGTGTTGCTTAGGCACCTCCCTAAAGGGTAGGGTGCCATATATAGATGTAACTAGTCAGAAGGGGCAATTAGGTGAAAGGAGCATCAGATGTACTGACCATTTAAGTCGGAGGAGTGGGCGGAGTGCGTCCCCTAAGCACACTCCTGGAGGCTCTGCAGGTAGGACGCAGGCCTCAGGAGCCAAAGGAGTTTGGGGAAGGTATGTGACCACTGGCAGGGTGAGGGGCCCGGGGAGCTGCATAGGGGAATGAGTAGACAGCAGGGAACCATGTGATGGGCACTGGTCTCCCTGCTCAGTGGAGACCAGCACCACAGTAGTGGGTTGGCAAATGGAGTGCCCTGGGCTGCGTGTTGGGCACCGACCTCTTAGCCCAGAAGAGGTCAGTCCTACAGTTCGAGGTTGTAACAGTATTCCCCTTCTTACGCCTCCTCATCCTCTCGCTTCTTCAAAATCTTCGGAATTTGTCAAGTAGACGAGGCGCATTGATATTCTCCTCAGGTTCCCAAGTTCTTTCACCAGGACCAAAGCCTTTCCAATCCACCAGAAACAGAGTCCTGTTGCCTTTTCTCTTCATCACCAAGATGTCCTGTACTTCATAGACATCGTCAGAGGTGACAAGAGGGGGAGAACACCCAGGATTACAAAAGAATGGACTATGAACCACGGGCTTCAGCAGGTAAACATGGAAGGAGTTGTGTATGTACAAGGAGTATGGCAGTTCAAGACTGTAGGACACCTATATATCCTCTGAAGAACCTTGAAGGGACCTAAAGACGTCAGTCCCGCACCTCGAGGTGTAACATGATGATTGCAATATATTAAGATGAAAACTTTGATGGGAATGCTTCTTTAAAGCATGGAGAAGGAAATACTGTATGTGGCAGTGCTATATAGCATGGTGGTATTTTTTATATCTAAGTCGTATGAACTTCAGTAGTATTATTTACTATCATATTTGGTTATTCACGTGTGGATAAATAGTACATGTTGTGAGGTAATGGCATTGGCTGGCAAGACGGGAGGCAGTGACCCAGGCACTTGTTCACACAGCACTCAGTTTATTTGTCAAAGTTCAGTTATTTACAGACCTCCAGGTTCCGGGACGCAGACGGTACAACCTTGTACATCACAGACCGGTCTGAGCTCTGTACCTCTGCTAGGCTCTGTCCTGGCCAAATTCACGAGCGAGGGCCAAGACCACACGGCTAGGCTGTGTTTTGTCAGCACACAGCCCCTGTCCCACAGCTCCCGCTCATTAGCCTCATGAGCATCAACTGAGACCACACCCTTTATTCCAGCACAGCTTTAACCCCGTGCCTACACCTGGGGAATCCTCCAAGATCCAGAGTGGAGGGCTCCTATAGGGGGATATGGAGCACACTCTGGGAGGCACATACCGGGCGTGATATGTCATCCCGATCACTGCCTCATAATGTATATAACCATGCTGCAGAAACCAATAGTAAATAAATAGTTAATAAAGTTCAGCACGACACGCTGTATCTGATGCGGTCCTGTCATTATGACACTTGTCTAACCGGTGTCGGGAACAGCGAGAAAGAGAGGAGTAAGCAGTAGGTGCCATAGTCATTGTATCATGTGCTGTATAATCAGACAGATGGCTTTGTACGGCTCCGGAGACGTGACACGGGGAATTTAGGGGAGCAAATTCACCTTTTACAAAAAATCCATTTGCTCTCAAGAAGCACTTTAATTCTTAGGAGGCCGAGCACGATGCATTGTTAAGGATTGGTGTGAGTGATAAGCCGGACAAACATGACAGCTTTTAAGTTGCAAAGCCTTGAAATAACCCTGAATAGAAACTTTGCATCATACGGCGATACCAGGGACAAATGACACTTACAAAAGGATTAATGTTCGTGAAGCTCGGGAGAGAATTGATGAATTGGGTATGGATCTCAAATATATATGAAAAAAAAGAAAATCCTGCAATTTTGAGCTTTTAAAGAACTTGTATTATGATGGGTATAATTGTGTCAGGCGATGGGAGAACATGAAGAGGTTTAGGAATGGATGAATGGATAAACTTATTATTCAAATTGACTGCGGCAGGGCAGAATTTAAACATGTTTGCTTGTATCCAAGATAGCAATTAAGTATAGAATATCAAGAAGATGATAGCAATTGCTTGCAAGGAAATTCTAAAGAACTTTGCTTTTATGTTGAAGATCGTGATGGTGGAAGGTGGGAAAAAACATTAAACGTTTTCTTAGCATTTAGAATGTCGCCATTCTGTTCTGTCTGTCTGATTATATGGTGGTGCCGTGAATGGCAATAAGCGATCCAGCACCTTCAGGTTGAATCTAGACACATAGTGAAACTCATCAGAATTATGGCAAGGCTTTCCTTTACCAACACCTTGGCCCAGTAGGAGTAGACTATTGCCCTCCTCTTATATCTCTACCATGATCTGTTCCAGCAACACCCACCTCTGTCACTGTATGGTTCCTGCGAGTAGTGTTGGTGATAGAGGAAAGGTTATAGCCAGGGGCGTAACTACAACAGGTGCAGGGGTTGCAATTGCACCCGGGCCATGGAGCAAAGGGGGCCCCAAAAGTCCCTCTGGCCTATAGAAAAAGACTAATGCTATTAAAGATTTGCAATAATTTTGGGGCTTTCACATTGGGGCCCATGACCTTCAAGTTACGCCACTGGTTATAGCCAATATCGCTAGACAGTGCAGTGTCACAAAAATGTTATAGCAGATGAGGGATTAGGAAGGAGGATGGCAATAACAGGCAAGGAAAACTGGGTAGCTAGTCTGACCTTATAGACTGGGGTCCTTAGCTGACCCTGTGCCCAGAGGTACCTCTGATAGGGAGGAGGTCTTGTCCACCACCTTTCCCTGCTCCTCAACTAGCACTTGTGTTGCCCCAGGGTGCGGGGTACTCAGGTATCAGGCGGCAGAAGGGGCTAACTGTGTCACGGGGAATGGTGACCGCGCCTGACCCCGTGTCCTGGGGGACTATTCTCTTGAAAAAGAGGGAATTATGTACAAGAGATTATTTACAACGTTAATTTGTTGTGCAGTTTCTGGTGAGTAACACCAGCGTCGCCACAGTCCTCCGGAGGTCGGTGGTATTGTGTCTGAGATGGTGTAGTCCTCTGCAGGTAGGACTGGACCTCCGGGGCAGCGTAGTGAAGAGGGACAGGTTGGAGTGGAGCTTGGGTTGTATAGGGAGAGTTGGAACAGTCTATGAGGGATACTGGGAGTGAAAAGGAAGGATACACACGCAGGAAAGTCTCTTTTACCTTTTACTGTTGCTAAGCAGGTTAAACGATCCAGGGCACTGAGGAGTGGACAGGTTGCACAGTGGGTCCCCACAGCAAATGGGTATAAGGCCTACTCTGCTTTGTAGTATTGTCTGAAGCACAGCCTGCTTGCTGCATGACTTGCCTCCTCTCTCTTCCTGACTGTAGTGTCTTCCTCTCCTCCTGTGCGGTCTCCGGGTTATCTTCTCTGAGCATTGCGGCGTTGCCCTGCTGTGTCTGGCTCCCTCTCTTGACCCACAGGGGGGACCGGGTAGCCGAAGCCTCCACAGTGCAACGGGGTTTTCTGTGATCCTCTAGTGTCCCACAGGTGCGGATCCCCAATATCTGGTGTTTCTCCTGGGACGAACTCCTTCTCAAGTTCCTCGCTCCCTTTCAGTTCTCTGCTCCTAGCCCTCAGTCCCACTTAGGCTGGCGGGACGCTGAATGGCCACTCCGGGTCACTGGCTCAGGCCTAATCGCAGCACCGACCACCAGGACGTCCTTGCAGATCTCCTAGCGTCTGCACACTCTGACTAACTCCACCCCCAGCAGCAGTATTTATAGGGGATCTTGCCTAAGGTCAGCAAGTGGTGCTCCCCCTACTGTACACGGGGTGGAAGGTGTTGTATGTAGTAGATACCTGCTGTGGAAACCCAGCTGTGCATTAGGGAGATCTGTGGTTACCTGCGTGAGCATGGTGCCACACACTGTGCTAACACCCCCTCACCTCCACCCACGGACCAGGATACACAGCAACTCCCACAAATAAGAAAAAGCACCAGGAAGCTTCAGCACAAAGCACACGTCCTCTCAGCCTGCAGTCTTGAAGAGACTAAAACTATCAGCGACATCTGCTGGTGGAAGAGGCGTGGTCACCTGACAAACACAAAACATCCCAACTGCAGAGCCGTCTCACAGCAACACAGCAGTATCTGCACTTTAACTATGAATTGTGCCAAAGGAAATTAACTCCAATTAAAACTACAGAGAACTTTACACATAGACTGCAGCAGTCATCACGTGACACAAAGCTCAAGTGGCTGACATAGGAGCTGCCAAAGAAATAATCGTGTGCCTTTAGCAGCTCTGCAGGTGTAATCACTCATGCTGTGCCATGGGCATACCACTGCTAAACTCCACATAATGCTGAGAATCACACATTGTTTGGTTTCCCACTCTCGGTGACATTGTAACTCTGTATACTCTGTTTCTGACCTGACTGTACTCAATCTCTTTGTTCTGTAATACCTTCTGATTGTGACCCCAGCAGTCTCTAGTATATCACTGAGTCATCACCAATTTTCCATTTGACTTCAGGTTGTATTGAAGCAGTATTTGTCCATCATACCTGCTTACACATCATGAAGTTCTTTGATATGGTGCCACCCTAGCAGTATCCGATGCCACAACTGAGTCATTATCTCCCCTGTTGGAGTGTAGTGTCATACCGTAGAGCAATAGAGGGTATTCACAAAGTGAAAAACCATGCCATAACATTTTCTCCCCGGCTGAAGGATATGAACAACGTTCAGGTACACCCTTAACATCTGGTCTGCGGGCAGAGTTTAGTCAGGCATTGTTATTATTAGGAGCAGTAACTGATGGAAGACATATGTGGACTTGAGCAGTGCTGAGCTTGTCAGAAGATAGCTAAGTCTAGCTGAGGGACCTAAGGCCAGGGTCTGAGGAAGTCAAGGAGAGCCTGGGGAGCAGAGTGGTGTCAAGCTCACCCCAGAGGAGTAAGCACCAAGAAACGGACACCAGAGTCCGAGGCTGTGCAGGGCCTAACGACCCGGCAGCTAATACCGGTGGGTGGGGAATTCCAAGCTCCCCATCCACACCAGGAGCCCAGAGGCAAAGCAGCATCAAGAGCCCAGGAGTAGCCGACCGTTGAAGTGGGGCTAATAAAGGACTCGAGCTGTTTGTCATACCGGCACGTGCAGCAGAGAAAGGAGGGGCTGCAGCAAAACTTCAAGCGGCAGCAGGGACCACCAGGAGAAAGGGCAGCAGTGAGGACTCAGAACTTGCCGGGTGTGGAGAACCCCAAGTTGCTCCCAGGTTACACGGACTCATAGTAACAGCATCTGCGGTAGGACCGGTATTTCCAGTAAAGGATCTGAGAAACCAGCAAAACGTGAGTCTGTTTGTTAATGCGCACCCTCCATCCTGCACCCTACACGCTTCATACATTCACTGCCCTGGGATCCGCTCCACCTGTGGGGTGCCACTCCATCCCAGCTGCCTGTCCATCATCCCCAGAGGTTCAGCAGTGGCTACCCATGGCCACAAACCACGGGTGGCGTCACTGATAAACTCCTTTATAAATCACCCCTTTCCCTACAATAACTGCCTTTTACAACTGAACCCAGGGTCATGGAAGCTGGGTCTCGACCCCGATGACTCCCAGAACTGCTAAACAGCCCGATTCCGAGAACCCTACAGTCCTGGGTGACACATATATGCTCCTCTCAAGTAAAGTTTAGAAAATCATTTAGCTCCTGCTAGTTGATTAAACAGATCAGTTATAAGGGATAAAGGTTGTGGATTGTGGACTGTGATTTTATTTATCTCTCTAAAAGCCAAGCATGTACTCAACTCACCATCTTTCGTTTTGACAAAAAAAACGCCACAGTGACTGGAGGGTTGAATGGCCATATATGAACCATGACCAGACTTTTTTGAATATACTTTTTCAAGGCCTTTTTTTGAATATACTTTTTCAAGGCCTTTTTTTGAATATACAGTACTTTTTCAAGGCCTCTCTCTCAGGAAGACAGAGGAAAAACAAAAGCGATTTAGACATTTTAGTATCAGATATGAAGTCAATAGCACAATCATATGTCCCATGATGTGGAAGAACATCGCACTCAGTCTTGGAAAATACATCATCAAAGTCCTGAATAAATTCTGGAAGGTAAGACCTTACAGAAGCTAAGGATCCTGATAGACATCCAGAAAAGCATGAGTCACCCCAAGATCTAATCTCTAGTATCTCCCAGTTGATTGTAGGATTCTGCTTAACCAATCAGGGAAAGCCTGACATTAATTTATCACATAAAGAAGGAATAACCATGAATAATATGAATTCCATGAGTAATCCTCCTACCTTCATATATACATTCTCGACCTTCAAAGTAACATGACTTTGTTAGAGGGGAGAATTGTCAATCGCTGAAACTTGGATGTGAAGGCCAAGAGTATAGACGTTACATGCACAGTTCACAGCGAAGTAATAGTCAAAAAGATTCAAGGTGGAGCAAGAATCCACAAATGCAGGTGTAAAAATCACAACAAATTTAGTCACCAGGGACCAGGGATGCCAGGAAGAAGAAAATGGATGTATGTAGGAGAGACAATCTCAGACACATATGGCCGCTTTACACGTTTCAATATCGTTGCGATATCGCAATTCAATGGCACGGGAGCGCGCATTTAGTGCACGTTTCTCCCGCATTGCATCAGAGGTTTACACGTTGCGATTTCTGAATCCAACGTCCGTGCGATGTCTACGCCCCCCAACCCAGGAACGACCATTTAAATGGGAGTGAATGGGTGACGTAGAAGTTCACATCGGAATTGGGCTGTCACACAGCACGATCCGGCTCCAATCTCAATTCAATATCGGAGCATTGAATAGCACGCTCATTCAATCCCCGATATCGCATTGACATCGTTCCTACATCGTTCCTGCATCGTATTGGACGTTCACACCATACAACGCAGGAACGATATCGGCTCCAACGATCGAACCATGTGACTTTTCATTGAAATTGGACGCCGATATCGCAACGTGTATACCCGCCATTAGAGAAAAGTTGGGATGTCTATATTAATTCAGATATCAGGTTCATTCCTTTTGGTTTCAGGGTGTCTAGTTGGAATATCCAGTACTTTTCTTTTCTTCTTTCTTCGAGACATTAAAGAGTTTTAGTGGATTAATAAATAAATAGAATTTTAAATAGAACCTTTTTTATATAATAATATAGTTTTTCCTTTATTCCAGTTTTTAACCCTGTTAATATTAT
Source organism: Allobates femoralis (assembly GCA_033576535.1). NCBI lineage: Eukaryota > Metazoa > Chordata > Amphibia > Anura > Aromobatidae > Allobates > Allobates femoralis. Next base: position 725,782,863 of record JARQOC010000002.1, read on the forward strand.
ACATTGCTATATGGAACTTTGGCCATTTTTATAAATTTTTTAATATTAATACTTATTTGAATAATAACCCTGATAAGAGAAATAATCTATGCTTCTAATCCCTTATGAATAGATCATATTAGGCGTATACAAGTCCAATTTCAACCACAGTCCTGAGTGGTGAGGTCAACTAATACCAAGGCAAAATGGAGTATATACCAACACACACTCCCAGGTTCTAATACCATGCATGGAAGAGAGAATAAGAAATTTTTTCCTGGGTTACTCGATATTATTTTTATTTTTTTTTTAAAATGGGAACTTAGATGCATCTGTATGTATTTTATTATATTTTTGACCACTCTGTAACGAAATTTTAGCCAATAAATGCTTTTTATAAGGAATTGCGCCAAAAACAGGGGATCCTCCCCTTTTTGATGATGATTTTGACATCACAGGTAAACAAATTACACCCGCTTCTTGTAATATCAGGGGCTATAAAAACCCCACTGTGATGACACATGTAACATCCCTGAGGAAGGTGCAAGGTTGTGCACCGAAACGCGCTGGAATAAAGGAAAGAAACTGCTTTTGAAATCCAGCCTTCCACGTGAGTGTTTCTTTGGGTATAGCAGCGCGGACCGTGATACACCTCTTCAATCCCAACTTTTCTCTGGACGTTTTTCCACGTGCGAGTGGTCGGTGGAGGTCCTGCAGCAGCTTATTGATGCCCTTCAAACCAGATGTGGGTCCCACAACTGTATAAGGTGAGTGGATCCATAGCACTACCTTCACACTTTAGTGTCGCTAGTGATAGGGCACTATTGCGCCTCTTGTCCCCCACCCCTCTTGTATTTACACAATCTCAGACACTTAAGGTGGGGTTACACGTGGCGATGTCGCCCGCGACATCGCCGAAAAGTGACGTAACAGCGATGTCGCGGGCGATATCACAAGTGCGTCGTGCTGTGTGACAGCGCGACGCAACTGCAAATTATCGCTGGTTGCAGGTTGACAGGTTTATGAACATGTTCATAAACCTGTCAACCTGTGACCAGCGATTAGGCTGGATCGCGCCGTCTGACACTGTTGGCGGCGCAATCCAACCTATATCGCAGCGTTGCTGAGGATCGCTCGCTGGGCTGAGCCCAGCCCAGCGAGCGACGGCTCCGCCCACATCGCCGCCGCCGCGTCACCGGCAACGTCGTGCCGTGTGACAGCTGGCCTGCGATGTCGGAAGCGAACGTGCACCTGCACATCGCTTCCGACATCGCCGGCCAGAATCACCACATGAGACCCCACCTTTAGAACTTGCATCCCTATGCCTGAGAGTCTCCTCCTTGAACCATGGTATTACCAGAATGACCAAAGTATAGACAAAAATGAGCTGCTGTGAGTTCAACTCCTTTGTGGGATATCTGCAAGTATTAATCTGCATAGGTTCATAAATCTCAACTAACAGAGGTGATGCCAGTGAAACACCTTTAAATGTGTCTCTAGCTCTAAAGTGTCTTTCTAAATGAATAGCAATTGTCATAGCTACCTCCAAGGACTGTGGACAGGGATTGTAAACCATCATGATGTGGATCCAAACAGTAGGGTTTTCCCAGGATACATTATCTCAAGTAATTCAGATCTTTTGGCTGATTCCTTGATGAAGAAAGAAGTCGTAGGGTGTTAGATCTGGTAATTGTGGCAGCCAGAACAATATTGGTGAATTGTTGTTTCCAGCACCGCTAACATTCTGGTAGATTTTCATTCAGGTATCAGCGAACATCTCAATGGAAATTTGGAGTTGCACCATCCTGCTTCCATAGATTACTTTTGTAGATCTTCCTATCTGTGGACATATCCATAAGAAGGCCAGTATTGAGTCTATCCAAATATTACAATACAATCCTATATAGCTTGGGGACTCCGCTACTGTAAATAATGTAAATATATTTATTACGTCTTAAACAGTTATAGGTTGGAGGCAAACCAGTATAATATATATTTTATACTGTTCGGCCAATTAAAGTGCCTGTTTAACAAAGGGAAAAAGATCCTTTAGAAAATCGAGGATGCATGAATATAGTGTTCATTCAACACAATTTCACACCCAACCTAAACTGAAAGAAATAAAGTAGAAAACCTTCTCTACCAATATGAAGTATTACATAAAACACACAGACTTTGCAACACACTTCACCTGCAAGATCGATCAGATCAGACAAGTCGTTACTGCCCAACCACCACAACCCCCATGTATACCAGACCACTCCTCTCCCCCACTAACCCTCCTCCCCTCCATTACTGAAGGAGAACTTGCACACCTCCTCTCCAGAATGTACCTCACCACTTGTGCACTGGACCCCATCCCATCTCACTTCCTCCCCAACCTTGCCACAACACTTATCCCAGCCCTAACCCACTTCTTCAACCTATCACTAACTTCTGGTACCTTTCCTTCCGTTTTCAAACATGCAACAATTACACCTATCTTAAAGAAACCATCCCTCAACCCAAACTCTATATCCAGCTACCGGCCCATATCCCTGCTCCCATTCACCTCCAAACATCTCAAAAAGCATGTCCACACTGAACTTTCCTTCCACCTCTCAACTAACTCTCTCTTTGATAACCTTCAATCCAGATTCTGCCCCCACCACTCCACTGAAATTGCCCTGACCAAAACTACTAACGTCTTACTCATGGCCAAAGCTAACATACAGTTCTCCACCCATCTCCTTCTAGACCTGTCTCATATTACAGATCCTCTTTTCCATTGGTATCACTGACCTTTCCCTCTCCTGGATCCCCCCTTTTTTCCAACTGCACATTTCGCATCTCCCACTCCCACACGACCTCCTCACCCCATCCCCTCTCTGTTTGGGTCCCTCAAGGCTCTGCCCTGGGGCCCCTCCTTTTTTCAACCTATACCCTTGGTCTGAGACAACTCAAAGTCCCATGGCTTCCAGTATCATCTGTACGCTGACGACACTCAGATCTATCTCTCTTGCCCAGATGTCACCTCTCTCCTGTCCAGAATACTGGAGTGTCTGTCAGCGATATCCTACTTCTTCTCCTCTCGCTTTCTACAACTCTATGTAGACAAAACCGAACTCATCTTTCCCCCATCTCACGCACGTTCTTTACCTGATCTATCCATCACAATAAATGACATCACACTTTGTCCTCAACCTGAAGTCCGCTGCCTAGGAGTAACTCTTAACTTTGCCTTCAAACCGCACATCCAAGCCCTTGCCACCTCCTGCTGCCTTCAACTCAAAAATAGTTCCAGAATCCGTCCCTTCCTTAACCCTCAATCTACTAAACTACAAGTGCATGCCCTCATCATCTCCAGTCTTGACTACTGCAACCTCCTCCTCTGTGTCCTTCCTGCTAACACTCTTGCACCACTCCAATCTGTCCTTAACTCTGCTGCCCAACTAATCCACCTCTCTCCTTGCTGCTCCTCCACTTCTCCCCTCTGCAAATCCCTCCACTAGCTCCCAATTTCCCAGTGTATGTAATTCAAACTAGTAACACTGACTTACAAAGCTGTCCACAATCTGTCCCCCCCATATATCTCTGAACTAATCGCCCAGTATCATCCAACTCGTACTCTTCGATCCTCCCAAGACCTCCTTCTTTCCTCCACACTTGTACGTTCCTCATCTAACCGCCTGCAAGACTTTGCCCAAGCATCCCCCATTTTCTGGAATTCTGTACCCCAAAATGTCCGACTGTCCCCTACACTCGAAACCTTCAAGTGGAACCTGAAAACCCATCTCTTCAGTACAGCCTGCAATGACCACATTGCCACCTCACCACCACTGGACCCGGCGCTTCACCACCACCATCAGACCCAGGGCTCCACCACCACCAGAGCGGGCCCAACCTACTGTCTCTCTCTTCATTGCCCTGTAGAATGTAAGTCCGCAAGGGCAGGGCCCTCTTTCCCCTCTGTATCATTCTGTCACTGTTAGCTTGTTCATTTTGTTTTTAACTTGTTTATATGTAACCCTTTCACATGTACGGCACCATGGAATGGACAGTGCTCTATAAATACATAGTAATAATAATAATAATAATAATGATGATAATAAAACCAAAAGAGATGCATATCCACCAAAGATCACCTCTGACGCGCGTTTCGTGTTAGCTTCTTGTATCCTGAAGATTACAGGTAATTAATCTTTCTGATACTGTATTAACTTCTGTCCAATGAGATGTTCTGTCACTCTGCTATGACAATTAGAATACAGGAATATTTCATAATCAAAAAAACTGAGACACTTAGCTTTATAATTATGGCCATATTGATAAACCACCCAGTCGCCGCGTTGAGGCTCGTCTGCTTGACTGGGTCCCTAACCTCAATTTTCAGCCTCTATCTGGGTTAAAAACCTCCTCTCTTTATAGGCAAATTGGAAAAAAGGAAAAAACTGATAACAGAGAACACTACCTCAAACGGGCCCAGGGCAGGGACGGTGCACAACAAAGGGTGTGAACCCATACTAAAATTCAAGAATAACTGCGGCACTCAATCCTGTCAGTGTGTACAGGTGCGCACCAAACAAAATACTTACAACAGTAGAAAAATCGTCCCTCTGCTATGACAATTAGAATATAGGAATATTTCATAAGCAAAAAAATGGAGACACTTAGCTTTATAAATATGTCCATATCGATAAACCACCCAGTCACCGTATTGAGGCGCATCTGCTTGACTGGGTATTGTGTTTGGCGCACCTGTGCACACTGACAGGATTGAGTGCCGCAGTTATTCTTGAAGTTCAATGAGATGTTCTCAGCCTGGGGTTATCACTTTCTCCCACAAGTCATGGAGATATTTTCACTGTGATATAACATCTAAATTTAATTGGCTAGGAAAATGATTTTAGAAGTGGACTGGAAAGAAATTGTAGGCTACCAGGGTTTTGGAGGAAATAAATGAGACTCAGGAAAAAGGAAAGTAAGAGACTGGATTTTTACTAAATCCCCCATATTCCCAGCTTCAGGGTACAGAAATAGAGGCAGCATTTTCACCTTCATATGCTAACCTGTAGGAGATTGACTCCTTTTTTGTTAATCAAGTCCCCTATGTTGAAAAGTTGTTATTGTGGTCAAGATATATTGATGACATTTCTTTTTATTTGAAACGGGACTGAGGAGGATTAGGGATGAGCGAGTATACTCGCTACTATTCGGTATTCGCCAAATAGTAGCGGTATTCGGGCTACTCGCTACTCTGCGAGTACTTATGTGTACTTGGGATTAGCGAGTAGTCCAAATACTTGTAGCCTAAAAGTGATTAAGAGTTGATTAAAACTAATAAACGTAAATACTCACCTGTCCGACGCCTACACCGGGACCGGCAGAGAAGCCATCCGATTGCTGGAAAAGGACCTGTCACTACCAGCCAATCAGATGGCCGGTAGCGATCTGGCCAATCAGATGGCGCCACGTCACAACCACGTGATCGCTAGCGGCGACCTGATTGGCAAATTTGCAAGGTCCTAGATGTACTACTAGGACCTTGCAAACTGGCCAATCAGGTGGCCGCTAGCGATGACGTAGTTGTGACGTGGCACCATCTGATTGGCTGGTAGTGAGAGGTCCTTCTCCAGCGATCGGAGGTGAGGTTTTCCGGTCCAGGTGTAGGCGTCGGAAGGCGTGTATGTAAGTTTATCATTTTTTTAACAACTTTTAATTACTTTTAGGCTACTTTCGCAGTGTATCTATAGATACAATGCCAAAGTATTCGTATTCGCTATACTCGCAACGAGTAACGAGTACCGCTACCTACTCGTTGCGAGTATAGTGAGCACGAAAAATAAGGTACTCGCTTATCCCTAAGGAGGATCTAAATAAATTACTTATAAATTATTTGCTAGACTCAATCAGAATCATCATAACTTTGGACTAACCAGTAAATATAGTCAGAACTCCAATACACTCCTTGATATTCTTATCTGTAAACATGAAACGGATCTGTTACAAGTTATGGTGTTTTGTAATACCATTGTACATGCATGTATTCTGGAAGGAAGGCCCTAAATGAACAGCACAAGGTAAGTCTCCAGCAGCAATAAGTCTATTGTGCTCACATGATGCCAGGTCCTGTAAGCATGTCCTGTTGATACCCTAGAGGAAGACCTCACCGGGGCTCTTCGTGGGATCACTGGGGAGGGTAAGTAATTGGATGTTAGTGGTGCAGAAAGCGCAGAAGAAAAATGGAGCAATGATTGATGCTCATTATTTTCTGGATGCTCTTTCTGCACCACTAATGCAGCACACAAAAACGCAGCGTCTGAACAACAAATTAAAAATCATATTCATTTTGCTGCAGACGCAGTGACTGATCCATTTTTGGTGCAGTTTAAAAAAAAAAATTGCAGGACCAAAAACGGACCAGTGTGAACATAGCCTAAAAACTCCTGCAACCATACAAGCTGCCCAGCTGCTAACTCTTTCTTTACCTCTTATCTCATGTATTACGGCTTTGATAACTCGTACACTGGTGATTTTACAGAGTTCAAAAACATCATGAAACACTTTAAACTTTGCCATGGATATAATGCTGACGATCTTAAGATTTGTGGTATTGATAGATTAAGAAGCGGTTTAAGACGTATGTGTCGCCCTGCAGATTCAGGTGTCAATACTACCTGTGACCTCTGGTGGTGTAAGAAATCAGCTCTTCAGCCATTTTTCACACAGATGTACTTAGTGAAAGAACTACTGCAAACTCTGGTGGGTTGCCAAGTGCAGGAGAAGCAACCCTGCTACCTTTGGACTGGACGTGTTGGAAATAAAGGAGGCCAGCCAGTGCCTTTGATGTGGTCGCTGTTGAAACTCTAGTGAAATCTGAGCAGCCACATGGTACACAGCGTCCAAGAAGAGCCCAACTGGCAGACGACATCCGTGAAGGATCAGAAGAGGGATGTCTTGATAAAATTCTTAGTTGCCCATGGTTGTAAGAGAGCTAAGGTACTTTGCCTATAAGCCTACAATGCCATGGATACCAAGGTCCAGGCGGAGAAGAGAAGTTTTCGTGCATAGTATAGTGCTACAACCAGCAGGAGTGAGGAGAGCCACCACATATTGACAGAAAAGAGCTGAACCCAATAGTGCTAACAACAGCGGGAGTGAGGAGAGCTACCACATATTGACAGACAAGAGCTGAACCCAATAGTGCTAACAACAGCGGAAGTGAGGAGAGCTACCACATATTGACAGAAAAGAGCTGAACCCAATAGTGCTAACAACAGCGGGAGTGAGGAGAGCTACCACATATTGACAGACAGGGGCTGAACCCAATAGTGCTATAACCAGCGGGAGTGATGAGAGCTACCACATATTGACAGACAAGAGCTGAACCCAATAGTGCTATAACCAGCGGGAGTGATGAGAGCTACCACATATTGACAGACAAGAGCTGAACCCAATAGTGCTATAACCAGCGGGAGTGAGGAGAGCTACCACATATTGACAGACAAGAGCTGATCCCAAATGTGCTATAACCAGCGGGAGTGAGGAGAGCTACCACATATTGACAGACAAGAGCTGAACCCAAATGTGCTATAACCAGCGGGAGTGAGGAGAGCTACCACATATTGACAGAAAAGAGCTGAACCCAAATGTGCTATAACCAGCGGGATGTGATGAGAGCTACCACATACTGACACAAAAGAGCTGAACTGAATAGTGCTATAACCAGTGAGAGTGAGAAGAGCTACCACATACTGACAGAAGAGAGCTGAACCCAATAGTGCTATAACCAGCGGGAGTGATGAGAGCTACCACATATTGACAAAAGAGAGATGAACCCAATAGTGCTATAACCAGCGGGAGTGATGAGAGCTACCACATATTGACAGACAAGAGCTGAACCCAAATGTGCTATAACCAGTGAGAGTGATGAGAGCTACCACATACTGACACAAAAGAGCTGAACTGAATAGTGCTATAACCAGTGAGAGTGAGAAGAGCTACCACATACTGACAGAAGAGAGCTGAACCCAATAGTGCTATAACCAGCGGGAGTGAGGAGAGCTACCACATACTGACAGAAAAGAGCTGAACCCAATAGTGCTATAACCAGCGGGAGTGATGAGAGCTACCACATATTGACAGACAAGAGCTGAACCCAATAGTGCTATAACCAGCGGGAGTGATGAGAGCTACCACATATTGACAGACAAGAGCTGATCCCAAATGTGCTATAACCAGCGGGAGTGAGGAGAGCTACCACATATTGACAGACAAGAGCTGAACCCAAATGTGCTATAACCAGCGGGAGTGAGGAGAGCTACCACATATTGACAGACAAGAGCTGAACCCAAATGTGCTATAACCAGCGGGAGTGAGGAGAGCTACCACAGATTGACAGAAAAGAGCTGAACCCAAATGTGCTATAACCAGCGGGAGTGATGAGAGCTACCACATATTGACAGAAAAGAGCTGAACCCAATAGTGCTATAACCAGTGAGAGTGATGAGAGCTACCACATACTGACACAAAAGAGCTGAACTGAATAGTGCTATAACCAGTGAGAGTGAGAAGAGCTACCACATACTGACAGAAGAGAGCTGAACCCAATAGTGCTATAACCAGCGGGAGTGATGAGAGCTACCACATATTGACAAAAGAGAGATGAACCCAATAGTGCTATAACCAGCGGGAGTGATGAGAGCTACCACATATTGACAGACAAGAGCTGAACCCAAATGTGCTATAACCAGCGGGAGTGATGAGAGCTACCACATATTGACAGACAAGAGCTGAACCCAAATGTGCTATAACCAGCGGGAGTGAGGAGAGCTACCACATATTGACAGACAAGAGCTGAACCCAAATGTGCTATAACCAGCGGGAGTGAGGAGAGCTACCACAGATTGACAGAAAAGAGCTGAACCCAAATGTGCTATAACCAGCGGGAGTGATGAGAGCTACCACATACTGACACAAAAGAGCTGAACTGAATAGTGCTATAACCAGTGAGAGTGATGAGAGCTACCACATACTGACAGAAGAGAGCTGAACCCAATAGTGCTATAACCAGCGGGAGTGAGGAGAGCTACCACATATTGACAGAAAAGAGCTGAACCCAATAGTGCTATAACCAGCGGGAGTGATGAGAGCTACCACATATTGACAAAAGAGAGATGAACCCAATAGTGCTATAACCAGCGGGAGTGATGAGAGCTACCACATATTGACAAAAGAGAGATGAACCCAATAGTGCTATAACCTATAACCAGCGGGAGTGAGGAGGGGCTGCTCCATATTGACAGAAAAGAGCTAAAACCAATAGTTTTATAACCAGTGGGAGTGAGGAGGGATTCCACATATTGACAGAAAATAGCTGAACCCAATAGTGCTATAACCAGCGGGAGTGAGGAGAGCTACCACATATTGACAGAAAAGAGCTGAACCCAATAGTGCTATAACCAGTGAGAGTGATGAGAGCTACCACATACTGACACAAAAGAGCTGAACTGAATAGTGCTATAACCAGTGAGAGTGAGAAGAGCTACCACATACTGACAGAAGAGAGCTGAACCCAATAGTGCTATAACCAGCGGGAGTGAGGAGAGCTATCACATATTGACAGAAAAGAGCTGAACCCAAATGTGCTATAACCAGCGGGAGTGATGAGAGCTACCACAGATTGACAGACAAGAGCTGAACCCAAATGTGCTATAACCAGCGGGAGTGATGAGAGCTACCACATATTGACAGACAAGAGCTGATCCCAAATGTGCTATAACCAGCGGGAGTGAGGAGAGCTACCACATATTGACAAAAGAGAGATGAACCCAATAGTGCTATAACCTATAACCAGCGGGAGTGAGGAGGGGCTGCTCCATATTGACAGAAAGCAAACATAGCTTTAAAACCAATAGTTTTTTTATTAACCAGTGGGAGTGAGGAGGGATTCCACATATTGACAGAAAATAGCTGAACCCAATAGTGCTATAACCAGCGGGAGTGAGGAGGGCTGCACCCATATTGACAGAAAAAGCTGAACCCAATAGTGCTATAACCAGCGGGAGTGAGGAGAGCTACCACAATCTGACAGAAAATAGCTGAACCAAATATGTGCTATATACCAGCTGGAGTTAGAGGAGAGCTACCACATAAATTGATGGAAAGAGCTGGGGTTCATGAGGGGAGTGTCAAACTCATTCATCGTCAACTGCTTCCGGGGGTTATGGACAATGCTTATGAGATGGGCTGATTCTGCCCCATCACAATTCTACCACTTTTGGCCGCCATTACACCCCAAGGGTGGAGGTCGACCCAGACAGGTGAGTGTTGTTGGACTGGTAAACTTTGGGTACTTTGACACCTGAGGGTTAATGGAAGCCTCATGTCTTGCCTCATTTTTATAATGTATGTGCATGCCCTTATACAAGAATCTCATTTATTGTTGTATTGTCTTACAGTTTACTTCTCTCCTACATGCAAAAATGCGATATGAAGAACTTCAAGGGTACTTTGCCTTTAGTGTCAATTGTTCTCCTATACATCAACAACTCGCTCTTTTGTTTTTGCTTAATGGTGTTTTTGACGCAATGCTTCTTCTTATTATTGTCCTTTCTTATACTGTATGTCTTCTTACATATATTTGTATATCATCGTATTCAATTTTTTGATTTTTATGAAGACATGGCCTAAAGCATTGGCACCCTTGAAAATGTTCCAGAAAATTATTGTAAAAAAGTATATTGCCAAGAAAATTACATGTTTTGTAATACACGTTTATTTCCTTTGTGTGTATTGGAACATCACAAATATCACAGAAAAAAAAGGTAATTTGGATGTAAATTCACACAAATGCCCAAGAATGGGCCAGAAAAAATTGTTCGCTACTTTCCAAAAATGTGAGTAAACAGCTTTGTTTCCAGCATGTGATGCTCGTTTACACTCACCTGTGGCAAGTAACAGATGTGGGCAATATGAAAATCACACCTGAAATCAGATATAAAGGGGAGAAGTTGACTCAATGTTTGCATTGTGCGTCTGTGTGTGCCACACTAAGCATGGAGAACAGTAAGCAAAATGTAGCAGCCATTATGACTTGATGGATAAACACTCTGTAAGAACATTGATCTTGTAAAGCCTAGGCAGAGATATCCACCAGGGTCTTCTCCATGCCTAGATAGTTCAACTAGGGTCTTCTCCAAGTATAGATAGATCCACCAGAGTCTTCTCCAAACCTAGATAGCACCAGGGTTTTCTCAATGCCTAGATAAGTCAACCAGGGTCTTCTCCAATCTAACATATGTCCACCAGGAACCTCTCCAAGCCTAGAGTGGTCCACCAGGGTATTCGCCAAATGTAGATACAGTATGTTCATTATCAGTGTGATCCGTCTTCACATTAAATACAGTCATAAGGTAGGGGGCGAGGCCTGCACTGTGTGTGAAGCAGACATATGTTCATTCTCAGTCAGATCCATCTTCACAGTGAATACGAGCATGTAACCATATAAGGGTGGAGGCGTGGCCTACACTGCTGACTGCAGCTGATGAGTAAACAATGTATCCGGTTAGCTCAGCAATGGCAGAATGTCAAGATCAGTGCAAACTCCTCTGCCCTTGCCTTGGTATAAGCTTCTCTGATCTGTTATCTGGCTGTTGGCTCCCCACACAGCTCTCTGCTGTCACATTACACTGCTCCCTATCAGCTGCTGGGCATGCCCACACAGCCCTAAAAGCACACAAAAAAAGTTGAGAAAATAAATCACGTCACCAAAAAGCATTATCTTAGCTGCTGTGTGACCATCATTAACAGCCAGTGCAGTATTAATTTTATTTTTTCAATGAAATGACATTTACAATTTAAATCCAAAAAGAAGATTGGCGGCACTCAGCATTCCAATTTTGCAGCTGATTAATTTAATGCAAAAATTACAGCAGCAGGTGCATGATACAGGGAGGGAGGTGCTAGGACCGACGGTGACCGCTTCGCGGGGTGTCCCGCTTCTACGGGTACAGTGTACTCTATGCTTGAATCTGGATTTTTTTTACAATTTAAAGTGCACCCATACAGTGACAATTGCCCCAAATTCCTTCTCTTCCTTGAGCAAGCAGGAACTTCTCCATGCCTCGAAAGATCCATCAGGGTCTTCTCCAAGAATAGATAAGACAACCAGGGTCTTTTCCAAGCTTAATAGGTCCACCAGGCTCTTTTCCAAGCCTAGATAAGTTCACCAGGGTCTTCTGCAAACCTAGGTAAGTCACCAGGGTCTTCTCCAAGCACAGATAGATCCACCAGGGTTTTCTCCAAACCTCGATAGGTCCACCAGGATTTTCTCCAAGCCTAGATAGATCCACCGACTCTTCTCCCGAGTCTTCTCTAACGTTAGATAGGACGACCAGAGTCTTTTCCATGCCTACATCTGACCAGCAGGGTCTTCTTCAAGCTTATATAGATCCACCAGGGTCTTCTCCAAGCCTAGGTAGGTCCACCAGGGTCTTCTCCAAGCATAGGTCCAGCATGGTTTTCTCCAAACCTCGATAGGTCCACCAGGGTCTTCTCCAAGCCTAGATAGGTCCACCAGGGTCTTCTCCAAGCCTAGATAGGTCCACCAGGGTCTTCTCTGCCATTATCTTGATAGCATCAAGCCATTGGTTTGCTGGTCTTCCTCATCACCTTGTTCCTTCTAGTCTTCTGACCATGATGTCCTTCTCCAGTGATTGCTCTCTTCATATGATGTGTAGACAAGTCATAGCTTGGTGATTTTTGCTTTCAGTGACATGTGTGGCTTGATTTGTTATAAAAACATGTTTGTCAGCTTCCAGATTGGTCCAGGTGTCTGTATTCTTTAAACATTTTTTTCTTTTCTTTTTCCACAAAATTCTCTTAACAAAAGTGATGCAATAAAAAATCCTAATTTGGTAAATGTCCATAAAGCCAACATCTGCAAAGCAAGAGTGCACTTTATTTGTGTGGTGTGTACAGATGTTAAATTCGATTAAAGGCTAAGACATATGGGGAAAAAAATATGTTTCGACACACTTTGTAAGGTAGAACAGTAACATAAGATGTGGCTTATTCTAGAAGGAAATACCAAATTAAAGTATCCAATGTGGAGCTGGTGAATACTAAATAGTGATAATATGTACAAAAAAAAGTACGGTATGTTATAATAACAAAAATAATATGTACGGAACAGATAATATTTCAAGGAGTTTATTTAAGGAATTAAAACTTTATTAAATATACAAAACATAAAAAAAATCACATGTAACAAGCCAATAACAAAGTGTCAAGGGAACAAATCCATTAACAATGAAAATATATAAAGGTAAAGGAACTGATATGGGATATAGAATATAATCACACACTCTGATTATAAATTAAAGAGCAATACAAACAAATTGAACATAAAGGTCAGTGTTATAAGTAAGTAATACAGAGCAATGGTAAATTAAATAAATGTATGGTAGAACAAAACACAAGTGATAGAAGTGTTGCCATTGCCAGCCTTACCTATGTGCAACCAGTGCGGTTGCACAGGGTGTAGGCCACCAAACATAAGAGGGGGCTTTTCATGGAGGTATAAAGTTAGTTTACTGCTTCACTTTGCCAGGCTGTGTCATGACTTCCCCATTCCTTTGCACTTGGCCCATATACAACTCCATGAACTTTTCCACATTTTTTACATTATACCCACAAACATTAAAGTATTTTATTATGATTCTATCTGATATCAACACTAAGTATAAGTATTTGTGAAGTGTTTTCTAAATATTCTAAAAATATAAATCTAAAAATTGTGACATACATTTGAATTCGGTCCCCTGTAGTCCGATACAACTAAATAAAATCCTAAGCGACAAATTGCCACCAGAAGTCACATATTTAGTAAATTGCCTCCACCTGTGAGTAATTTATTCTGAGAATAACTGTAACTGTTATGTGAAGGCCTCAGAGGTTTATTGAGAAAATTAGGAATCAAACAGCATTATGAAAATCAAGGAACATACCAGACAGGTCAGGAAACCAAGGAACACACCAAACAGGTTAGGGATAAAGTTGTGGAAAAGTATAAAGTAGGGTTAAGTTAGAAAAGATATCCCAAGCTCTGAACATGTGATAGAGCACTGCTCAATCAATCCTCCAAAAACAGAAGGAGTTTGGCACAACTGTAAACCTACTAAAACATGACCGTCCACCAAAACTGACATCCCAAGAAGGAGAGCGCTAAAGAGAGAAGCAGCTGAGAGGCCAATGGTCACCAGAGGATCCGCAGAGATCACAACTAAAGAGGGGAAACTCTGTCCACAGGACAGACAATTAGTTATATAATCCACACTTTATGAGAGGCAATAAGAAAGACATTTTTGAAAGAAAGAAGCCATAAGAAGTCCCATTTGCATTTTGAAAAAATCATGTAGGAGACACAACGAGTAATGGAAGAAGGTGCTCTGGTCAGATGAGACCAAAGTATAACTTTATGGGCTAAATGCAAAATGCTCGGTGTGGCGGAAGACTAAAACTGCACATCACCTGTAAAACACCATTCCCACCATCACACATGGTGGAGGCAGCATCCTGCTGTGGGGACACTTTTCTTCACCAGGGGCAGGGAAGCTGGTCAGTGATAATGGAATGATGGATGGAGCTAAATACAGGGCAATCCTGGAGGAAAACCTGCTAGAGAGTGCAAAAGACTTGAGACTGGAGCATAGGTTCACCTTCCAGCAAGACAACGACCCTAAGCATCCTGCAGATCTACAATGGAGGGTTTAGATCAAAGAATATTCATGTGTGTGAATGGGCCAGTCACCGTCTAGACTGAAATCCCAGTGAGAATCTGTGACAAGTCTGGAAAAGTCCTGATCACAGACGTCTCCATCCAATCTCACTGAGCGAGAGCAAGTGGGCAAAGAAGAGGAAAATGTCACCTCTAAATGAGCAAAGCTGGAGAGACCCCAAAAGACTTGCAGCAGAAATCACAGAAAAAGGTGATCCTAGAAATGATTTACCCAGGGGGCTAAAAATAAATGCAAGTTACAAGTTTCAGATTTACTAGTGCATCTCAATGAGTTACAATATCATCAAAAAGATCATTTATTTCAGTAATTCAATACATAAAGTGAAACGCATATATTATATAGAGTCATCACACACAGAGTGATCTATTTCAAGTAGATATTTCTGTTAATGTTGATGATTATGGCTTACAGCCAATGAAAAACGAAAGGTCATTATCTCAGAAAATTAATGTGGGGAGGATGAAGAGTTATATATGTTATAGAAAAATTGGAGTCGGGCTCAACAAGACCGGACCCCTCCCTTCTCTCTATCCTTCAACAGAAAGTAAAGTGCATACAAAAGAAAAATTTACAAGGTCGACATGACCCAGTTGACGCATTTCGAGTGCACTAAGCAGTCTTAGGGTGCCATTACACACAGTGATGTTCCAGCGATCCCGACAACGACCAGGATCGCTGGTACATCGCTGTGTGGTCTCTGGGGAGCTGTCAAACAGGCAGATCTCCTCAGGGACCAGGGAGCCGACCTCCACATCGCTGGGTAAGCGGGAGGATGTGGTAACCATGATAAACACCTTGTATCTAGGCAGCACGCGCTGCCAACATACCCGCTGTTTACTTTGGTTACCAGCGTCCACCGCTTAGCGCTGGTAACCATGATAAACACCGGGTATCTTGGCTGCGCGCGCTGCCTAGATACCCGCTGTTTACCATGGTTACCAGCCTGTTGAGGTCCTGATTGCTGGCTCTCGCTGTCACACACAGCGATGCGTGCTGACCAGCGAGAGACCGAGGACCAAAAAAAGTCCTGAAGGATGTGCAGCGATCAGCGACCTCACAGCAGGCGCCTGATCGCTGCTACATGTCACACTTTAGCGAGATCGCTGGAGAGGTTGCTGATTTCAGTGGTATCGCTAGCGATATCGCTGTGTGGTGACGTACCCTTACTCATGTCTCATGACTTCATGAGTAAGACTGGTTAGTGCAGTCGAAACACGTCAACTGGGTCATGTCGACCATGTAAATTTTCTTTTGTATGCACTTTACTTTCATTTGAAAGTATGCATGCACGTTTGAGGTTCATCATCGGCGCTAAATGTCCAGAATGAACCCCAAACTTTACAGTTCGGGTTTGTTAATTCCTATTCCTAATGAGGCTGATGAGATAGTTTGGTACACCTATATCTTTCATGATATTCCAAAGTTAATGTTGATCAATACAGTCGAAGACTTTGCTGAAATCAATGAAGCAAACATAGATCCTTGTTATATTCTTTGGCCTTTTCCATTATCAATCTCATGTAAGCAATTAATCTCTTGTTCTACTGCCTTTTCTGAATCCTGCTTGTTCCTCTGGCAACTCTTTGCCAAAGTAAGTGGATAAGGATGTCCAGCAGTCTTTTTGCTTGCATGAGAACAAGTAGGAAAGTAAGAAATCTGTTTTTATTGGATTTTAAGCAATCCGAGCTCAGCTTTCATTTTTACAGAAATGTTTTAGAGAGGACAGCTGGGCAAAATAAATGTTTAATATTGTGAGCTAAACTATTTATATGATAAAATAAGTTAACTTTCGGGAAATTGTAAAAGTGCTTACTAAAGTCTTTTTGGCCATGGAGTAAATATAACTCAGACGGCTTCTGACAGCAAAGTAAATGTTTAGAAAATGCAAATCTGTAGAGACCAAATGGAAGAATCGTCCAGATAAGATCATTTAGCCCTAAAACTGCCTAAGAAGGTGACAGACTGTGTGCGAATGTTGTAGATAGAGTCTATAGAATATTTCTCCAAGATTTATAGCTTTAGTTATGGAAGGCAATTAGGGCGTTCAGCAGAGAGAAGACATCCTTCTCTGTATTAGGTTTTATTTATCCTTAAAAGACACAGCTGGGACCGGGCTTCAGAATGCTGCAATATATTTCTCTTATTTTTTCCATTACCTTCCTCCAAAAAGTATACCTTTGTTATTTTTCCATCGATGTAGACATATGAGGTCTATGAGGACTGTCAGGTCCCCACTCCATCCAGTCAATTCTATTCTATTTTCTTTCTCATTAGAATAATCTAATTAATCTAATTTAAACAGCCTGTTGTCAATTACAATATCCTGCTGTATAGAGCATATTATTCTTGTGCCATTCACGTAGACTTCACATCTACAGTATGTCAGAACATACTGTGGCGCCCCTGCGACCAGGGTGGCCACAGGTAAGAACTACAACCAGGGAGGTGGAGACAGTTTTATATAAACACCTTCACAAACACACCCACAGACACAAGACCCAACCCGGAGCCCGGGACTCTAGGCGGGCAAGGGGTGGTAGGGCCAGTCACACTGGGTGGGACGTAAGCAAGGTGACGGACCGGGTACATACGAGGAAAACCAGGAAGTGTTAGGTAGTAGGCCAATGGGAGCCGAGCAGTAAAGACCAAGAGGAGGTGAGCACCGGACTAGTGCAGCTGGATCCAGGGGAAAATGGCAGCGGTGCCAGAGAACGACTGAAGGAAGGGATCCCCTATGTACGCCGTAGTCACACGGGTAAGAAGGAGCCTGGTGATCCCCTGAAATATAGGGACACTGGAAGGCTAGGCCGGGACCAGAGAGTCATCTCTGAGGTGACCGCAGCTACAAGCAGGATCACAGACATGTGGGGAGATGCAGATTCCATGTCTGATTTCCGAACACACGTGCAGGAGGTACAGTGGCATTTATGGCTCAGAGCTTACCTACCCACACATAGGGGGAAGCCAAACAAGAGCCCGAGCGACCTGCCATACAGCACCTAAGGGAAGGAGAAGTAAAGAAGGGCCTGAATGGTATTGAGAGGAGAAGGGTCTTAAGGCAGAAACCTGGCTGCAGTAGGGTTAACTGAAAGATTGGAGTTAATTTGTGGGAGACTGAAACAGCTTGTTGAACTGTGAACTGTACTGAAAAGCGGTGAAGAACTTAAGTAAAACCCGGTGAACCCTGCCAGTGTCTCCAGTGTTTAAACTGTTATATACCCTGTCAGGAGCAGCCTGACCCACGGCGAGATCATCCATCCAGCTGCAGCACCATCCATCCTCCTGGCAGAAGCAAGCAGCAGCAGTGGTCCCCATTGACCACAACCCATGGGTGACGTCACAACAATCCCTGTAAATAACCCCTTTACTTGTGGGCTCGGGACATGGTCCGGACCAAGACCGCCGCGATACCCCCGTGATACCCCCGTGATACCCGGTCCAGTACCAAGTACCCCGTCCCAGTGGGCTCCACAATACTATGCTAGAACAAATTGTATTTTCCACTATCTGTTCCTTACTTTGTATTTAATAAATAAAA
This sequence comes from Allobates femoralis, assembly GCA_033576535.1. Taxonomy (NCBI): domain Eukaryota; kingdom Metazoa; phylum Chordata; class Amphibia; order Anura; family Aromobatidae; genus Allobates; species Allobates femoralis. Next base: position 725,801,160 of record JARQOC010000002.1, read on the forward strand.
ATTCTACAAAATTATAACTACTAGAGTTCAGTGAACCAGTTGAAGTTTGGCTTGGTTCAGTTCATTTCACCGAACGGGCATATATTCGAATAGATTAGGAAACAATTCACCAGACTTTCAAACCCCATTCAAATCAATGGGAGGCTTAGAAAACACCTACAAAGGGGCCCAAAAGCTACCAAACACAGCTCAAACCATTTAACAGTGGAGCCCACTCTTTTGGCACAGACATTATCTTCCTACACTTTTACATAGCAATCTTCAGCGCAGCTGTCACCATGCTTCCGGGCCTGCTCAAGAACCTCAGACATCCTCATGACTTCCCTGAGGTTGTCTCAGGTTGCACAGCTGGTATCACGCAGCAGGGAATCCCGCTGTGTGACCTGCTGGCAGCATTTGTAACACTAGCATTCCTACAAAAGCAGCGATATCACGCAAAATGCAGTGAATATATCTCGTTGGTATAATAAGACAGCACGTGTGAGGATCAGTGATTCAGTGATGTCAGTGCAGCACTGCTCAAACTTGCAGGATAACCCCTGTGTGACCACTCAAGTCTGAACTGCAGTAATGTTTGTAATGGCAACACTTGTCACACTCTCATCAGTACCTGTGTGCCTGCTCTCTCAGCATATGGGGAATATTTTCTGTGAAAGTGACCCCACCATATTATTGTAAGGCCCCGTTCCTACGGTACATTGTTTGATGTTTCTTTTGAAGCAGGTTTTGATAATCTGCATCAAAATCTGCATGTTTATCCTGAAGGCAGCAAAGACTACACTGTGTGCAGAATTATTAGGCAAGTTGTATTTTAGAGGATTATTTTTATTATTGATCAACAATTATGTTCTCAATCACCCAAAAGACTCATAAATATCAAAGTTTAATATTTTTGGAAGTTGGAGCGGGTATTTTTTAGTTTTGGCTCTTGGGAGGATATCTGTATGTGCAGGTAACTATTACTGTGCAGAATTTTTAGGCAACTTAATAAAAAACAAATATATTCCCATCTCACTGGTTTATTTTCACCAGGTAAACTAAAATAACTGCACAAAATTTAGAAATAAACATTTCTGACATGCAAAAACAAAACCCAAAAACATTAGTGCCCAATATAGCCCCTTTCTTTATGATGACACTCAGTAGCCTCCATCCATAGATTCTGTCAGTTGCTTGATCTGTTTACGATCAACATTGCGTGCAGCAGCCACCACAGCCTCCAGACACTGTCCCCAGAGGTGTACTGTTTTCCCTCCCTGTAGATCTCACATTTTAGGAGGGACCACAGGATCTCTATAGGGTTCAGATCAGGTGATCAGGGGCCATGTCATTATTTTTTCTTCTTTTAGACCTTTACTGGCCAGCCACGCTGTGGAGTAGTTGGATACATGTGATGGAGCATTGTCCTGCATGAAAATCATGTTTTTCTTGAGCGATACAGACTTCTTTCTGTACCACTGCTTGAAGAAGTTGTCTTTCAGAAACTGGCATTAGGTCCGGGAGTTGAGCTTCACTCCATCCTCAACCTGAAAAGGTCCCACAAGTTCATCTTTGATGATACCAGCCCATACCAGTACCCCACCTCCACCTTGCTGGTGTCTGAGTCGGAGTGGAGCTCTCTGCCCTTTACTGATCCAGCCTCTGGCCCATCCATCTGGACCATCAAGAGTCACTCTCATTTCATCAGTCCCTAAAGCCTTTGAAAAATCAGTCTTAAGATATTTCTTGGCCCAGTCTTGACATTTTATCTTATGCTTCTTGTTCACAGGTGGTCATTTTTCATCCTTCCTTACCTTGGCCATGTCCCTGAGTATAGCACACCTTGTGCTTTTTGATTCTCCAGTAATGTTCCAGGTCTGAAATATGGCAAAACTGGTGGCAAATGGCATCTTGGCAGCTTCACGCTTGATTTTACTCAATTCATGAGCAGTTATTTTTCTCCTTTTTTGCCCTCACGCTTCTTGCAACCCTGTTGGCTATTTGCCATGAAACGCTTGATTGTTCAGTGATCACGCTGCAAAAGATTCAAGACTGCTGCATCCCTCTGCAAGACATCTCACAATTTTGGACTTTTCAGAGCCCGTCAAATCTCCCTTCTGACCCATTTTGTGTAAGGAAAGGCATTTGCCTAATAATTAAGCACACCTTATATAGGGTGTAGATGACATTACACCACACCCCTCCTCATTACAGAGATGCACATCACCTGATTTACTTAATTGGTAGTTAGCTCTCAGCCTATACAGCTTGGAATTGGACAACATGTATAAAAAGTATCATGTGATCAAAATACTCATTTGCCTAATAATTCTGCACACAGTGTATGAGAGTTCAGAAGTGTTGAGCCAATGTGCTTTTTTTTCATTGCATATTTGGTGCAAATTTGGGGGCAGAAAAAAGAAATTGGAAGAACATGCAAAAGGCAAAAAAAATCAATGTTGGCACTACTTAGTACTCAGGATAGACATGCAGATTTTGAGAATCTGCATTAAACAAAGCATCGTGGGCACAGGGTCTAAGAGGGTCCAAGTTGAGCAACAGTTGTGGTGAAAGGGCTTGGGAATTCCTCTTGCCCTCTGGCTGCTTCCACAGAGACTTCTAGGACAAGGGTGGTCAACTACAGTCCTCAAGATCTGAAAAAGGTGCTGGTTTTCTGGATTTCCTTAGCATTGTACAGGTGCTGACACAGAGGTGATAGATGATTTCAGCACCTTGTGCGATGCTAGGTAATTCCTGAATACATGCACTGTCTTCACTTGGCCAGCCCTGTTCTACCGGAGTGTGAGTAGTGTCTTACAAATTCATACCTTCAGACCAGAGGCCTGCGGCTTTTTCACTTTTCTGTATACGGCAGTATAAAAGCACTTATTAGCAGAAACAGTCCAGCACACAAAGAGTTAAGTAAAAAACACTTTACTGTAGCACAGACTATAGTAAATTTAAAAACACATATATAAATATACACAGTATATATAATGAAGATCCCACAGGGATCATCAGACTTTATTAAAATGGTGGAAAGTCCATGAAGGGTAGAGTCCATTAAGGGCATTGAGTTGGAGACCAAAGGCTGCATGCATGTCTGCTAATCCAGCAGGGGAACGTGCAAACGGTGCTAAACTTGGGAAGGGGAAATATAAAATTAACAAAAAAACAGGCTTTGCTGTTTGAAGAACTAAAAAACATTTAAAAAAAGACCTTCTCCAGACAGAATTTCACCTAGCTGATGGGTCAGTGACCCAACAACATGTCTTAGGAGAGTCCACTGTACTTGGCGCAAAAAGTCTCTTCCAGCTTTCTCAGCACTGCCTGGAATGAAGGTTGTCCTTGCTCTCTGCTGCCGGGCAGTCTTGGGGGGGGTCGCAGGGGCTACTCCTCCTGGGGCATTCCCCACCACCACCTGACCCACAGCACACACCATTATGGCCACCGCTGGAGAAAAATTATTGGACAACCACCCCCTCTAGGAAAGACTATAGCAAGTTGGGGAATACCAACAGGCCCTGTGGGTTTCAGTGCAGCTGGCTGGCCAATCAAGAGAGGCCTGGCCTCCACCCAATTACATATTCTCTTCTGATTGGCCTCCACCTGCCACTTTTCAAAGTCATCAGTGGTGGCAACCCAACTTGCGCAAACTGCCAACAACCTTTTGCTGCCCATCACCTTCATAAAGGTGACCTCCTCCCTGACAAAGATTATGCAGAGTCTTCTGGGAAGGTTGTCATGTAGCAGGGTGGACTGGTTGATGAAGCACAGATGCCCAGTACCTTGTTGGGCTAGGAAACCAAACCACACAGCTGGAAGAATGCCACTACCTTGCCTCAGGTACACTAGTCAATGAAGTAGTTGGTCTTAGGCCTGTGCAACTACTCTAAGGTGAAGGCTGAATTTCATTAAGAAAGGAGACAGGATGGGGTGGTTCATGCCGTAACGGATAGTTGATTGGAGGAAGTAGGGGTCCCCACTTCACATTCTCCCAGTCGAAGGCTTCTGGCAGGGGTGCTACACATGGCTGGGAAGCAGGGCATTCTGTCTCTTCTACCTGGTCCTGGTCCTGGTGGATTTGTTGATCCAGTAGCTACAGTACCAGCTGCAGGTGTAATAAAGTCAGGCACACTGCAAGATCCTCTTAAGTCTGACATCTGGTGCTTCCAGATGGCATAGGGAATGTGTCACTTCCTGACTGTGAGCTCCTCATGTCCTCTTTGGCATCCAAGCCCAGCACTAGATTTGGACCTCGCTGCATATGAGGCCCGATGTGGGTAGGGCAGTGGAGCTCCAGGTTACATATGTGTCCATCTCCTTTGCAGGCTGCTTCGGGCCTGGTGCTGGATTACCCTCTGCCCCTGAAAAGGTGAGGAAGATGTTATGCTCCAGAGCTGGCATACCTTGCGAGGGATCCATAGCCAAACTGTGTACTGCAGGCACCCTTAGAAAACAGTAACTGTAGCAAAGTGTAACTGCGTTGCACTGCACTGCACTGCTAAGATGGCGCCAAGCTCAGTGATGACGCCTCTTTGCTTTGACTCCCATCGCTCACTGAAGGCTCTTTGTGTTGAATCGATCACGAATGACACATCCAAGCACCTGTGGTACTCAGCCAATTACCAAGTGTACCCAAGACCCCTGAAGCTCAGTTAAGTATTGAGCAGTGGCGAGCATGCTAACCCATCATTAATGATATCTTTCATCAAAATTTTCTTTGCCCATAATATTCTTTTTCTCCTTGTGAGTATTCAGGGACATTCAACGATCTGCCACTAGCTGCTGGAATTTATCCAGACACAATGATCTGGAATCAATACAAGAAACAGGATTTTTAGGAACAAGGGAAGGTGAGCGATCAGTGTGAGGCCATGTTCACATGTCCAGTATTTGGTTCGTTTTTCACATCAGTTTTTTGTAAGCCAAAACCAGGAGTGGATGAAAAATACAGAAGTGGTGATGTCTTTCATTAGGAGATATATATTAATAAATCCTAACTTTATAATTGTTTAAATTCCCGACATGGTCCAGGATAGTAACTAACTGTTTTTAGCTATAAGAAAATAGAATGGGTTAACAAAGTATTTTTTTCTCTCTGCTGAGATATACAAGTTGCAAGCATAATCAGGGGCAATGTGTGGGCTCTGGGTGTAATACAGGGGCTATGTGTGGGTTCCTGGTGTAATACATGGGGCTATGTGTGGGCTCCTGGTGTAATACAGGGGCTATGTGTGGGTTCCTGGTGTAATACATGGGGCTATGTGTGGGCTCCTGGTGTAATACAGGGGCTATGTGTGGGCACAGGCTCTAATGCAGGGGCTCTATGTGTGCTCCTGGTGTAATGCAGGGGCTATGTGTGGGCTCCTGGTGTAATACATGGGGCTATGTGTTGGCTCCTGGTGTAATACACAGGCTATGTGTGGACACAGGCTGTAATGCAGGGGCTCTATGTAGGTTTGGCGCCCCACTGGTCAGGTGTCACAGTTGGGGAACTGCACCCATAAAAGAGTATGCGGTTATCCCTGTCACAGTGGGAATGTGTATGAGGCTCCCACCCCGGCACTCCCACACTCAAGCCTAGGCAAATGGTTGGAGCCCAGTCCCTGGGGGGAGAGTTAGGGGAGGAGGAGGTAGAAAAATGGGGAGTTCTAGTTTGCTCCGAGGAGAAGAAGGAAAGGGAGCCCTGAGAAAGCAAAGGGGTCTCCGAGAGAGGGGGCCTGAGAGAAGAAAAGGCAGCCCAGGAAGAGTGAGAGGGAACCCCCATAACGGAGCGCCCATACTCCGGGGGGAACCCTGCTCCACCACGGGAAGCCAGTTCCAAGGACGCGGTGCAGGGAGTCTAGCCCCTGAGCCACCAATACCGACCGTCGTGGGTCAGTCTACCGGCACCGACACCCTGTCCATACAGCACCGCCACACCAGGATTGCCGACCTAAAGGTCGATGCCCCCCTTCTTAAGAGCTGGGAAGCACGGGAACTCATCAGCACTCCAACGGGCCTGGTAGTAAGGGGGTAGTGCAAGGATAGAAATCAGCAGCAGGAACTGGGATAGTCAAGAGAAGGCATACCACAGGAGACTCCGAGAGACCTTGCAGCCCGCTGTGACTACCCGGCGAGCTACCTCGTGCAAAAGACTGTTTTCCACTGTGAACTGCATTTTCATCAGAACTGTTCCAGTAAAGTACCCGGGTACAATGACAGAGTCTCCGTGTTTGTTTTATTACTGCATTGCTGATAATCTACCTTTACAGACTGCATCTACATCATCGGTGCACTCCTGCCCCGGAGGCCCAGCTCCACCTGCAGGGAGCTGTTCCATCAAAGCTGCAGTACCATCGCCCTCTGGAGGTCTGAGGTCTGAAGCGACGCTGGTGTCCCATCATCAGAATCTGCAGGTGGCGTCATGACAAACTATTCCTATTTCAATTACCCCTTTTTAAGCTGACCAGCAGGGCCACGGGTCTTGGCAGGCCACCAGTGACATCCCAACTGCAGCTGAGGACCTAAATACCTGAGTCCACATAATGCTGGGGTGCATCATGGGTTCCTGGTGTAATAGAGGGGCAATGTGCGGGCACAGGTTATAATACAGGGCTTTGTGTGGGCTCCTGGTGTAATACGGGAGCTATGTCTGGGCTCCTGGTATAATACAGGGGCTATATGTGAGCTCCTGGTGTAATAAAGGGCCTATGTGTGGGCTCCTGGTATCATGCAGGGGCTATGTGTGGGCTCCTGGTGTAATAAAGGGCCTATGTGTGGGCTCCTGGTATAATGCAGGGGCTATATGTGGGTTCCTGGTGTAATAAAAGGGCCTATGTGTGGGCTCCTGGTGTAATAAAGGGCCTATGTGTGGGCTCCTGGTGTAATAAAGGGGCTATGTGTGGGCACAGGCTGTAATGCAGGGGCTATATGTGGGTTCCTGGTATAAGGCTAGGGTCACACTTGGCATGAGTTTCTTTAGTGCCTTAAAAAAAACATGCGTTTATGCATGCTTTTTTCATTTCAGCATGCGTTTTTTAAGGTGTCTGATGGCACCATGCGTTTTTGCAAGCGTTTTTAAATCAGCACCCAAAAATAGTGCATGCACTATTTTTTGGTGCTGTTTTAAAAACACATGCGTTTTTTTAACATGGGCCCCTATGGAAAACGCATGCGTTTTTGGATGGTAATAAATGGTACTAATGTACCATACATTTTTGCATGCGTTTTTGATGGCAGCTACTCACATAAGTGCAAAAACTCATGCCAAAAACGCATGGCACTTTAGACATGCGTTTTTGCTATTAAGGCATGCGTTTTTGCTATTAGTGCATGCGTTTTTTTGCATGGGGGCCTATGGGTACGTTTTTACATGCTTTTTTAAAAACGCAGGTCTCCAAAAAAGCATGAAAAAAATGCAAGTGTGACCCTAGCCTAAGTATGGGCTCCTGGTTTAATACAGGAGCTATGTGTGGGCACAGGTTATAATACAGGGGCTATGTGTGGGCTCTTGGTGTAATACAGGAGCTATGTGTGGGCTCCTGGTATAATACAGGGGCTATGTGTGGGCTCCCTGTGTAATACAGGGGCTATGTGTGCGCTTCTGGTGTAACACCGGGGCTATGTGAGGGCTGCTGGTATAATACAGGGGCTATGCGTGGGTTCCTGGTGTAATACAATGGCTATGTGTGGGCTCTTGGTGTAATACAGGGGCTATGGGTGGGCTCCTGGTCTAATACATGGGCTATGTGCGGGCTCCTGGCGTAATACACATGTGGGCTTCTGGTGTAATACAGGGGCTATGTGTGGGCTTCTGGTGTAACACCGGGGCTATGTGGGGGCTTCAGGTGTTATATAGGGGCTATGGGTGGGCTTCTGGTGTAACACAGGGGTATGTGAGACACAGGCTTCAAGTGTGTACTGATGTATATTGGGAGCTGTGTGTGGACTCCTGCTTTATACTGGGACTATGTGTGGCCACCTGCTGTATACTGAGGGATGTGTGTGGCCTCCTGATGTATACTGGGCTGTGTGCAGCCTCCTGCTGTATACTGGAGGCTGTGTGTGGCCTCCTATCAGGGGCGGAACTACACTGGTGCAGCTGGTGCAGCTGCACCAGGGACCCGACCGGCTAGGGGGCCCCTTCAAGCCTGGAGGGGGCCCCCAGCCGACCCCCGCAAGCCGCCATCAAAGGAGAGGAGGGCCAGGCAAGGGTAGCAGAGAGCTTCCTGCTTCCCTTGCCTGATCCTGCCCCTCCCCTCCGGCTCCTACGAGCATCCGGCGCGGCTCTCCCAGCAGCACCAGGCGGGAGAGCGTGGTTCTCCCAGAAGCAGCACGGCTCTCCCAGCAGCAGCAGGTAGAAGAGCGCGGCTCTCCCAGCAGCAGCAGGTAGGAGAGCGCGGCTCTCCCAGCAGCAGCGCGGCTCTCCCAGCAGCACCAGGTAAGAGAGCTCTGCTCTCCCAGCACCAAACCCCCCCCCCCACCCCCCGGTCCTCACCTGCACCAGGGCCCCCGGGGGTGACGGTCCGCCCCTGCCTCCTATTGTATACTATGGGCTGTGTGTGGCCTCGTGCTGTACACTGGTGGCTATGTGTGGCCTTCTGCAGTATCCTGGGGCTCTTTGGGGACTTCTGCTGTATACTAGGCGCTGTGTGTGGCCTTCTGCTTTATACTGAGGGCTGTGTGTGGCCTCCTGCTGTATACTGGGGGCTGTGCGTGGCCACCTGATATATACTGGGAGCTGTGTGCAGGTTTCTGCTGTATATTATGAGCTGTCTGTGGCCTCCTGCTATATACTGGCGGCAGTGTGCGAACTCCTGCTGTATACTGGGGGCTGTGTGTGGCCTCCTGCTGTATACTGGGGGTTGTGTGCGATAGGATGTTAGAAGAATACCAAAAAGTTGTCTTAGTCCGTTTTGGGTTTGTGTGGCTGCTGCTTCACTGAGAGTCATATCCCAGTGTGCGCCATTTTCCAGAAGTCCTTGTCTTCGGCAAGCTTTCCTGAATTTTTCACAGACATGCATAAGCTGTGTTATACTATGAATGTCCTTATTTGCTATAGCAACTAATCAGAAGCTGAGCTGTAATTGGTTGCTATAGGTCACCTGATACATATCCAGGCTAACTGTCAAAACTGCCAATGCAGTATCTATTACCTCACACATACAAACTGTAAATAAGGTCTCTTTTTGGCGCATGACAGCAAGACACGGGGTTAGAATTTTCCCTCAAAACACAATCTATGACGTTCCTTGAGTGAAATGAGATGTCTGTGCAAAATTTCATGATTGTAACCGCAACAGTACGGATTCCTTTAGCGGACATGCATACATACACACATACACACAATTAGCTTTATATATAAGTTGTGTTTTCAAGTCAATAGTCAGATAGATGAGGTTGTAGAGCAATTGTTGGTACCATTGCCCTACAGTCACTGAGTACTAGACATGTCTCATACTCATATCTTAGGTGATCATCTCTGGGTAGACAAAACACAAGAGCGAATCCACCGGAGGGTCTACTGGACTTTAGAATAATTTCAGCTCCTGTCCCACCTGTCAGCTAATCACCCCCAATGTTCATTTTTGTAGCCCCTTAGTACCATTACCCATCGTTGAAGTCCCATTTGATTGCATAGTGATTAATTTAGTAGGAACCCTGGTCAAGTCCAAAAGGCATCGGTATATCCTAGTGGTCATGGATCATGTAACATTATATCCGGAGCAGTACCATTAAGAAATTACACTGCTAAGAGTACCAGAAAACTGGTCCAGATCTTTTCCTCAACTGGACTGCTGAAAAAAATCCAAATGGACCAAGGGGCCCCAATCTTGTCAAAGGTCATGAGAGATTTCTGCAAAGCCCTGCAGATCATACAACTCAGGACTTTGGTGTACTACCCTCAAATGCACAGTTTCATGGAGAGGTTTATTAAAAACCTTGAAGGCTATGCTAGCGTAGGTTATAAAGAAGGATGGCCGAAACTGAGACTGTCTACTGCTGAATCTGCTTTTCTCCATCGGAGAAGGTCTCTTCAGGATTTTCCCTGTGTGAACAGGTATATGGCCGACAACCCCATGGACTCCTCTATATAGGAAAAGAGACCTGGGAAGCAGAAGTTACACCCTATAGGATCATAATCGAGCATGTAGCCCAAATGCAAGAGAGGATTGCTGATTAGATGACCATCGTAACAGAGCACCTCCTCCAGGTGCAAGAGGCCCAGTCAAGAGTGTGCAATCGGTCTGCAAGGATGAGATAGTTCAGCCCTAGGGATCGGGTACTACTACTGCTACCCACTGCAGAAAGTAAGTTTCTGGCAAAGGGGCCAGATCCCTATGAAGTGGTCAAAAACATTGACAAACTAACTATATAGTCCACCAGTCAGGGAGGAGGAAGCCCTATCAGCTGAACCATGGCAACCTGATCAATCCGTTGAAAGATAGGGAGCTTGTGGAAACGCTGTCTGGTGGCTAAGGATGAAGCTGATATGGAAGATGTCATAGTGGCAAAAATGGTGTCACGTGGCCACAAGCAGAAGTAGAGAATTGAACAGAGACCTGTTTTCAGAATTACCAGGTTGAGCCTCATATTTGGTGAACTTGAAGCCGTATTAGTTTCCCCATGCTGAGAGGTGATCTCGAAAGAGGTGAAGCAGATGCTGAGCCTGAGAGTCATTGAAGAGTTTAATAGTGGCTGGTCCAGTCCCAAAGTCTTACTGCTGAAACCAGAAGAAGAATGGCAGTTTTGCATTGAGGTCTCTCAGCTCTATACATATCCGATGCCTCGTGTCAAGTAACTGATTAAAGGCTAAGGCCAACACGGAACATTATCACCCTTGAGCTTAAGGGTATTGACTAATTCCCATATTTAAAGATGCCAAGGAGAAGATGGCCTTCTCAACGTCAAATGGATGTTTCCAGTACACAAGCATGCCATTTGGGTTGCAAGAAGCTCCGGCCACCTTCTAGACAGCCATGGACCAGGTGCCGGCTCAATGTTGTACATGGGCCGACTTCAGATTAATGAAAATGGAAAGTCAGAAAAGATCCTGGAAGTATATTTTCTAGGCGTCCACAGTGTATAAGAATATCAACCTACTCATAATAGAGGAAAGTTGAGCTTCACATGTTTGCATTAATAGAGCTTATTTTATTGGCCAATAATGGATTTTATTACATGTTATTTACTTTGGGTGATCCCTGTACCAACATCTTGGTCTTTATTATTATTTTATCTGCATTGGTAGAGGTGGTGGGATTATACTATAGGGATTTATAATGTGACGTTCCTTCATCAGCTCTTGTCTGTCATATACTTTCAACATCAGTGTGAATACTGAAGAAATAGAATAATTCAGCGCGGCAATCACATTATCTCAGTTGCATCATCTCTTTATGTAAGAGACAGGGATCATTTTGCCTGCAGCATTGAGAATCTTTCCGCTGCCTCCCGAGATTATTGTGCTGGGTACACGAGGCAGTGACAATATTTACTGCCGGAAGATTTGTCAAAAGAAGATGATGTGTGAATGTGAAGTAAGCTCCAGCAAATATCCGGCCGTGAACATACCACTCAGAAACCAGTCATCCATGAACATCAAGGACAAAAATGAAATTGGGGCCCATCCAGTACAACGAGAGATTATTTGGTGAGACAAGAAGAGAGCTCAACTCTTTGAGTTAGCGGAACGGAGGCTTATTATAGGAGAAAGTTTTTCTGGTGGAATTTCTTAGAGAGAATCAAAAACTACAGTGATTTGGGACACTGCAGCTTTTTCTACTGATGTCCTCTGACTGCTGTGGCCCGGGGTAAATGAAGAGTTAAAGCGTAACCAACGTTAACATTTTATTTACTAATAATGTAGTGCAAGTGATTATAATAAACTTTGTAATATACTTTATATTACTTTTTAGGAGAATTCTGGTTGAAAACCATTCATAAACCTTCCACAAGGTGTCCCCACTAGACTGTGTTTCAAGCAGACATACTGTATGATCATTATCAGTCTGATCCGTCTTCAAATTGAATACAGGCATTTTAATATGTAAGATAGGGGGCGAGCCCTACACTGTATTTATTGTTGGCACAATGTATGATCCTGTTTGTACCCCTGATGAAGGAGCTGGGACAGCCTCGAAACGCGTTGGTAATCAACACCATTGCATCAAGACCTTGTGTGGTCCTCATTTCCTTGGATTTCTGTATACATGCCACTTTGCACGTGGGAGTGCTGATCCCTCAGCCGCTGTACAAGCACATACACCAGTTGTGAGTTTGGACAACTGGCTCAGGTGAGCACATGCAATCATAGGGTATTAATCATCCCCAAACGATGTTTGTCTCTCACTTTTAGATAATATATCATTTGGTCACAAGCTCTCTTTAAAAGGAATCTGTCAGTTGTCCCTCATAAGGCATTTATACAGGCAGGTATATAGGAAGGTGAATAAAATTATATTTTTAAACATGTCATATAATACAGATACAGAGAAATACAGATTTTTCTTAATATGTAAATGAACTGTTAAGATCTATGTCCGGCTCATAGATCTTAACAGATCATTTACATATTAACAAAAATGTGGATTTCTCCGGAATAAAACATTGGATCGCAGATATCAAGGTATCATTTTTTTCAACTTTCTATGACCTACATACCCATATTTACACCTTGAGATGATTCATTCTACTGACAGATTCCCTTTAAGCCATCATCCAGATAACTGACCTGATCCAATGATATTATGAGGCTGCAGGTTTCTGACACCAGGAATTCCTCTCCTGAGGTTCAGCGCTTTTGACTATTTTGTGATTCTAGACATTTATAGCACTTGTCTGGCCTCACTTCTTTTTTATGTATTCCAACTCTCTTGTCCATCTTCTAGCTCAACTTCAGCTAACTAATCTTGCTTTCTCCAAATCCTTTAGAAAGGGTCAAACACAACTTCAATTAAAACTGCATTTCTTCTTACATTCCATTCTTGCTCCAAAACAAAGTCCTTAAGAGGAACTAAGTTATATCAAAAGTTTTTCAAAAGTTTAACTTTTTGTATTTTCGCTTTATTAGACGCACTGGATTATAAGACGCACCCCAAATTTAGAGGGAGAAATAAAGAAAATAAATGTTTCTAGTAGTACAAAAAAGGGGCTTCGTCTTATATTAAAGTGTATCTTATGTATTTTAAAGTCAGTTTGGCTTACCAGGGGAATCCGGATAGGTTGAGCAGGTTGTGGAGCCTCCTCATGTGTAGAGACCAGTAAACGAGTCTGTACTGATCCTACACACTGGGGACAGATGTGAAAGATGTATAGGACACAGGTTTGTGGGGACTCAGCCATCACCACCACAGCTGCCCGCAGCCCCCCGGCCATCACCACCCCCGCTGCCCCCTGGCCATCACCAGCACCACCCGCAGCCCCCAGGCCATTACCACCGCCCGCAGCTCCCGGCCATCACCACCATCCACAGATCCCCAGCCATCATCACCATTATCCGCAGCCCCCGGCCACCACCACCACCATCCACAGCCCCCCAGCCATCACCACCACCGCTGCCCACAGCCCCCCGGCCATCACCACCACCACTGCCCGCAGCCCCCTGGCCATCACCACCACCACCACTGCCAACAGCCCCCTGGTCATCACGCCACCCGCAGCCCCCTAGCCATGACCACCACCCACAGTCTCCTGGCCATTACAACCACCCACAGCCCCAAGGCGGTCACCACCACCCACAGCCTCCTGGCCATCACCACCACCACTGCCAACAGCCCCCTGGCCTTCACGCCACCCGCAGCCCCCTAGCCATGACCACCACCCACAGTCTCCTGGCCATTACAACCACCCGCAGCCCCAAGGCGGTCACCACCACCCACAGCCTCCTGGCCATCACCACCACCTGCAGCCCCCGGCTGTCACCACCACCACCTGCAGCCCCTCTTGCCATCACCTCCACCACTGCCTGCAGCCCCCCGGCCATCACCACCACTACCACCACTCCCAACAGCCCCCTGCCATCACACCACCTGCAGCCCCCTGGCCATCACCACCACCCACAGCCTCCTGGCCATCACCACCATCCGCAGCCCCATGGCTGTCACCACCACCCGCAGCCCCACGGCTGTCACCACCACCCGCAGCCTCCTTTGCCATCACCACCACCGCTGCCCACAGTCCCCCGGCCATCGCGACTACCACTGCCTGCAGCGTCCTGGCCATCACCGCCACTGCTGTTCGCAGTCCCCCGGCAATACAGTCCCCCGGCCATCACCACCACCGCTACCCGCAGTCCCCGGGGCATCACCACCACCACTGCCCGCAGTCCCCCGGCCATCACCACCACCACTGCCCGCAGTCCCCCGGCCATCACCACCACCGTCAAAGCTCCCCGGCCATCATCACCACCACCCGCAACCCTCTCAATCATCACCACCACCTACAGCCCCCCGGCCACCAATGTCAACCCCTGCAGGCCCCTCTCTGCCATTACCACTACTCGCAGCCCCGCACAGGACACATACGTTCCAGTTCTCATTGCCGGTGCTTGCGGTCAGCTGCGGCAGCCCCGACAGGCAGGGAGGCCATGGAGTGTCCGGGGCTGAACTCCTCCTGGCAGCTCCAGATCTGGGAGAACAGAAGGAAGAAGAACCTGAGTCTGTAACCCTGGAACCCGGCCTGATCACTGCCAGCCGCCATATCCAGACTCCGCACTTCTGCTGCCGGGACAGCAGCATCCTGTTACTATGACAACCCCAAAATCCATCCGCTCTCCTGCTCATTAGTGACTGTTACTTCGAGAGGTCACATGACCAGGAGGAGGCAGGGAGGAGCAGAGGGGGGGACGAGGAGGGTGTAGGAGGGGAGAGGAGTGTGGAGGTAGTGAGTGTACTGCACTGTGTGCTAGGAATGCAGGACTGTGTGGATGAGGCCTCTGTATGGGGTGGCTGATGTGTATAGGGCGTGTCCCACCACCTCATTTCTAAGCTGCCTCCGGATTGGATGTGGGTGTTGCTGGGGGAGTGGTGCAGGCACGCCCCTTGCATACTCGACCGCAGCCTTGGCAACGTGACAGGACTGTCACGGAACCTTGTAGAGAGCAAATGGAGGGGACAATAATTATTGCAGTGTGACGGTATGATATGTGTGAGCAGCGGTGGGCCCTCCTTCAGGTCAGGGCCCTGGCACTTGCCCGGGTACGCCGGGTGCTGATGCTGGCCCTGTGTGCATGCACCACAGTGGACACCACCATCAGGTATAACCGAATAATAAAATGCACTCCCATTTCCTCCCACTTCATGGTGGAAAAAAGTGCATTTTATAATCCGAAAAATACTGGGAAGAGGGGAGGGGATTAGTGGGGAACAGAGAGGCAAAATAGGCAGACAGAGACACAAAAAGATCATGCTGAGCTTTCTTTTCTTTTCAATATTTTGTTTATTAAACAGCTTACAAACAGATAATGTGATAGAACAGATAATGTGATAAAATAGACAATGCGAAAAAATAATAGAGTTGAAGTGGTTACAACAAGTAATATGCAGAAGGAATATCTTGCATGAATTTCTTGCTTCATGCTGAGCTTTCTAACAAGTCTTTTGCCTCCCTTCAGAGCTGGATTTACATGCATTAAAAGGAACTACATGTATTACACAAGGTTTCTATTTGAATTTTTTAAGGCTCTGCTTACAGCTATGTTTTTGGTTCATGTAGAAAATGGATCCATTGCATGACAAAATAAAAAGGAAGCAAAAGATCCATTAATAGGGTCTGACTCTCTTTTGTTTTGAATTTTTAATTTCTGTTCTAAAACCAGAAACTACGTATGAAACTAGGTGGACTCCATAACAGTCAGTTTTGTGACTGATACATTTTCCACGTGAATTCTGATTTGCTGTTCTAAAAAGAGTGAGACGCTAACATGAAAATTAAAATGTACACTTAATACACTGAAAAAAATCCAAATGATCAAAACACAAAAATTATTTCTTATTTAATAAGCATTGCAAAAAAAGATCAAAATGCCAGATTTTGCCTTTTTTGGTCTCCGTACCTCAATCCAAAAATGTCCCCAAGAAGCAAAGAAAATGCAGTTTTTTGGTATCAATGTAATCATACTTACCTAGAGAATCATGCTACAAAACTCCAAAAACATGGCAGAATGTTATTGTTGTTTGCATTCCAGTAGATGTGGATTTTGTTTCCCGATTTACCAGCATTGTATCTTCCTACATAACTACCTTAGCATCCGGATATCCCAAATAAAACTCCACCTGATTGGCCACCATGAAATGCAAAATAAACCTCACAGCCGCCTACTATCACGCCCAAGATGGCGGTCGTTGGCGGGACTGCACAGATAATGAGTCACACTGTGCAGTACCACCAGTGGTGCCACATGCTGTTGCTGTCCTCCTCCTCCGGTGTTGCTGCCCCCACCCCCTCCCATGATAAGAGTACAACCCATTGTGACATCACATCCAGTGTAAATGCATATGCGCCCACCACGTTTGGGCACCCAGTTTGCTATTCGCTATTGTGCATGACAGGGTGAACAAACATGACCTCGCCCCCATCCTCAGCTCATTGCCCTCCAAATAAAGGATGCCACCGTTGCACGAGCTTGCCTCCAGTGCCACAGAGCCCACCGCAATGGTGATGTGGCACCCTGCGGTACAGGAAGCCACAGGAACACCTAGTGCATGGAGGGATTTCCACAACAGGTAACCTACACACTCAACACCACCTTTCACCCCAGGCCTGTGGGGGGAGCTCCACTTGCTGGCTTTAAGCAAGATCCCCTATAAATACTGGTGCTGAGGGTGGAGTTAGGCAGTACAGCTCCAGGGAGGACTGTGAAGAGTTAGTCAGTTCAGTACGGAGCAGTACTGAGGAAGACGTCCTGGTGTCGGAGCCACGCTAAACCCAAGCCAGAGTACCGCCTTAGCTAGTGTCAGGAACCCTAGAGTGACAGTCGAAGGCAAGGAGAGGAAGTAACAAAGACCAGAGCAGACTGGGAGCAGAGGAGCCATACCGGCTCATCCCAGGAAGCAACCTGGACACCGGAGTCTGAGTCTGGTAAGGAGCAGCAAGCCCAGCAGAAAACACTGGTTTTCCGTTGGAGATTCTAGTCTCTCGGACCCATGTAACAGCAACCAACCTGAGGGCCAGGATCCGCAGAAATTCCCTGAGGTGGCGGCAATCCAGAGAAGGTTCTCACCAAGTACTACAGGAGGGAAAGACGTACAGGAGGCCAGACCAGGTTCTAAGCAGTTCAGGGCTTCAAGACAAAGTAAGACAGGAATGAGAACGCCTTATAAATCACTCACTGTGGAAATCCCAAAGTGCTTCCAACACCACCTGGAGTTTACCCTGGACAGTGGCGGTTTGTCATCAATAAAGGTAAGGAGAACTACTTCCAGTGTGTGTGTCTGTTATTACAGCCCTGATCCTGTCCCGTCCAGAGACTGCAAATACCGCCTGCCTGCAGAGCCACAATCCTGTACCTATGCTCCGTCCCTCATCACTGCCCTGGGGGCCCTGCTCCACCTACGTGGGGCTAAAACACCCAGCTGCCTATCCATCACCCTGCCAGCAGCACCAGGCGGGAGAGCGCGGCTCTCCCAGCAGCAGCACGGCTCTCCCAGCAGGACCAGGCGGGAGAGCGCGGCTCTCCCAGAAGCAGCGCGGCTCTCCCAGCAGCGCGGCTCTCCCAGCAGCACGGCTCTCCCAGCAGCAGCAGGTAAGAGAGCTCTGCTCTCCCAGCATCCCATCCCCCCCCCCGGTCCTCACCTGCACCAGGGCCCCCGGGGGTGACGGTCCGCCCCTGGACTCGGGTGTTGACCACCTGTGTCAACAGCCCAAATCAACGTCCGAGATCTGAGTACCCTTGCCTGGGTGAATCAGTGACGTAACCACCCTCCCAATGCGATAGCATTGGGCACCCATCTTGTGGTAGAATAAAAGGCGTCTTTCAAAATTTCTTGCACTGCAAAAATTGAAAGACCTCATATGGTATGACAAAGACATTAATAATGAATAGTGATGGACGAACCCCCGATGTTCGGGATTGGCGGACTCACCCGGACCTTTTTGCAAAATCTGAGTTTGGGGTCAGACATATCTTGAAATTGCATCCAAACCATGAGCTTGGACTTAATGGATGGGGTGGGGGGGCCTCTAAAATAAAGTATATAATTAATATACATTATCATTATAATATACAATATACATTATCATTATACCTACCGTGTCCCGCGCCACGTGTCCTGCCATTCCGGCCACATCTAATTCCGTGGTCACTCATTAACGTATTCACTGCACTGCCGAGAACAGCTCAGTTATCAGCTGTGTTCGCGGTCACGTCAGAGTCAGGGGTCACCCGAATTCACGGCTCAGCTATGAACTCAATTTACCTCAGACACAGCACCCAGCTCAATCTGAGCCTGCTTGTCGCTCAGGACAGACGTGTCTCTGTTCAGAGTGATGTAGCAGAGCTGAACCTGCTCTGCCTGTGGATTACTTCTGAGCGAGGTGGGGGGGTTGTAATTAAAGATGGAGAACCTAAATGTGTTATTTGTTTTATTTCTAATAAAAAAAATTATTGTCACAAACTGAAACAGTGAATATCCCCAGAAGTTAATGAGTGGCCCCGGAAGTAGATGTGGCCGGAACAGTGGAACAGCAGGACGCCCACCGCAGGTTTAGGTAAGTATAATGATTATGTTTATTAATTAAATGCTTTGTTTTACAGCCACCCGACCCGAACTGTAACATGGATTATTTCTAGGGATGAGCGAGTACTGAAATATTCGGACTCTCTAGACTCGTAACGAGTAGGTCCCGATACTCGGTACTCGTTACAAGTATAGCGAATCCTATTTAAGTCAATGGTGAAGCGAATATTGTGATTAATTCCTCCGTTGCTGGACCCTATAAAGAGGTCTGGCAGCAGAGGAAAAACCTGCAATTCCCTAATTCATTGTTTAGAAGCCGGCGGTATAAAGCTGTAAGCTGTAAATTCAAACCGTATTCTCCCGGATTGCCCCGGTCCGGAGCAATCCGGTACCATAGAGTCCCATTTACGGGGCGCCGGATTGCTCCGGACCGGGGCGATCCGGTTTAGGGTATGATTCGAAAAATCGGTCAACACCGGATTCACCCGGTCCGGGACAATCCGGCACCATAGACACCTATGTTACGTTGCCCCGGATTGACCCGGACCGGTTTTGTCCGATTTTTATGACCAGATCAAACTGGAATTCTCCCGGTTTGCCCCGGTCCAGGACTCTATGGTACCGGATTGCCCCGGACCGGGGCAATCCGGGAGAATCCGGGTTGATTTTACAGCTTACGGCTTTTTACCGGAGGCTTCTAAACAATGAATTAGGGAACTGCAGGTTTTTCCTCTGCTGCCAGACCTCTTTATAGGGTCCAGAAGCAGAGGAATTGCATTTCCTTTGATTTACATTGGACTCGTTACTGTGCGAGTAATCGCTAGGAAACTCGCAGAGTAACGAGTAGCCCGAGTACCCTACTATTCGGCGACTAACGAATAGTAATGAGTAGACTTGCTCATCCCTAATTATTTCCTTAGGAAATCCATGCTCGGGATCTGTGCACAAACATTAGGTGTTCGGTACATACCCCGAATTTTACAGTTCGGGTTCGCCCATCACTAATAATGAACATTTCTGTTACAGGAAGAGGTTAAGGTACAACTATAGCCATAACTGTTTATTACTAACCTCCGAAATCAGAAAAAAAAAATCACAAAAATAATACACAAGATACCCAGAGCATTAATGACTCTGCACTCTATGTCCTTGCTTTTCCGACCTGTCCACTATTTTTCGAATATAAAGAGGCAAGTATTTCTCCAAATTATGGCAATCGGAGCTGATGGATGTTTCAGTGCTGTCTTTAATAATACTTAGACCTTAGATAAGTGTGGCCGGGAACACTGTAAAAGCCCAGTCCTCTATAGGAAATTGCATGTTGTTCCATTTAAAGTTTTAGATAACTACTTTGGAACTTTTTATAGGACACAACAAATTTACTTAAATTAGGTTCAATTGGTTTAAAACCTTTTTGCTGTATTCAGATTATCTGAATATATAGACTTTTGTATTAAGTAAAAATGTTATTATCATCCCATTAAAAGTTGTAATTTCCTTCTGTTAAGAACTAGTTTCAAGCAGACTTTGTAGGAGAAACGACTCTGACTTAGTCACTCGTGAGGCAGGATAGTCAAAAGATCCAAAGTCAGATACCAGGAGAGCACGTCGTGGACTAAGGGGATAGACAAAAGCATAATTAGGTCACAGTCCAGGGTCGGAATAGAAGAAGTATAGGGACAAGACAAATGGATGGCCAGAAAAGGTTCAAAGTCTGGCAGCAATACTGTAGATCAGAACGCACAGCACAGATGAACAAAGCAACATGCACCAATGAGTAAAATGCTACAACTGGCAGAGATCTGGGACTAACTGCTCAGCTAATGTGTCGCCCCACCTGGTCAGGCGGCACAAATGGGGTACTGCACCCATGAATGAGTAACTTATCAAAAAAGACCTCTAAGGGACTATGGAATGTCTTTAAAATCTCATTTTCTTTATTAAAGAGCTTAAAAAGCATAACAATGCCAGTACATTACAGCTATAACACAAAAGACAATGTGGTTTTTTGATGAGGAAACAGTAATAAACATCAATTATGAAGATCAATAGAGGTCAGAATATTGTATTAGGAACCTCTAGGCTCACACTGGAGATAACTATACTCAGTCAAGCTCAGGATGACAGATGACACCCTGCAACACCATTGGCCACTGGTACTCAGTACCTTTTACCACCATATCAGGCTTGCAACAGATATCATAAACTGAGCCCTCTCAATTTAGGCTGAAATTTAAACAGTTTTTGCTCATTAGCACCTATAGAGATCTATTATAGTTGTCTGTAAGCTATGTCATAGCACAGGAAACTACACAATAGTCATATCCCTAGGTAAACAATGCCCAGTCCAGAATTAATTCTGTATAAGCGTGAAATGTGGACTCCTACTTATTTACTGGTCCAAATACTGGCCACATAGTGTATACTAGGGCATATTGCCCATAAGTCACCCTGCTGCAGATGGTACTGACCTGGGTAGTTAGAGCTCCTTATCACCCCGACGGCGTTTCGTCTGGTGAGACTTCTTCAGGGGGTCAGTGTGCCAGTTGTAATGCTCCCCTGACGGTCTTATATGGAGCGTTCCATTAGCTCACCCTGGAGCTGATGTGCATTGACGCCCATCCGCGCCATTACTGCGCCGCGTGTCACGTGACAGCCTCCGATCACATGCATCTGCGCACTTCCGGTCTTTGGACCGCAAGCTAGGGTGACACGCTATAGCGCGCCACCGTCGCTCGCGGCCGACGCGCCGGGAGTGGGCGGAGCCGGAGAATAATCACACTGCACGGGCGACATGGGCGGGTGGGAGGTAATGCTTATGGAGCAATGCTGCGCCATCTAGAGTTTTTGGAGGATATTGCAGGTGGATCTACAAATGTATTAAGGTGCTTATCACTGCTCCCATGCATAGAATAAGTGCTCAGTGTACGTATATCTCTCAAAACTTAATTAATCGTGCAAAAATGCTTTAATTTAGTTGCTATAAAGTGCAAAGTGCTGTGCATACCAAAATATAATACAACTAGATGGCAGCCCGATTCTGAAGAATCGGGTAGTCTAGAATATATATATATAGTTTATTTAGTAATAGTTAGGGGAGTGCGGTGAAATTAATTGTGTGTGTACAGGTGGCTCAGGGGTCAGCAGTGAGTGCGGTGGCTCAGGGGTCAGCAGTGAGTGCGGTGGCTCAGGGGTCAGCAGTGAGGGCGGTGGCTCAGGGGTCAGCAGTGAGTGCGGTGGCTCAGGGGTCAGCAGTGAGTGCGGTGGCTCAGGGGTCAGCAGTGAGTGCGGTGGCTCAGGGGTCAGCAGTGAGGGCGGTGGCTCAGGGGTCAGCAGTGAGGGCGGTGGCTCAGGGGTCAGCAGTGAGTGCGGTGGCTCAGGGGTCAGCAGTGAGTGCGGTGGCTCAGGGGTCAGCAGTGAGGGCGGTGGCTCAGGGGTCAGCAGTGAGGGCGGTGGCTCAGGGGTCAGCAGTGAGGGCGGTGGCTCAGGGGTCAGCAGTGAGTGCGGTGGCTCAGGGGTCAGCAGTGAGGGCGCAGGCTCAGGGGTCAGCAGTGAGGGCGGTGGCTCAGGGGTCAGCAGTGAGGGCGGTGGCTCAGGGGTCAGCAGTGAGGGCGGTGGCTCAGGGGTCAGCAGTGAGGGCGGTGGCTCAGGGGTCAGCAGTGAGGGCGGTGGCTCAGGGGTCAGCAGTGAGGGCGGTGGCTCAGGGGTCAGCAGTGAGGGCGGTGGCTCAGGGGTCAGCAGTGAGGGCGGTGGCTCAGGGGTCAGCAGTGAGGGCGGTGGCTCAGGGGTCAGCAGTGAGGGCGGTGGCTCAGGGGTCAGCAGTGAGGGCGGTGGCTCAGGGGTCAGCAGTGAGGGCGGTGGCTCAGGGGTCAGCAGTGAGGGCGGTGGCTCAGGGGTCAGCAGTGAGGGCGGTGGCTCAGGGGTCAGCAGTGAGGGCGGTGGCTCAGGGGTCAGCAGTGAGGGCGGTGGCTCAGGGGTCAGCAGTGAGGGCGGTGGCTCAGGGGTCAGCAGTGAGGGCGGTGGCTCAGGGGTCAGCAGTGAGGGCGGTGGCTCAGGGGTCAGCAGTGAGGGCGCAGCCTCAGGGGTCAGCAGTGAGGGCGGTGGCTCAGGGGTCAGCAGTGAGGGCGCAGCCTCAGGGGTCAGCAGTGAGGGCGGTGGCTCAGGGGTCAGCAGTGAGGGGCAGCCTCAGGGGTCAGCAGTGAGGGCGCAGCCTCAGGGGTCAGCAGTGAGGGCGCAGCCTCAGGGGTCAGCAGTGAGGGCGCAGCCTCAGGGGTCAGCAGTGAGGGGGCAGCCTCAGGGGTCAGCAGTGAGGGGGCAGGCTCAGGGGTCAGCAGTGAGGGGGCAGGCTCAGGGGTCAGCAGTGAGGGGGGCAGGCTCAGGGGTCAGCAGTGAGGGGGCAGGCTCAGGGGTCAGCAGTGAGGGCGCAGGCTCAGGGGTCAGCAGTGAGGGCGCAGGCTCAGGGGTCAGCAGTGAGGGCGCAGGCTCAGGGGTCAGCAGTGAGGGCGCAGGCTCAGGGGTCAGCAGTGAGGGCGAGGCAGGGGTCAGCAGTGAGGGCGCAGGGGTCAGCAGTGAGGGCGCAGGGGTCAGCAGTGAGGGCGCAGGGGTCAGCAGTGAGGGCGCAGGGGTCAGCAGTGAGGGCTCAGGGGTCAGCAGTGAGGGCTCAGGGGTCAGCAGTGAGGGCTCAGGGGTCAGCAGTGAGGGCTCAGGGGTCAGCAGTGAGGGCTCAGGGGTCAGCAGTGAGGGCGCAGGGGTCAGCAGTGAGGGCGCAGGCCAGGGGTCAGCAGTGAGGGCGCAGGGGTCAGCAGTGAGGGCGCAGGGGTCAGCAGTGAGGGCGCCAGGGGTCAGCAGTGAGGGGCGCAGGGGTCAGCAGTGAGGGCGCAGGCTCAGGGGTCAGCAGTGAGGGCGCAGGCTCAGGGGTCAGCAGTGAGGGCGCAGGCTCAGGTGTCAGCAGTGAGGGCGCAGGCTCAGGGGTCAGCAGTGAGGGCGCAGGGTCAGCAGTGAGGGCTCAGGGGTCAGCAGTGAGGGCGCAGGGGTCAGCAGTGAGGGCGCAGGGGTCAGCAGTGAGGCCAGGGGTCGCAGTGAGGGCAGGGGTCAGCAGTGAGGGCGCAGGGGTCAGCAGTGAGGGCGCAGGGGTCAGCAGTGAGGGCGCAGGGTCAGCATGAGGGCGGGTCAGCAGTGAGGGCGCAGGGGTCAGCAGTGAGGGCGCAGGGGTCAGCAGTGAGGGCGCAGGGGTCAGCAGTGAGGGCGCAGGGGTCAGCAGTGAGGGCGCAGGGGTCAGCAGTGAGGGCGCAGGGGTCAGCAGTGAGGGCGCAGGGGAGGGTCAGCAGTGAGGGCGCCGAGGGGTCAGCAGTGAGGGCGCAGGGGTCAGCAGTGAGGCGCAGCAGGGGTCAGCAGTGAGGGCGCAGGGGTCAGCAGTGAGGGCGCAGGGGTCAGCAGTGAGGGCGCGTGAGGGGTCAGCAGTGAGGGCGCGCCAGGGGTCAGCAGTGAGGCGTGGCTCAGGGGTCAGCAGTGAGGGCGGTGGCTCAGGGGTCAGCAGTGAGGGCGGTGGCTCAGGGGTCAGCAGTGAGGGCGGTGGCTCAGGGGTCAGCAGTGAGGGCGGTGGCTCAGGGGTCAGCAGTGAGGGCGGTGGCTCAGGGGGGGTCAGCAGTGAGGGCGGTGGCTCAGGGGTCAGCAGTGAGGGCGGGTGGCTCAGGGGTCAGCAGTGAGGGCGGTGGCTCAGGGGTCAGCAGTGAGGGCAGGGGTCAGCAGTGAGGGCGCAGGGGTCAGCAGTGAGGGCGCAGGGGTCAGCAGTGAGGGCGCAGGGGTCAGCGGATGGCGCAGGGGTCAGCAGTGAGGGCGCGGGGTCAGCAGTGGGGCGCAGGGTCAGCAGTGAGGGCGCAGGGGTCAGCAGTGAGGGCGCAGGGGTCAGCAGTGAGGGCGCAGGGGTCAGCAGTGAGGGCGCAGGGGTCAGCAGTGAGGGCGCAGGGGTCAGCAGTGAGGGCGCAGGGGTCAGCAGTGAGGGCGCAGGGGTCAGCAGTGAGGGCGCAGGGGTCAGCAGTGAGGGCGCAGGGGTCAGCAGTGAGGGCGCAGGGGTCAGCAGTGAGGGCGCAGGGGTCAGCAGTGAGGGCGCAGGGGTCAGCAGTGAGGGCGCAGGGGTCAGCAGTGAGGGCGCAGGGGTCAGCAGTGAGGGCGCAGGGGTCAGCAGCAGTGAGGGCGCAGGGGTCAGCAGTGAGGGCGCAGGGGTCAGCAGTGAGGGCGCAGGGGTCAGCAGTGAGGGCGCAGGGGTCAGCAGTGAGGGCGCAGGGGTCAGCAGTGAGGGCGCAGGGGTCAGCAGTGAGGGCGCAGGGGTCAGCAGTGAGGGCGCAGGGGTCAGCAGTGAGGGCGCAGGGGTCAGCAGTGAGGGCGCAGGGGTCAGCAGTAGGTGAGGGTCGCAGGGGAGTCAGCAGTGAGGGCGCAGGGGTCAGCAGTGAGGGCGCAGGGGTCAGCAGTGAGGGCGCAGGGGTCAGCAGTGAGGGCGCAGGGGTCAGCAGTGAGGGCTCAGGGAGGTCAGCAGTGAGGGCGCAGGCTCAGTGGTCAGCAGTGAGGGCGCAGCCTCAGGGGTCAGCAGTGAGGGCTCAGGGGTCAGCAGTGAGGGCTGAGGGGTCAGCAGTGAGGGCTCAGGGGTCAGCAGTGAGGGCTCAGGGGTCAGCAGTGAGGGCTCAGGGGTCAGCAGTGAGGGCTCAGGGGTCAGCAGTGAGGGCTCAGGGGTCAGCAGTGAGGGGTCAGCAGTGAGGGCTCAGGGGTCAGCAGTGAGGGCTCAGGGGTCAGCAGTGAGGGCTCAGGGGTCAGCAGTGAGGGCGCAGGCTCAGTGGTCAGCAGTGAGGGCGCAGCCTCAGGGGTCAGCAGTGAGGGCTCAGGGGTCAGCAGTGAGGGCTCAGGGGTCAGCAGTGAGGGCTCAGGGGCAGTCAGCAGTGAGGGCTCAGCAGTGAGGGCTCAGGGGTCAGCAGTGAGGGCTCAGGGGTCAGCAGTGAGGGCGCAGGGGTCAGCAGTGAGGGCGCAGGGGTCAGCAGTGAGGGCGCAGGGGTCAGCAGTGAGGGCTCAGGGGTCAGCAGTGAGGGCGCAGGGGTCAGCAGTGAGGGCTCAGGGGTCAGCAGTGAGGGCGCAGGGGTCAGCAGTGAGGGCGCAGGGGTCAGCAGTGAGGGCGCAGGGGTCAGCAGTGAGGGCGCAGGGGTCAGCAGTGAGGGCGCAGGGGTCAGCAGTGAGGGCGCAGGGGTCAGCAGTGAGGGCGCAGGGGTCAGCAGTGAGGGCGCAGGGGTCAGCAGTGAGGGCGCAGGGGTCAGCAGTGAGGGCGCAGGGGTCAGCAGTGAGGGCGCAGGGGTCAGCAGTGAGGGCGCAGGGGTCAGCAGTGAGGGCTCAGGGGTCAGCAGTGAGGGCTCAGGGGTCAGCAGTGAGGGCGCAGGGGTCAGCAGTGAGGGCCAGGGGTCAGCAGTGAGGGCTCAGGGGTCAGCAGTGAGGGCTCAGTGGTCAGCAGTGAGGGCGCAGGCTCAGTGGTCAGCAGTGAGGGCGCAGCCTCAGGGGTCAGCAGTGAGGGCTCAGGGTCAGCAGTGAGGGCTCAGGGGTCAGCAGTGAGGGCTCAGGGGTCAGCAGTGAGGGCTCAGGGGTCAGCAGTGAGGGCTCAGGGTCAGCAGTGAGGGCTCAGGGGTCAGCAGTGAGGGCTCAGGGGTCAGCAGTGAGGGCTCAGGGGTCAGCAGTGAGGGCTCAGGGGTCAGCAGTGAGGGCTCAGGGGTCAGCAGTGAGGGCTCAGCAGTGAGGGCTCAGGGGTCAGCAGTGAGGGCGCAGGGGTCAGCAGTGAGGCGCAGGGCGTCAGCAGTGAGGGCTCAGGGGTCAGCAGTGAGGGCTCAGGGGTCAGCAGTGAGGGCTCAGGGTCAGCAGTGAGGGCTCAGCAGTGAGGGCTCAGGGGTCAGCAGTGAGGGCTCAGGGGTCAGCAGTGAGGGCTCAGGGGTCAGCAGTGAGGGCTCAGGGGTCAGCAGTGAGGGCTCAGGGTCAGCAGTGAGGGCTCGGGTCAGCAGTGAGGGCTCAGGGGTCAGCAGTGAGGGTCAGCAGTGAGGGCTCAGGGGTCAGCAGTGAGGGCGCAGGGGTCAGCAGTGAGGGCGCAGGGGTCAGCAGTGAGGGCGCAGGGGTCAGCAGTGAGGGCGCAGGGGTCAGCAGTGAGGGCGCAGGGGTCAGCAGTGAGGGCTCAGGGGTCACGTGAGGGCTCAGGGTCAGCAGTGAGGCTCAGGGGTCAGCAGTGAGGCTCAGGGGTCAGCAGTGAGGGCTCAGGGGTCAGCAGTGAGGGCTCAGGGTCAGCAGTGAGGGCGCAGGGTCAGCAGTGAGGGCGCAGGGGTCAGCAGTGAGGCTCAGGGTCAGCAGTGAGGGCTCAGGGTCAGCAGTGAGGTGAGGGGTCAGCAGTGAGGGCTCAGGGTCAGCAGTGAGGGCTGGAGGGTGCAGAGCAGGGCTGGAGGGTGCAGAGCAGGGCTGGAGGGTGCAGAGCAGGGCTGGAGGGTGCAGAGCAGGGCTGGAGGGTGCAGAGCAGGGCTGGAGGGTGCAGAGCAGGGCTGGAGGGTGCAGAGCAGGGCTGGAGGGGGCAGAGCAGGGCTGGAGGGGGCAGAGGAGGGCTGGAGGTGGCAGAGGAGAGCGGAGGCAGGGTGGCGGAAGACTTACTGGGCTGTTGGCGGGCGGCGGGCAGCGGCAGTGCTGTTGGCGGTTCCGGAGGCCGGGGGCGGAGTGTGGGCGGGGCTAGCTGGGTGATGGAGGAGCGTCAGCCGGTCTGTGGAGAGAGCGGCAGGACTGGGAGCTGTGCCGGCGGAGGCCCCACACTCGTTCCGGGCCGGTTGGCGGATGTTGGTGGGCGGTGAGCTGCAGGGCTGTGGGCGGGATGTGGGCGGCCGCAGACGGGGCTCTGTGCAGGGCCGGTGGCGCCGCTCGTGGGTCTGGTGCTTCCGGTTCCGGAGTTGGACACAGGAGGGAGGCCATCACGGAAGCGGAAGCGGATTTTGGGCGGAAGTGGCCTTCGGGTTTTATATAATAGACTAGATGGTGGCCCGATTCTAAAGAATCGGGTAGTCTAGAATCTATATATAGTTTATTTAGTAATAGGGGAGTGCTGTGAAATTAATTATGTGTATACAGGCGGCTCAGCGGTCAGCAGAGTATACGGTGGCTCAGCGGTCAGCAGTGAGTGCGGTGGCTCAGCGGTCAGCAGTGAGTGCGGTGGCTCAGCGGTCAGCAGTGAGTGCGGTGGCACAGGCTGGGGGTCAGAGGAGAGCGGAGGCTGGGGGGGGTCAGAGGAGAGCGGAGGCTGGGGGGGGGTCAGAGGAGAGCGGAGGCTGGGGGGGGTCAGAGGAAAGCGGAGGCTGGGGGGGGGTCAGAGGAGAGCGGAGGCTGGGGGGGGTCAGAGGAGAGCGGAGGCTGGGGGGGGGGTCAGAGGAGAGCGGAGGCTGGGGGGGGGGTCAGAGGAGAGCGGAGGCTGGGGGGGTCAGAGGAGAGCGGAGGCTGGGGGGGTCAGAGGAGAGCGGAGGCTGGGGGGGGTCAGAGGAGAGCGGAGGCTGGGGGGGGTCAGAGGAGAGCGGAGGCTGGGGGGGTCAGAGGAGAGCGGAGGCTGGGGGGGTCAGAGGAGAGCGGAGGCTGGGGGGGTCAGAGGAGAGCGGAGGCTGGGGGGGTCAGAGGAGAGCGGAGGCTGGGGGGGTCAGAGGAGAGCGGAGGCTGGGGGGTCAGAGGAGGCAGAGGAGAGGCTGGGGGGTCAGAGGAGGCAGAGGAGAGGCTGGGGGGGTGAGAGGAGGCAGAGGAGAGGCTGGGGGGTGAGAGGAGGCAGAGGAGAGGCTGGGGGGTGAGAGGAGGCAGAGGAGAGTCTGGGGGGTCAGAGGAGGCAGAGGAGAGTCTGGGGGGTCAGAGGAGGCAGAGGAGAGGCTGGGGGGTCAGAGGAGGCAGAGGAGAGGCTGGGGGGTCAGAGGAGGCAGAGGAGAGGCTGGGGGGGGTCAGAGGAGAGCGGAGGCTGGGGGGGTCAGAGGAGAGCGGAGGCTGGGGGGGTCAGAGGAGAGCGGAGGCTGGGGGGGTCAGAGGAGAGCGGAGGCTGGGGGGGTCAGAGGAGAGCGGAGGCTGGGGGGGTCAGAGGAGAGCGGAGGCTGGGGGGGTCAGAGGAGAGCGGAGGCTGGGGGGTCAGAGGAGAGCGGAGGCTGGGTGGGTCAGAGGAGGCAGAGGAGAGGCTGGGGGGTGAGAGGAGGCAGAGGAGAGGCTGGGGGGTGAGAGGAGGCAGAGGAGAGGCTGGGGGGTGAGAGGAGGCAGAGGAGAGGCTGGGGGGTCAGAGGAGGCAGAGGAGAGGCTGGGGGGTCAGAGGAGGCAGAGGAGAGGCTGGGGGGTCAGAGGAGGCAGAGGAGAGGCTGGGGGGTCAGAGGAGGCAGAGGAGAGGCTGGGGGGTCAGAGGAGGCAGAGGAGAGGCTGGGGGGTCAGAGGAGGCAGAGGAGAGGCTGGGGGGTCAGAGGAGGCAGAGGAGAGGCTGGGGGGTCAGAGGAGGCAGAGGAGAGGCTGGGGGTCAGAGGAGGCAGAGGAGAGGCTGGGGGTCAGAGGAGAGGCTGGGGGGTCAGAGGAGGCAGAGGAGAGGCTGGGGGTCAGAGGAGAGCGGAGGCTGGGGGGGTCAGAGGAGAGCGGAGGCTGGGGGGGTCAGAGGAGAGCGGAGGCTGGGGGGGTCAGAGGAGAGCGGAGGCTGGGGGGGTCAGAGGAGAGCGGAGGCTGGGGGGGTCAGAGGAGAGCGGAGGCTGGGGGGGTCAGAGGAGAGCGGAGGCTGGGGGGTCAGAGGAGAGCGGAGGCTGGGGGGGTCAGAGGAGAGCGGAGGCTGGGGGGGTCAGAGGAGAGCGGAGGCTGGGGGGTCAGAGGAGAGCGGAGGCTGGGGGGGTCAGAGGAGGCAGAGGAGGCTGGGGGGGTCAGAGGAGAGCGGAGGCTGGGGGGGTCAGAGGAGGCAGAGGAGAGGCTGGGGGTGAGAGGAGGCAGAGGAGAGGCTGGGGGGTGAGAGGAGGCAGAGGAGAGGCTGGGGGGTCAGAGGAGGCAGAGGAGAGGCTGGGGGGTCAGAGGAGGCAGAGGAGAGGCTGGGGGGTCAGAGGAGGCAGAGGAGAGGCTGGGGGGTCAGAGGAGGCAGAGGAGAGGCTGGGGGGTCAGAGGAGGCAGAGGAGAGGCTGGGGGGTCAGAGGAGGCAGAGGAGAGGCTGGGGGTCAGAGGAGGCAGAGGAGAGGCTGGGGGGTCAGAGGAGGCAGAGGAGAGGCTGGGGGTCAGAGGAGGCAGAGGAGAGGCTGGGGGGTCAGAGGAGAGGCTGGGGGGTCAGAGGAGAGGCTGGGGGGTCAGAGGAGAGGCTGGGGGGTCAGAGGAGGCAGAGGAGAGGCTGGGGGGTCAGAGGAGGCAGAGGAGAGGCTGGGGGGTCAGAGGAGGCAGAGGAGAGGCTGGGGGGTCAGAGGAGAGGCTGGGGGGTCAGAGGAGGCAGAGGAGAGGCTGGGGGGTCAGAGGAGAGCGGAGGCTGGGGGGGTCAGAGGAGAGCGGAGGCTGGGGGGGTCAGAGGAGAGCGGAGGCTGGGGGGGTCAGAGGAGAGCGGAGGCTGGGGGGTCAGAGGAGAGCGGAGGCTGGGGGGGGTCAGAGGAGAGCGGAGGCTGGGGGGGTCAGAGGAGAGCGGAGGCTGGGGGGGTCAGAGGAGAGCGGAGGCTGGGGGGGTCAGAGGAGAGCGGAGGCTGGGGGGGTCAGAGGAGAGCGGAGGCTGGGGGGGTCAGAGGAGAGCGGAGGCTGGGGGGGTCAGAGGAGAGCGGAGGCTGGGGGGGTCAGAGGAGAGCGGAGGCTGGGGGGTCAGAGGAGAGCGGAGGCTGGGGGGGGTCAGAGGAGAGCGGAGGCTGGGGGGGTCAGAGGAGAGCGGAGGCTGGGGGGGTCAGAGGAGAGCGGAGGCTGGGGGGGTCAGAGGAGAGCGGAGGCTGGGGGGGTCAGAGGAGAGCGGAGGCTGGGGGGGTCAGAGGAGAGCGGAGGCTGGGGGGGTCAGAGGAGAGCGGAGGCTGGGGGGGTCAGAGGAGAGCGGAGGCTGGGGGGGTCAGAGGAGACGGAGGCTGGGGGGTCAGAGGAGAGCGGAGGCTGGGGGGGTCAGAGGAGAGCGGAGGCTGGGGGGGTGAGAGGAGGCAGAGGAGAGGCTGGGGGGTGAGAGGAGGCAGAGGAGAGGCTGGGGGGTGAGAGGAGGCAGAGGAGAGGCTGGGGGGTGAGAGGAGGCAGAGGAGAGGCTGGGGGGTCAGAGGAGGCAGAGGAGAGGCTGGGGGGTGAGAGGAGGCAGAGGAGAGGCTGGGGGGTGAGAGGAGGCAGAGGAGAGGCTGGGGGGTGAGAGGAGGCAGAGGAGAGGCTGGGGGGTCAGAGGAGGCAGAGGAGAGGCTGGGGGGTCAGAGGAGGCAGAGGAGAGGCTGGGGGGTCAGAGGAGGCAGAGGAGAGGCTGGGGGTCAGAGGAGGCAGAGGAGAGGCTGGGGGGTCAGAGGAGGCAGAGGAGAGGCTGGGGGGTCAGAGGAGGCAGAGGAGAGGCTGGGGGGTCAGAGGAGGCAGAGGAGAGGCTGGGGGGTCAGAGGAGGCAGAGGAGAGGCTGGGGGGTCAGAGGAGAGGCTGGGGGGTCAGAGGAGAGGCTGGGGGGTCAGAGGAGGCAGAGGAGAGGCTGGGGGGTCAGAGGAGGCAGAGGAGAGGCTGGGGGGTCAGAGGAGGCAGAGGAGAGGCTGGGGGGTCAGAGGAGGCAGAGGAGAGGCTGGGGGGTCAGAGGAGAGGCTGGGGGGTCAGAGGAGGCAGAGGAGAGGCTGGGGGGTCAGAGGAGAGCGGAGGCTGGGGGGTCAGAGGAGAGCGGAGGCTGGGGGGGTCAGAGGAGAGCGGAGGCTGGGGGGGTCAGAGGAGAGCGGAGGCTGGGGGGGTCAGAGGAGAGCGGAGGCTGGGGGGGGGTCAGAGGAGAGCGGAGGCTGGGGGGGTCAGAGGAGAGCGGAGGCTGGGGGGGTCAGAGGAGAGCGGAGGCTGGGGGGGTCAGAGGAGAGCGGAGGCTGGGGGGGTCAGAGGAGAGCGGAGGCTGGGGGGGTCAGAGGAGAGCGGAGGCTGGGGGGGTCAGAGGAGAGCGGAGGCTGGTGGGCGAGTGGGGGGTCAGAGGAGAGCGGAGGCTGGGGGGGTCAGAGGAGAGCGGAGGCTGGGGGGGGGTCAGAGGAGAGCGGAGGCTGGGGGGGTCAGAGGAGAGCGGAGGCTGGGGGGGTCAGAGGAGAGCGGAGGCTGGGGGGGTCAGAGGAGAGCGGAGGCTGGGGGGGTCAGAGGAGAGCGGAGGCTGGGGGGGTCAGAGGAGAGCGGAGGCTGGGGGGGTCAGAGGAGAGCGGAGGCTGGGGGGGTCAGAGGAGAGCGGAGGCTGGGGGGGTCAGAGGAGAGCGGAGGCTGGGGGGGTCAGAGGAGAGCGGAGGCTGGGGGGTCAGAGGAGAGCGGAGGCTGGGGGGGTCAGAGGAGAGCGGAGGGCTGGGGGGTGAGAGGAGGCAGAGGAGAGGCTGGGGGGTGAGAGGAGGCAGAGGAGAGGCTGGGGGGTGAGAGGAGGCAGAGGAGAGGCTGGGGGGTGAGAGGAGGCAGAGGAGAGGCTGGGGGGTCAGAGGAGGCAGAGGAGAGGCTGGGGGGTGAGAGGAGGCAGAGGAGAGGCTGGGTGGGTGAGAGGAGGCAGAGGAGGCAGGAGGCTGGGGTCAGAGGAGGCAGAGGAGAGGCTGGGGGGTCAGAGGAGGCAGAGGAGAGGCTGGGGGGTCAGAGGAGGCAGAGGAGAGGCTGGGGGGTCAGAGGAGGCAGAGGAGAGGCTGGGGGGTCAGAGGAGGCAGAGGAGAGGCTGGGGGGTCAGAGGAGGCAGAGGAGAGGCTGGGGGGTCAGAGGAGGCAGAGGAGAGGCTGGGGGGTCAGAGGAGGCAGAGGAGAGGCTGGGGGGTCAGAGGAGGCAGAGGAGAGGCTGGGGGGTCAGAGGAGGCAGAGGAGAGGCTGGGGGGTCAGAGGAGGCAGAGAGAGGCTGGGGGGTCAGAGGAGGCAGAGTAGAGGCTGGGGGGTCAGAGAGAGAGAGCTGGGGTAAGAGCAGAGGCCATCCCTATATCTCTGTCCCCTGAGGCTGCAGCAGGGTTGTAAGCGATGCTGCTCCAGCCTGTGTCAGAGGAGCAGTGTCAGGCAGAGCGGACTGAATGGAGTCTATGGTACCTGGAGGTCGGGCTGTAACTAACTGTTCCTCCGTTCTCCTCCATCGCTGTGTCCGTCCTCCATGTCTCCGGGGTCTGATGAGGGGAATCTCCTGCGTCACAGGGGTCTGAGCGGGCTTCAGCAGCAGTGGTGGCTGCCATCTTGGCAGGAGTCTTCCCCTGTGTCTGGGGGCCCGTGCTTCTGAGGAAGTGGGATATATCGCGCGGCTGGTGACGCCGCACCACAGGATTCCGAAGCGGGCTGTGTTCCCTTTCTTTTAGGCGCCAAAGAGGGATCCCTGTTCGCAGCGGCTCGCTTGTGAGCGCGCTCAGCGCTCGTGGGTCTGCTGCTTCCGCTTCCGGTGTTTGACACAGGAGGGAGGCCATCACGGAAGCGGAAGCGGATTTTGGGCGGAAGTGGCCTTCGGGTTTTATATAATAGATATCTCAGCTCAATCAAACATATATAAACGCGTACTAGTATTAAAATGCCACATATAGGACAATATCTCAATATACATAAATATTTGCATAGTTATAAGTGGAAACCTAAAAAAGAAAATATAAAATCCAGTCCCACAGTCCATCCAGTCACTAGGGCATCACGCACATTCTCCGATCTTCCAGCCTCAGTTCAAGTCCGGAACAGGACACAAAATCATACAGTGCCACATAGTGATGTGAAATAACTGTAAAGAATAAAAAACACACACCGTTAAAATCAATGACACAAAAACTTATGTTATTATTAAATGGATGACCGCCTTCTGAGACAGAGGTGTCAACAAAACATTGTCAATCAGAGAATAACCGTATCTTAAGTACCTACAAAAATGCCCCGAATCCAAAATTTTCATTTAACCCATTTGGTGTGACACAATTTAATCTATAGATCCATTTACTTTCTATCATTCCTAGCTGTTTACTCATGTTGCCTCCTCTCTGTCCCATGTTAATCCTATCTATACCCACTGCTTTTAATAAACTGGAATTACTTTGGTGCTTAAGATAGAAGTGTCTTGGAATAGTCTTCAAGATTGATGGATCTTCCGCTGCCGCTCCTTTCTCGATATCCAGCACATGCTCACGTACCCGTACGCGTAATTCTCTTGTAGTCATGCCGACATAGATTTTACCACAGGGACATTCAGCCATATAAATGACCCCCTTAGTACCACACGTGATATGGTGGCGGATGTCATATGTCCTAGTGTTATCGCTGTTATGGAAGGTCTTGCTCTTTTTTATGTTCGGACACGTGACACAATTCAAACAAGGGTAGCATCCCTTCACATCCAACCACTCAATTCCCTTAGGTTTTTCACGCACAAAGTGGCTCTTCACCAATATGTCCCTCAAGTTCTGAGACCGTCTGGCAGTGATGAGTGGTCTCTCTGGTATACACCATTTCAAGATCGGGTCACTCAACAGAATATTCCAGTGCTTGTTCACCACTTGTGTTAGCTCCTTCCATTGTTTGTTATATGACATAATCAAACGAGGGTGTTGTTCCAAGTCACTTTCCTTCTTCCTCGTATTATGTAGGAGGTCCACTCGCTGGTGAGATTTTGCTCTATTATACCCGTTTTTAATGGTTTTCCAGTTGTATCCCCTCTCTTGAAACCTGCTCTTCAGGTCCAATGCTTGAAGTTCAAACGACTGCTCAAACGACTGCTTTTTAAGCTCTTTAATAAAGAAAATGAGATTTTAAAGACATTCCATAGTCCCTTAGAGGTCTTTTTTGATAAGTTGTTCTGATAAGGAATGCATTGAATTGATAAGGTTGTGATTTACACCCATGAATGAGTGTGCGGTTACCCCTGTCACAATGGAATGCACATGTTCTTTAGGAGGCTCCCATCCTAGCACTCACCCACACACACACTTAGGCAGATGGCAGAGGTGCCATAAACTAGGGGGGGAGTTAGGGGAGGAGGGAGGACAAACAGTTGAGCTGCAACATTTGAGCGGCCATATTTAGGAGGGAACCCTGGTCTGTTTTACCGGAGCACCGGTTCCAAAGACGGCGAGGGAGTTCAGCCCCTCACCGAGAACACCAGAGGTCGCGGACCGTTTACCGGCCCCGACACCCTGTCCAGAGGAATTGTCACACCAGGATTCCCATTTACAACGGGCCTGGTACCAAGTGGGTACCTCAAGACAGGTATAGAGAGCAGGACACAGGGCAGATCCAAGCAGGCATTCCACGGGAGACTCCCAGAGACTTTGCAGCCCGTTGTGAATACCCGGCCAGCTATTTCGTCCAGAGACTGTTTCCTGCTGTGAACTGTTTTACCATCTGCAACATTCCAGTAAAGTACCCAGGTAGAGTGCACAAGTGTCCGTGTATCCATTGCTTCGCCGCACCCTGCTCATCCATCACCAGCACCCCGACCATCGCTGGTGCATCGCTGCCCCGGGGGGGGTTAGCTCCACCTGCAGGGAGCTGTACCATCAAGGCCATTATACCATCACCCTCCGGAGGACTGAGGAGGTGCTAGTACCTAATCACCAGAAGCTGCGGATGGCGTCACGAAACTGCAATATAAACTTTATTTCCATTCCCAACTCCCGTTTTGAAAAGCAGACCACCAAGGCCACGGGTCTGGGCAGGCCACCGTTGACAACCCCGCAGAAGCAGAAGAGGGCCCAGACACCTGAGTCCCATACCCTGGGCGAGTCATAAGAGGCTTTTCATGGCTTGTCACGAACAGGATATGACGAACCCGTATTTAATGGGTATTGTGTGCCTACGAACTTTGGACTTGACTATGAACTGTGCTTGAAAAAAAACTTTTCCCGTCATTAAATGGTGCCAAAAATGGGTTCTCACCAATTCTACCGGGGGATCCAAGATGACGCTACAGCCATGTGAAGGACAACGTGCAGGCCCAGGGGTGTACCTCAGCCCCTTGCAATGGCAGGGCCTATCCAGAGGCGCAAAACTGTTTGCCCGCTCCGATGGCCGCCAATCAACCAAGGGGGCGGGCCACAGGAGATGAGCCAGGGGGAACCACCTAAGGTTGATAAGAGCCCAACCGGAAAAGAAGGACACGAAGAACAACGTGTGTTACCCGGTACAATTGTAACCCGGTGGCGTGACCTCCTGTGCGAAGTGGAGAAGCAGGCCCGGATTACCAGCGGGGACCTGGACTCAGTCTTCCTCCTTACCAACGAGGGGGATGCGGACTATTGGCGAGGCGCTTTCCAAGAGCTGTGGGACAACCTGGCTAACACGCTGGAGTGGGTAGTCCGCACCTGGAGCGCCAACCAGGTCATGGAGCTCATGACTCGAGCGATGGACCAGTAGGCGAGGGAAACAGCAGTGGTCGCACGAGCGGTGGCAGAAACCCTGGAGGTGAGACCACTTGTGCAGACCCGGGAGTTTGGGGTCCAGACAGACTATCCTGTAGACCCGCCAGCAGGTCAGACCAACACCCCGCCAGTCCAGGATGCGGAGGAACCTGACAAGGAGCCAGACGTGATAGTCGAGACCCAGGAGAGAGATGACGACCCAGCCAGCTCCGAGGAGGAGGACCTTGATGCAGATGATCTATATGGCAGCTCGGACACCACTGGAGGCAACACCCCAGAGGCGGTATGGTGGGGTGCCCGGGAGTATCAACATGGGACCCCGCCAGCACTCCACGGCAACATCGCAGCTGCGCCGGATTACCCAGCACCCAGCCCGTTGGCCCCGGTATACTACTCCGAACCCAACGCCCCCCAACTAAGTGAGGAGGACGAGGCGGCTCTGTGGCACCCTCGACTGGACTGGTGGCAAATGGAGATAGAGTGTCGCCAAATCAGGGAGGAAGCTCGCAAACAGCCGCCGTTACCTTAGGAACTTCGAAGGAGAGGTACTGTGGTAGTGTTCTGTTATGGGGATGGGTGGGGGTTCATAAGAGAATCAGAAATATCGGACAATATTTTTGTCGCAAGAAGGGATGTAGAGCCACATTTACGCCACGGTCACCCGGATCGAGACTTGTACAGAGGGGTCCAAGTCACATACAAGCGGCATGCAGGACCTATAGGGTGGTTTGCTATCAGAGTGGCCCGCTTGTAAATGACGATGCAATCCCTGACGTAACTGTAAATAGTTAATTGTGCCTTTCTTTCTACTCCCTGCTTTCATGGACAATGACTTTATCCCTGTTGAGACTCATAGACTTGAATGAGAACTTTGCCCCGTCACAAATAATGTTTCTTTCAAGCGGCCCAGCGGTGATAAAACACACTGGATTGTGCTGGACAATATTTACCGCTGGGCCCGCGCACTTACCGGTCCCCGTGAGGCCGATGAGAGTTAATAATGTTTATTTTACATATGCAACATTTAATTTGGTGCCTCCCTTAAAGGGATGAAAAAGCTGCGTGAATCTGTAAATATTTTACCTGCTAATATTGTTATTCTTTATTGAAAAAGGAAAATTTCCCTGTTTACCCACACTCGCGGACGAGTGTATTCCACCAAGGGGGAATGTGTCGCCCCACCTGGTCAGGCGGCACAAATGGGGTACTGCATTCATAAATGAGTGTGCAGTTTTCCCTATCACCTATCACAATGGAATGTAAATGTTCTTTAGGAGGCTCCCATCCTAGCACTCCCACACACCCACTTAGGCAGATGGCAGAGGTCCCATACCCTAGGGGGGAAAGTTAGGGGAGGAGGGAGGACAAACAGTTGAGTTGCAGACTAGGCAGAGGAAAGACGGAGAACGGGGATCCTCCGAGTGAGCGAAGGAGGAATCCCAAGGAAGGGACCTGGAGAGAGCAAACAGGCAGCCCAGACGGAAGGAGGGGACCCCCGAGCGCCCATACTCAGGGGGCAACCCTGGTCTGTTTACCAGAGCACCGGTTCCGAAGGCAACGAGGGTGTTCAGCCCCTCACCAAGAACACCGGAGGTAGCGGTCCATTTATCAGCCCTGACACCCTGTCCAGAGGAATTGTCACACCAGGATTCCCATTTACAATGGGCCTGGTACCAGGTGGGCACCTCAAGACAGGTATAGAGAGCAGGACACAGGACAGATCCAAGCAGGCATTCCACGGGAGACTCCCAGAAACTTTGCAGCCCGTTGTGACTACCCGGCCAGCTATTTTGTCCAGAGATTGTTACCTGATGTGAACTGTTTTACCATCTGCAACGTTCCAGTAAAATAACCGGGTAGAGTGCACAAGTCTCCGTGTATCCATTGCTTCGACGCGCTGGTGCCTAATCACCAGAAGCTGCGGGTGGCGTCATGAAACTACAATATAAACTTTACTCCCTGGGCGAGTCACTAAGTAGCTACGAAATCATAGAAAACAGGGAGCACCGAAATAAGCCCAGTGCCTGCTAGTCTTAAATTGGACGGCTGAGATGTCAATCAACACACTGACAGCTCAGCATAGCCCAGCACTAGATTGGATAACTGAGTTGTCATTCAGCAAACTGACAGCTCACACAGCCCTGATTCCATAATGCAGTAAACTGTCACTCGTTATGTCCTAGAAGCACTGAGAGATGTAATTGTGACAGACGCACTCTATCTTCTGGGGGGTACACTGGACCCCAGCTTTCACAGGAAACCTACAATGGAGGGCCCTGACTGAGTGATTGCTTTCACAAACAAAGGTAGATTGGTGTAGTAGGGGTTAACCACTGCACTGCTATGTTCAAAAGGAAGGCTCCAACACCTACCTTTGATTACTACCCCAGGTAAGCGACTCTGTGCCACTTTCACTGCCCATGTTTTACCCAGTTAAAAACCTTCTTGCGCCTCTTGTCTTCCAGATTCCTCTATTTATAGCAGTTTTTTGTGTATGAATCAATACCCCCACCCTACTCAGCACCTGTGCTGCGTTCTAGTAAATTGTATATTATGTCCTCACCCCCCCCCCCAATATACCCCCCAAAAAACATCTCGAATAGCTCTCCCGCTCTATGGAAATCTGAATAGTCTAGTCAGATGGACATCAGAATCTTCTGCACCGCTTCTCTGCTGCTATCAACCATCCTCCTACTGTGTGTAGTTTTATTCCCTGCCACTGAAAATCGCAGATGAGGAATTGTACTTCATAGTTCTCCATATAATATAATGCAACTAAATATATAATGCACAGCCCATTGTCCTCCAAATAATATTAAACACTTCCCATAGTCCTCTATATATAATTCACCTCATAGTCCTCTATATAGTATAATGCACTCCCATAGTCCTCCATATATAATGTACCGCATTGTCCTCCGTATAGTATAACGCACCTCCATAGTTCTCCATATAGTATAATGCACCCCATAGTCTTCCATATATTATAATGCACCCCATAGTCCTTCATATATTATAATGCACCCCATAGTCCTCCATATATTATAATGCACCCCTATAATCCTCCATATAGTATATTGCATAGTCCATAGTCCTCCATATGTTACAATGCACCCCATAGTCCTTCATAGATTATAATGCACCTCCATAGTCCTCCATATATTATAATGCACCCCATAGTCCTCCATATATTATAACGCACCTCCATAGTCCTCCATATATTATAATGCACCCCATAGTCCTTCATATATTATAATGCACCCCATAGTCCTTCATAGATTATAATGCATCCCATAGTCCTCCATATATTATAATGCACCCCTATAATCCTCCATATAGTATATTGCATAGTCCATAGTCCTCCATATGTTACAATGCACATCCATAGTCCTCCAGCTAGTATAATGCACCCACACAGTGATATGCCCACTCCAGGGTCGAGGATACTCATTACCGGGCCAGTTCTTACGGTTCTTTCCAGGTGGATGTCAAGGTTTCCACCCGGCTCTGTGACCCTGGCGGTGTCAATTAAAAGTTCACATGACGGGGGAATAAAGGAAAAGGGGTATTCGTGACGCCACCTGCGGTGCGAGGCCATGGGCGGCCGCCGCTGCTTCAGAACCTCCTGGGACGATAACCAGCACCTTGGATAGTTTCGCTCCCCACAGGTGGAGCGCTGTCCCCAGGGCAGTGGGAATGAGGGTTTCAGCTTGTACCTTGTCAGATGTTCGTTAAGTCATCAGCACCCCGGTGTTTCATGCAGCCTCTGCCGCCGGTGGTTGCCGGTAAGGAATGTCTCACACACACAGCTGGAGTTCCGTAACTTTTATTTAGTTGTTTCAGCATGGCCGCCGAGTGCTTCCCTTTGCCAACCTCCAATTCAGCGTTGTCTCCAGAACCGGGACAGTGCAGTTGAGCCTCTTTTGGTGTTCCTCTTTCTCTTTTACTGGGTGTCTCTTTCTCTGGTGGTCTCTCACCGCTATAAGTTAGTCTCTCCGGTCCTGTCAGCGCCTCTGCACACAGAGCTCAGGTACCGACAGCCACGGATGCTCAGTTGTACCACTTCCTGATACTGCTCCTTAGTTTGTCCACCTTCTCCACGTTGTGTCGGGTGTTCGGCTGCAGCTCCCATTAGGAACTCGGATACTTGAAATCCCCCATAATAAGGACTCGATTATTATTATTTGCTGCTTTTTTCATTTGTTTCAGCATTTCATCCTCTACCTTTTCAGCTATATTAGGGTGCTTATAGCAAACTCCAATTAGCAGCTTTCCATTATTTCCCTCCCCGGGTACATTTACCCATACAGACCCTATATTGTTGCCTCTCCCCCTGATGTCATCATTGGGCACGGGTCTTAAGTTAGATTTAATGAAAATACAAACCCTTCCTCCTATTTTGTCTTTCCTGGCCTTTCTGAATGTAGTACAACCCCCTACGTTTGTTACCCAGTTAAGGCTTTCATCCAGCCATGTTTCCACAATACCCACCACATCGTAATCATTGGCTGACATAAGAGTCTCCAATTCATTCATCTTATTTGCAAGACTGATTGCACACAAAACAGGAAAGCAGGATAATGATCGCAAAAGAGAGGAGGTGCCTGATTAAGATCAACCCCCAGGTGATAAAAAGTTTATTTTATGTGATATGAAGCGGCTTGGGGACATGTATACTGCATTTTATTTTTTTATTTATCGGCCTTCAGCTAGATCTCGAGCCATAGTGACTTGATGTATGAACACTCTGTAGGAAGATCGATTTTGTATAGCCTAGATAGGTCCACCAGGGTCTTCTCCAAGCCTAGATAGGTCCACCAGTATCTTCTCCAAGCCTAGATAGGTCCACAAGGGTTTTCTCCAAGACTAGATAGGTCCATCAGTATCTTCTCCAAGCCTAGATAGGTCCACCAGTATCTTCTCCAAGCCTAGATAGGTCCACAAGGGTTTTCTCCAAGACTAGATAGGTCAACCAGGCTCTTCTCCAAGCTTAGATAGGTGCATCAGAATCTTCACTAAGCCTAGAGGTCCATCAGGGTCTTCTCCAAGCCTAGATAGGTCCACTAGTGTCTTCTGCAAGCCGAAATAAGTCCAATAGGGTCTTCTCCAAGCCTACATAGATCCACCAGATTCTTCTCCACCATTATCATGACAGTATCAAGCCATCAGGTTGTTGGTCTTCCTCTACGCCTTGTTCCTTCTATTCCTCTGACCATGATGTCCTTCTCCAGTGATTGCTCTCTTCGTATGATGTGTAGACAAGTCGTATCTTGGTGATCCTTCCTTCCAGTGACATGTCTGGCTTGATTTGTTCCAGTATTGATGTGTTTGATCTTCTTGCCATCCATGGTATTGATAACATCCTTCTCCAGCTCCACATTTGTCGTGTTAATTCTTCTTCTGTCTTGCTTCTTATCGCCCAGGTTTCCCTTCCGTGTGTTACTACTGTATATAAGGGATAATGTTGATGGCCGCAGTTTATAGGGGAAAAATCTGGTGACCGTTCCCTTTAAATATATGAAGGGTTGCTGTTTAAAGATGAGGATATTCTTTGATTTAGCAGTGTGGGAATTTCTCTCTGTAACTTACGATAGTTGGTAAGAAAACCTTTGGACCTAAGTAATGTATCTGTGTCCTGGATCTTCTATCCATTAGGGACCTGTAATGAGTTTCTGCAGCTACTGTCAACACACAGTAAGGAATAGATCTCAGCTCGGACTTTGGAGCACAATTCTTTAATGACTTGTGCACTCCTTGTAGCAATTGTAATGAAATAAACAACTTCTCATGATATCTCTGAATCCCCTTGAGGACTCAGCTGGACGTCTACTGATTTTAGTATCTTTTGTGAAGTAAGTTGTATTTTTTTGCATTTATCGTAGTAGATGCTCCACTAACTCAGGCCCATGGGCCCCAATGTGGAAGCTCCAACGGGGCCCCCAATTATTGCAAATCTTTAATAGTATTAGTCTTTTTCTTTTGGGCCCCCTAGGCTGCAGGGCCCGGGAGCGATCATAACCCCTGCACCTATTGTAGTTAAGCTCCTGGATACTCCTATATGTGGGATTTACAGGACTGGTTGGGTCATAGAACTAGAAAATATTCACAATCAACTTACATATTTGCCGTGTGGCTTCCGTCATCCCCTTCCAGGGTCATGGTGTCCTCCTATGAGTAAGTGCGCATGCACAGGGCCGGAGTCAGCACCCCGTGCGCTGTCAGTACACCCCCCACCCTTGTCGGAGCCGCAGTGCGCTGTCGTAACCCCACACTCAGCGCTGGCGTCACCACCTGTCATTAAACACACACACATGTAGTAAATATCTATCTTTCATGTATCTATTTGCTATCTATCTATTATCCATCCATCCATTTATGTATCTATTATCTATCACCTATCTAATTTATCAATCATCCATCTGACTCACCGCTGCCAGATGCTGACGTCTCAGTTGATGATTCCCTCGTCACGGTTCCGCGCCTGAGGCCGTGGGGCCCGGTGGTCAGATCAAAAGGGGATATTTAAAGGATGGGGATGATTCTTGTTTGTCGTGACGCCACCTGTGGGAGTCCGGTGAATGCACCGGCGCTGCTTGGGCCTCCGGGGGATGTGTGGCAGCTTGATGGGATGCTCCCCACAGGATGAGCAGGAGTCCCCGGGGCCAGGAGCTGTCCTAGATGGAATACGGCAGCTCGGGTAGTTGCTGAACAGAGTTAATAACAGTTTTGAAGAAAGGCGCAGACACCAGATTCCTCTGTAACGGGTCTTTACTGGTGTGTACACGGTGGTGGTGTGTACACGGTATACAGTCTTAGGTAACGGGCCGGGTGGTCTCAGCAATGACTGGTCTTAGTCCAGAGCTTCACGGTGTTCCTTCTTTATCTAACCTTTCTATTCTAGTTGCCGTTGTCGCCTTATGGCCACTTTACACGCGGCTACATTTCTAGCTTTTCCACAGGTAACTTACTGGCTGCAGTGAAATCATGGAGACATGGTTCTATCTTGTTGCTGTGTACAAATGGAATAATTCTCCATGATTTCACTGCACCAGTAAGTTACCTGTGGATAAGCTAGAAATGTAGCTGCGTGTAAAGTGGCCATAAGTGCGCCAATTCGAGGTACAGGGAAGACTTCTGAAGGATTCCCTACCGGTGCAATTCCGGCTGACAGGGGCCTGTTTTCTTATGGTGGGTATTCGCTGGCAAGACGGCTGTAGTGAGGTGCTCCTAAGAAGCTGTTCCTCACTCCGGAGTCTGCTGAACAGTGATAAGACATCTGTTCGCCTCGGTCCCGGTGTCCGGTGAGGTTGGGCACGGGTATGTTTTAACCCGCTCAGTAGCTGCCCGTGTTCCGGTCTGGGTCACTCTTAATGGTGCACAGCCGGTAAAGTTTTTGTACCAGGGCTGCACGGCACTGTGCAGGTCCCTGCTCCTTCTCCAACTCCTCTCCTACGTTACTCCTTTTCCCCCACACTACACCTTTTACTCCTCCCACGAGGACCTGATTGGCCCTCTGTCTCTAGTGTCTTGTGCGGTGTATGAAGCTCTGGGTTTAACCATGTCATCACTGAGACGGAAGATATTACATCTTCAGTCAGGGATGCAATACCTTCCTGTGACGCACTCGTTGCGGGGCGCCACACATCTATCTATTATCTATCAATCTAGCTACTGTCTATTCTACCAG
The DNA here is from genome assembly GCA_033576535.1 of Allobates femoralis. NCBI lineage: Eukaryota > Metazoa > Chordata > Amphibia > Anura > Aromobatidae > Allobates > Allobates femoralis. The sequence continues at coordinate 725,844,964 of JARQOC010000002.1, forward strand.
AAAAAATTCACTGCAGCAATCAGCTACTACCAAAAATGTACACATGCTAATAAGCAGTTTATATATGAGGAAAAAATGTAAAACTTATGTTTTTCTTAAAAAACTCAATATTCTTATCTTTTTATTTGCTGGGGTTCTTGGTACATATATGGCCAATATCTGTTTGCTCATCAACACTCCACGGTGACCCAAGATCTGAGGAGTCCTACGCTGACATCCCTGTCCTCCTTGTCACTCCCTATCCCACTACTAAGTGGGTACACACCATCTCAATGCTAGACCACCTGGTAAGTGTGGCTGCGGAGCCAGCAACTCCACCTATTAGACAAAAATAGCTTTTCCCTCCCATCAGGTTTAGCAGAAATCAAAAAAGTTACATAGTTGGGGACAATGGGAAAGACTGGTAAACTTCCGAAAACTTTATAGGGAACAACAGTGCACCTAGTGGTCAGAACTGATCACTACAAAAGGCAAAAGAAATAAAAGGATGGAGACGTTTGGACAGCAAATTTTTTGTGAGGTCAAGCGCTGATAATGGAGGATTAGGTCTGGTTCACAACCTGTTTTAGATAATACTAAAGATGTTGGATAAGACTGCGATCAGAACTCAAGTTCCTTCACATTAACCTGCACACAGGGTCCGATTGGGGTGTCTGGGCCCCCCAGGAGGAATTGGCTCTAGGGGCCCACACTACAGCTATATGCAAATACTTTGCAGCCATTATTCCTGCAGTAAAACCCAGGTGGACCGTTTTCCCCAGAAAGAAAAGGCCATGAACCTTCGACCAGAACAGAAAACAAGGCATTTTGCCAAGTGTGCCAGTAAAACATTCCGCAGGGTGTGAGGATTGGGCACCTGTGGGGTATTAATGAGTGTGATGGCATCCGCTCCTACATCCATGGACCATACGATAAGAAGGAGGTTGGCCCTTCTGCACTTTCTTCTTAATGTGCATCACCAGATGTCTGTCGAGAAACTCCTCCAATTGCTCACCTATGACCTGCTCTTGCGCAGAGGTCAAAGGGTACTGGCGGACACAAACTGGTTTGGCATCAGGTTTTGATGGGATGTGGACAGGCTGAACTGTTAACCTGCCAACATCAGATATTCACTTTGTCCACAGGTTGGAGAGAACCCTAAATAGCCACTTGGGTTATTGTCTCCCAGGTGCAAGTAGCAACTGAAGAAATGCCATCAAGGATATGAGGGTACACAAGTGTTCCTCAGGCACGGGGTGGACAATTTGAAGACTAATTCTAGTCCATATCGAAGAGGAAGACTCAAAGGATCAAAAGAGGTACTGTTCATCCGCAGGGATGCTCTCCACGGGCAACAACAAGACAAGTTCCTGGATGGGTCTTGTAGAAGTCTTTGCCCCGCCTGTCCTGATGACCTACAATTCCACCTTATGAACATTGCGGTGGGGCCGAATCAGGACACGGTACTACCGACCAGAGGGGTCTGGTCCCACACAGAGATCTGGCCTCTGGACACGGTGCGGAAGTTTAACCCCGAGCCGTTAAAACGGAGGCCACGGGCTTCTGTAGGAAGCCGAGGCCAAAGACCTGGCGTACACCTTGAAAAGGCATATCGAACTAGGGTCAGGGGGACCTAAAGGGGAGTCCCCCATCAAAGATCCGTGGGAGCTGGCTCGAGGCTTTGCGCGTGGAGGCACAGCACGGTAGAAAGGAGAAGACAGCACAGTGGAGGGACCAGTAGGGAACGGCAGGACACTCCACGAGGGACCAGAGTGAGTCATCCTAGTTCCCTAGTGTCTAAGCAGGCCAGAAAGACCCAAAAGACTGTATCATCTGTCTGCCTGCCTTAAAGAACTTGAAAGTAAACCTGATTAGAGTTAAAGACTGGTGTCATGTACTTTCTTTTGTACCCTGATGAGCCGTATACTGCTGCATGAAAAGACAAGTGCAAAGGTCGTGTGATAAGCTGCCTCCCTGTGTGTAAAAACTACTACAACTACCCCGGGGATCCTGCTCCACCTACGGGAGCGTAACCATCTGGCTGCCCTACCATCACCCTGGAGGTCTGACCCGCAGCTCCAGTAACCATACCGGAACCGTAGGTGGCAACACAAACTACTTTTATTTTTGTAATTTTCCCTGACTTTTTAGGCGACCGCCAGGGCCACGGGAGCGGGCACAGGCCTCAGTGACATTCCCCATAAATCAACGCCCGGAACCTGGTACCCACAACCCTGGGGCGGGTCACACACATACACTCCACTTTATATATTAGATTTTTACATACCTTTGATGGCAGGTTCATTGCAGTACACTAATGTATATGGCAACCAATCAAATACGGCAGCACAATGGGTGGGGGCATAACAGCCAATCACAGACACTGTCACAGAGAGTGGGCCTCTATGATTGGCTGCTGGAGTCAGTGCAGTGAATAAGCATGAGGTTAATGAGCGGGGACCTGGAAGCAAGTGTGACCGCAGCTGGAGACTGGTAAGTATAATTGTCCTACTTAAATCTTCTTTTTGCTTTCTTTTACAACCCTTTAGCTGAACCCGAATCCAAACAATGATTAGATCAAGAAGTGGTCTGGTACAGCGCTAGGCATTCAAGGAAAACTGGAGTTTTAAAACATTACAAACCTTATTGTAATATTGGTTATATTCATTGCCTAGCGCTCTACCAAACCGCTTCTTGATCTAATCACTTTTACGTCCCCCCGAGGGTAACGCAGCAAGAGCAGCTGCAAGCAGTGGAGTCTCCCTAAGTTCGGATCGCAGGACCCGCGGTGACGTGTTTCCGGTGACTTGCTTCTGATCATGTGGTGTCGGAGTCGGAGAAGCTGCACAGACCGGCGGCTCCAGCGTTCCTCACCTGAACGTTTCTTCCCGGGGTTGAGCAAGGGTGCACAACCCAAATAGGTGAGTGAACCCCAATCTTCAATCGTTTCCATTGCCCCCACTGGACCACCAGGTTTCACCCGGGAGCGCCCCTTGTGTTGCTTTTCTTTTACACAAACCCGAACAGTAACACGGACTCCTCAGGGACAGTATCTGTGATTGGCATTTTTGCCCCATCCCATGTGTTATTGGTTGCTGTTGGCAATGGACCTACAGTAAAAAGGATGTAAAATTAGATAAAAATTTTTTACAAAATTTAGATTGGGCTTCAACGTATTTTTGACTCTTAGCACCGATAAAGCAGCGAAAAAATAGGGCGGCTCCCATGCATTTTATTGATTTCATACTGAAGTCTAGTAAGTTATTATCAGAGAGAGGTGTTTCAGGACCACGTCTACCTTGTCCATCAGAGGCAACATTTTACCAATCTTCATCACCGTCTTCGCCAGAAGGGCGGGTTCTTTTTGCCGAAGCTGTTGATATATTTTGTAGATTTTTTCGCCACCACAACTTAACATCTCTTCTACATTTTTACATCCGGTGTAAGGAAGACAATGCAACAAGGCCGCAATACCGGCTGCCTTAACGCCCTGGTCCTTGCTGTATACCTTTATCAGTAAGTCAGGTAGGCAGCTCCTGACGTGTTGCCTGAAACGTCTCATGTCCCAGTTGCAGTTTTTGGCGAGATCTGCAAATAGTGAAGTGGCGTATGCCTGGATCAGCAGTTCCGGGTGGTTTAGATAGTCGATACAAATATCCGCAATCCTGTCACACGTCTTACCCGGTGTTGATCCCTTCAGCAGGGTGACAAGTTTTGACAGAGTCTGTAAACTTTTGATGATAACGTTTCGATTCCGCTGACCTACTAAGTTCCTCCAAAAACTGGCAATGATGAAACTGCTCTGTTGACGCACCTGTGTTGGGGCACCTTTACTGGCATAACCGATAGCTTCAGTAGCAAGACAGACCTCAAGATTGTCCAAGCTGGAAATTTTTGAAGCCATTGATGAGATGACCTCTTTTGCCATGTTTTTCTCCAGGAGCTCAGGATGACGTAAGAGCTCCGAGAAGAACATGACACTGATGACTTTGCATGCTCGGAATGAAGATCTTAATGCTAAAAGCAGGTAGCGGGCGACCTTCCTCCTCTCCTCATCGGTTAAGACACGTGTAGTTAATGACACATCGAAGCCTGCGTAGTGTCAATGTCATGGAGGACAACAGAGTCATCCCAGTAATTAATGAACCTGTAGCGTGGGTGCAGGAGATGATGACAAAAATCAGAGCTTTCAGGTGGTCCAGCCCAGTATAGTGAACGGGTAATCAAGTCATCCACTGTCTGTGTATTCGTGATATCGTCATCCACTGACAGGTATCTGGTGATGGACATTTTGGCTCTGTCCAATCTCCAATGATATGGGTGTGAATCAGGTCCAATATCTTGACCGCGCTGTTTTGAGGATCCTGTGGCTCCATTTCCAAGCGATGCATGACTTCCTCAGGGTAGTAAACAGCGATATTAGCCAGGAGCGTCATGGCTGCCCCAGTTATTCCCTGGTTTCTCTCACTTTCCCCTTTCACCATTTGGCGGCAGGTTTTATAAATAAGTTCCATAGTCAGAAAGTTGGCAGCGTCCGCTCTGGCAGATGTTATAGATGACATGAACAGGAGGGCATTCACCAAATCCTTTCCATCCAGAACATGAAGATGTATTATTAGCTCGCTGGTCAAGGTCTTTAGTTCTTCAAGATCAAAGGACTGTACAATGCCTGGAATAGTGTCCTCCAGGAGCGGGACATTGAGCAGGGCCAGCCATGCCAACAGCTCTTTACAGCAATCGCTGGATGCCATGCTGAGATGCTTCATCATAAACAATGAGAAGTAATCTGCAAAAGATGGAAAATTAGATTAGAGGAAGCTTTTAGTAAATTGTCAATGGAAGTAATACTCATTATAATTAAAAGTACATTATTAATAAACTAGCTGTAGTACCCAGCTACGCCCGGGTTAATAAATAACTGATGTTAGCTATAACAAATAGAATTTGAATATGTCATATTAATGACCTGTAGGAAAATAGAAGCTTAGCTGTGCTTGATTGCGATAGGCAGCCTAATAAATCTCCAGCCAACAGTAAACCCTCCCCTTGGCCGGGCAGTATATGTTACCTACACACATACACATAATAGACAGCTCATGTGACTGACATCTGCCTTAATTCCCTATATGGCACATGTGTTGCACATTGGCTGTTTTTAATCAGATTTTATGTTTGGAAATTAAAGATAGCACACGTATGAGGCGAGTTGTGTGAGGCGATTTGTGCACATCTGTGTCTGTCTGTGTGGTGTGTGTGTCCCTGGGGTGTGTATGTGTGTGTGTCCCTGTGGGGTGAGTGCATGTGTCCCTATAGGGTGTGTATGTGTGTGTGTCCCTGTGGGGGGGGTCTGTGTTTTGTGTGTGTCTCTTTGTGGTGTGTGTGTGTCCCTGTGGGGTGAGTGCATGGTGTCGCTATAGGGTGTGTGTGTGTGTGTCCCGTGGGCGGTGTGTGTGTGGTGTTCTGTGTTGTGTGTGTCTCTTTTTGGTGTGTGTGTGTTCGGTGTCGTGGTGAGTATCCAAGGGTGTGAGGCTGTCCTTGAGCGACTTACATTGCTGTTACTCTTTGTGTGCCTTGTGGTGTGTATACATGTCCCTGTGCATGATGAATATCCCTGTTAGGGCCCCACCTTAGTGACTATATGTGGTCTATGTTGTTGTCTTTGGCGTATCATTTTAGCCTCTCATTCACAACTGTCAACTGGTAACTGTCCATTTTTCCCATTATGTGTGGGGCAATTGTTTGGTGAATTGGATTGCAGGGGGGTTAAATTTTCACCTCACAACACTTGGCCTTTGATGCTCCGGGGTCTATACGTGTGACGTGTGCAAAATGTTGTGGCTATAGCTGACAGCTTTCGATTTTCCTCCAACACTTTCCGTTCACTTTTTCCCATTATGTAGATAGGGGCAAAATGTTTGGTGAATTGGAACGCGCGGGGTTAAAATTTCGCCTCACAACATAGCCTATGACGCTCCGGGGTCCAGACGTGTGACTGTGCAAAATTTTGTGGCTGTAGTTGCGACGGTGTAGATGCCAATCCCGGATATACACACATTCAGCTTTATATATTAGATATATATATATACAAGATAAAGAACTGCAGCACTCTTCTTTGTGAAACAACCGCCTTTATTCGGCCATCAGGTGGGGGGTGACAACGTTTCAGGATCCTGTCCCTTTCTCTAGCAACTATACAATGACAAGACTAGGATTCTTATACCCTTGATTTGCATATGCTCACATAATTGCCAATTATCACATTCAGTTGTTTTTTATCTATATAGTGCCCTCTAGTGCAAAAACAGTGCTAGTGCACACTTATTCACCTTTTATACCACTATATTTAGCCCTTATTTTTGTCCACATCATATATTTACATTATCTGTTCCATATTAATACTTATTTGATTGCTTTACATATCATCATTCATCACCTTGCACAGCTGTGGCTTCCACCGGGTCCGCCCTCTCCTATGCAGTATACAGTTCTCCTCCTTGCTTTCCTGCCGCCATTGCACGTGTCCAGCGTCTCTATGAGACCGCCCGCACATGCGCAGTGCATTTTGGGTAGTTTGCCGTCGCTATGGCGATACCGGATATCCGGCGTCCGCCATCTTGCGACTCGCATTATGTGCCTTTACACCTGCATTTCAGCGGTACTTACATGCCTATTATCAATGTCCACTCAGTATTTTGTGCAAATTGAACAAACTTGTGTATGTGCAGGTCGCTTATGTCTAAAAAGTGCTATGTGCACATGCTAAAATCTATTTTGAGACTATATGTTAATTTCATGTAATTTAATACTACCGTTGCCATTATTGGTCTCCCCTCTTGTACTCATCATTATCCCTCGCCCATGAATCACCAACCACAGTGTATATAGGTGTCAGCATTACATGGTGATAGGTAACAACACCGCTCACCTTGTATGCTGATCTTGGGGTCAATAGGTTTCTTATACTATTCTTTATCTTGTATACTTATACAGCAAGGAGGAGAGGAGCTGTAATGGTGGGTTTACACGTCCCAACGTCGGTCCGATATTGGATCCAACGGCGCAGGAGTGCGCTTTTTCTGGGCAGAATTCCAACATCGCATAGGAGCTGTCACACAGTGCAATATCGACAGGCAACGTCTCTACGATGTGTACGCCCCCCGACCCAGGAATGACCATTTACCATGGGAGTGAATAGGGGACGTTGTAGTTCACATCGGAGTTGGGCGTTTACACAGTACGATCCAGCTCCAACCTCAATCCAATATTGGCCCGTTGGAGAGCAGGCTAATTTGATCCCCGATATCGGTTTGACATCGTTCGTGCATCGCATTGGTAATTTACACCATACAACGCACGAACGATATCGGGGCCAACGCACGAACCACGTGACTTTTGGTCGGAGTTGGACGCCGATATCGGGACGTGTAAACCCACCATGACTGCTGAGCACCAAGGGGAGCTGTGCTGCACCAATATACTAATCTACTATTGTCTTCAAAGGAGCTTTGCACAGCATTACAGAGTTGGAGCCAGGTGGTATGTACTATACAGCGGATGATGAGGAGCGGATCCTACGAGGGGCGGAGCGAGATCCAGATTTCCTAAGCGCACCGTCCAATGTGATGCAGAAACGCAAGTATGAAAATGATAGCAAAAAGTTAATATCAACTGAATTACATCTAGCAACATTGGCCCAATATTACAGAGTGAAAAGAATCCCGAGAGGTCTGAGATGTAACGTCAGACCCACTCTATTTTACGGCAATGCTACATATTGTAACAAACTGGCCGTTATGTCAGACAGATAAGCACACGATGTACTGTTGTTAAACATGGAGTACCTACAAGAGGAGGGGAGTAGGTTACAAGGAGAACTCAAAGAGACTGAGCTATCATTGAAAAAGATGTTGGGAGAGGAAGAAGTCAAAAAGTTTAAGGACGCTGTGATGGTAAAAGTGGATAAGCTGAGGAAAGAACTAGAGGAGACAAAACGCCAGAAATGGAGGATTACAAAAATGGACAAATTTACAACTGGCAAAGAGAGGGACAAGCTAGTTGGAAGAAAAGAGGGAATTTGTGGAAAAAGGACAAATATGTGAGACTGTATAAGAACGGTAAAAATGTTTATAAAGAACGTAATGACTCTATTTTGTATAGATCCGGAGGACCCTATAGCCGAAGAAGAAGAGGAGGACAGCACTACCACAGGAGTGAGAAATGAACAAGAACGCCAGCAGCTGGAATCAGCAGAAAAAGAAGGATCATCCCTCATACTCAACTTGGCGGGTAAAACACTCACTAATGATCAAAGCAGTAGCGTAGCTAGCGGGAGGGCAGGGGGGGCGAGCTCCCCGGGCCCCCCGGCATGAGGGGCCTATTGCCCGCGGGCCCGCACCCACTGGGGGGTCCCGTGCTGGCAGCCGGCTGCCGCGCGGCCGGAGAGGAGGGAGGACGGGACTTCCTGTCCTGCAGCTCTGCCCGCCCCTCCTCTCCTCCTCCTACGCCACTGGATCAAAGACGTGAGTTAGATAAGGGGATGAATTTTTGTACTAATTCTCATTTAAATTGGTTTGAGGTAGAAGCAGACTTGTATAAGTTCTTTAGAAATATCAAACTGAAGTACTGGTTTCATGATAGGATGATTATAATAAGACCAAGGTCTAGCAAGATAATGATGAGGGATTTGAACATAAAAAAGAAAAGTGATTTTACTCCAGACAGTGAACACCCAGTTATTGAGGCCTATATAGAAGCAGTCAAAAGGGATATAAAAAAGTTGAAGGTAAGACCAAGGGAGGGTTTCAAAAAACCAAACATTACAAAGGGAGAAATCCAAGCAATAAAAGAGCTGAGGGAAGATGATAAAATTATTATTAAGCGGGCCGACAAAGGTGGGGCGGTGGTGCTAATGGAAAAACAAGCATATATAGGGGAAGTGATGCGGCAGCTAAGTGACCAAACAGTATATAGACAGTCGAGTACAGACCCCAAATTTGACATTCAGAGAAACATCTCAAAGATACTTGGAGAAGCAGAGTTGGCAGGAGTTATTGATGCAGAAATGGCGGATTTCCTATATATAGAACACCCAATTACACCGGTGCTATATATCAATCCTAAAGTACATAAGACGCTACAAAACCCCCCAGGTAGACCTATAGTGGCGGGAATAGGGTCCATTTTTAAGAATATTGGGGTCTTTTTAGACAAGGTCATGAACCCCTTTGCCACAAACACGAGGTCATTTATAAAAGATACCAACGATTTCCTAAAAAAACTAAGAGGGGTGAAACTACAACAAGACAACTTGATACTTGTGTCCTTTGACATAGTATCTCTATATACTTCTATAGATCACAATAGAGGCATAGCAGCAGTAACAGAGAAGTTACAACAAACAGAATATAGCGATGCTGCCAAGCAATTTATCATCGATCTCCTGGAGATTGTATTAAAACAAAACTATTTTCTCTTTGGTGATTCCTTTTTCCTACAATTGGCTGGTCATGGAAGAAAACATGATCTACCGCTCCCATCACTTTGCTAACGTAGTAGAGTGGTGGAGGTACGTGGATGATACTTTTGTCATATGGAAGGGCACAGAGACACAACTGGAAGAATTCTTTGAGTTCTTAAATTCAATAGATCCCACCATAAAATTCACCAAAGTGCAATCGGAAGATGAGATACAGTTTCTAGACGTATTGGTGAAGAAGCATGAAAGAGAGTTCAGTACGACATTATGTATCAAAAAGACGGATAAAAATAAACTTCTGCGATACGATAGTCACCACCCGGCAGCCCTAAGGAGAGCGATACCAATGGGACAGATGCAGAGGGTAAAAAGGATAATCAGTGAACAGACAGAATTAGAAGAAAAAACAAACCAGTTAATGAGTAAATTTGTAGAAAGAAGATACCCGAAGGAGCTGCTAGAACAACAGATGGAGAAAGTTTGAAACAACAAAGGTGAGGCCATAGACAAAAGACAAAGGGAGAGGAGGATTCCATTAATAATAACCTATAATGAAGAAGCACCGGAGATAGACAAGATTGTAAAAAGGCATTGGCACATCTTAAGTAGCTGTATACCGGAGGTTGAGGAGTTCAATAATAAACCTATGACAGCGTATAGGAAAGGGAAAAATCTGAAGGATGCTTTTATTAGATCAGACATTGGCTCTATGAAAAAGAGTAGGCAAACAACTCTGACATCGAGAGATAGAAAGGGGAGTTATCCGTGTATCTCATGCATTGATTGCAAGTACATGCAGAAAGGTCCAAGTTTCACACATAATGGAGTTGAATATAAAATTAACCATTTTATGACCTGTAATAGTGACCACTTGCTAGAATGTCCATGCGGCCTCAAATATGTAGGTGAGACCACTTTAGAATTTAAAACGTGTTTTAACCAGCATAGAAACGACATCAGGACCAAGAGGAAAGACCTGCCAGTCCCAAGACACTTTGTAGAAAAAAAATCATAAGGAGAGGGATCTGAAATTTAGATTAATCGATGCAATACCCCAACTCAGAAGAGGCAGAGACAGGACCAAATTATTGAAGATAAGAGAATTAGAGTGGATTTACAAACTAAACACTCTGAGGCCGTCAGGGATGAATGTTGAATACAAAATGAGTCTGACATTATAGAGATCATGTAACAAAGTATAGTACGTAGTAAGGAGATCGGAAATAAACAAGAGAACCCTGGTAGGAAAAGTAACTCGGACGTAAAAATGGTACTAGTAGATAGAGAGCACTAGTCACAATAAAGGCACTAACTGTATACGAGTTTAATGATAATCAGATATGAACCGCTTTTTAGGTGTAATTTTGATGCACACTAGTATTCATATAGATGAATTTTAATGTATTTTAATATATTTATACGTTTTATTATTATTATTAATATTTTAGCCCATCTAATGATCCAGAGCAATTTTCCAGTAGAAAGCACAGCAAGGCAGAAACAGTGGCCGCTATCAAATTTGCAGAACAGACTATCTGGTTGACCTGTGAATGCCATGCACAAAGCACATGACGATAAGCACTTTAATCTTATACAATAACACAAGTATCTTATGGATGTAATGCAGAGCACTTTAAATGTATGACACTTCAGCACTTTAAGCACAAAAAAAAAAAAAATAATAATAATGTGACTATAGGATATGACTATGGTTTATTAATCATGGAACTACTGAATGGTTAATCTAGGGTATCCCCAATAGTATAAGAAACCTATTGACCCCAAGATCGGCATACATGGTGAGCGGTGTTGTTACCTATCACCATGTAATGCTGACACCTGACCGCGGTGGTATATACACTGTAGTTGGTGATTCATGGGCGAGGGATAATGATGAGTACAATAGGGGAGACCAATAATGGCAACGGTAGTATTAAATTACATAATATTAACATATAGTCTCAAAATAGATTTTAGTATGTGCACATAGCACTTTCTAGACATAAGTGACCAGCACATACACAATTTTGATCAATTTGCACAAAATACAGAGTGGACATTGATAATAGGCATGTAAGCACCGCTGAAATGCAGGTGTAAAGGCACATAATGCGAGTCACAGGATGGCGGACGCCGGATATCCGGTATAGCATAGCGACGGCAAACTACCAAAATGCACTGCGCATGTGCGGGCGGTCTCATAGAGACGCTGGACACGTGCAATGGCGGCAGGAAAGCAAGGAGGAGAACTGTATACTGCATAGGAGAGGCGGACCAGGTGGAAGCCACAGCTGGGCAAGGTGATGAATATTGATATGTAAAGCAATCAAATAAGTATCAATATGGAACAGATAATGTAAATATATGATGTGGAGAAAAATAAGGGCTAAATATAGTGATATAAAAGGTGAATAAGTGTGCACTAGCACTGTTTATGCACTAGAGGGCACTATATAGATAAAAAAACAACTGAATGGTGATAATTGGCAATTATGTGAGCATATGAAAATCAAGGGTATAAGAATCCTAGCTTGTCATTGTATAGTTGCTAGAGAAAGGGACAGGATCCCGAAACGTTGTCACCCCCCACCTGATGGCCGAATAAAGGCGTTGTTTCACAAAGAAGAGTGCTGCAGTTCTTTATCTTGTATACTTATACAGCAAGGAGGAGAGGAGCTGTGACTGCTGAGCACCAAGGGGAGCTGTGCTGCACCAATATACTAATGTATATATATATAATACAGTAATATCTGGACGTCCTTTCTGCACATCAGTGTCCACCCTTAAACTGCACATTCGGCTATATATAAGGGGATATAGGGGGCCCCTGTGAATAGCTGAATGCATTTTTTTTTTTTACAAATTCCCACCTCCTCCTTTAGTTGGATTCATAATAAAATGCAGTTAATCATTAATGGGCGACACACACGTCTATAGATCCATACACATCCCCCCACACACACACATGCACACACACACACATGCACGCACGCACACACACACCACACACACACACTTTTAAATCGCTGATGTCCTCCATAAAGTTATGTCAATGGAAAAAGTAGAAATTCATGTCTCTTTGAAAAAGGAGGGGAGAAGAAATCGAAAACGCACTGGGCACCTGAAGAAGCTCGGGAAACCTCCATCAATTTTTTTTTTTTTTTTGCATATGAGAAAAATGAATGATACACGGATGATAAAAATTAACTTTCTGACCAAAAAATGGATAAAAGCCAGATTCAGTGGGCCGCTTCTTCCAAACAAGAAAAAAAAGTGGTGTCCGATGGGGACGTCACCCGCGTCAATATCGCGTGCAATATCGCTGCTGCACATGACGTTGCAGCGATATTGATGTGTCTGACAGGGCACTTCAACCAGGGATGAATCACTGGTTGATGGTCGCCAGGTTTTAGAACCTGCTCTGAAACCTGGCGATGGCATCGCTGCGTGTGACAGCGGGAGACGAGCGAGAAGCCAGCTCCCAGCGCTTGCTGAGAGCTGGTATCCATGGTAAACAGAGGGTAACTAAGCGCCGCACGGCAATTAGTTACCCGCTTGTTTACATGGTTACCAGCAATCTCGCTGGTACTGATCACTTGTGAGTCTGCCTGTGTGACTGCTCACCAGCGATCAGCCTTCATTGACGCGTGTGACGTGCCCATAATTTTCCCCTAATCCGGGGAATTGCTCCCCTGGTGATTCCTACGTTTACGTGGGATCACAGAGGGCGGGATTTGTTTCATGATTGGTGAGTAAGAAACTAAATTTATGAAAATGTTTTTTTCTACTGGACGAGTTACTCATCTCTAGGGGCAATGGTGGCTTCCCATACATAGAATACATGAAAAAGTGATGGGGATAAAAACTTCTAGTTCTGTACATAACAGCAGAAAACAGACTTACCTCCAATTGTAGAAGATTACACAGTCAATGATGTTCCAAAAATCAATATATGAAACGCTAATTAACAAGTAATTTGCTAATCCACAAGTGGAAGCTCTAGATGCGTGATATCAGGAGATGGGCAATTACCAAGTGCGATCCAGTGAGGTGGGACAAAATGTTTTCTAGGCTCCTCCCTATTGTGAGATCACTGGCCACTTCCATATATGGTAAGTGATGATGTCACATTGCAGAGTAATAACCAATACTTTTTCTCTTACTATGACAGTTGATGATGATGATGATAGGGATGAATGAAATAAAATCCTAGCAGTTTTCCAGGTGATGATTACAGCCGGTGGTTACAGAGTTTGCCTATTTCCAATTCTCATCATATGACATTATATCACATTTTATAATGAAAAGCAGGGCAAAACTACAATGGGGCAGGGGTTGCAATCGCACCCGGGCCCTGGAGCCTATGGAACCCCGATAATCTTGCTACTAAAGAAGTGCAATAATTGGGGGCCCCGTTGGAGCTTTGGCATCAGGGCCCATGAGTTTCAAGTGACACCAGTGATGAAAAGTATATTGGTGCTGGACTCACCACGTTCGTTTTATTGCTCCAATGGTGATGTGGATGGAGCAGTGAACATGAGACAAAAGGGACACACAGCTGGTACATCCATGATACATTTAATATTAAGTCTTCTTTATTAATCCCTCCATTATATTGCTTCATCATGTTGCCTCTTCCATGCTTACGGCGGTCGTCCAGCTCTTGTCATGTGTTGACTGCTTTCCAGTCCATGAGTTTTGAATGAATTAAATCTGAGGTTTTTTCTCCTTTAGTCTATGCTGTGTGTGGCTCTACAGGTGGAGGGGTGTGTCTTAGCATTCGGATCTCCACTCCCTCAGTCTTGAAGTAGTTCCACTTCCCTCCTCTGGATGTTGCAGATAGAGTTCTTTGTCCCTCTAGGATTCGTGCAGTGCAGATGTATTGCTGGAACTCCTGCTGTTCCCTTCCATTGGAGTGTTTGTCTTTTTCCCTGTCTATGGGTGGAGGTAGGGGCACTTAGCTTAGGGATGATCAGGCGCAAAGGGCAAGAGTAGCGGCATGGACGTCCTCACCTTTAGAGTTAACTCCAGGATCAGGGAGAGCCAGGGACCCCCAAACTAAGAGTCAGACTAGTTCCCCAGCTCACCTTTGTCCATCTAATCATCTTGCCTCCCGATTTCCCTTATCTGATATACCACCCCTTAGTCATAGAGAGATCCCATGTGCACATGGTAACAGATTTACAATTATCGAGAACCAATCACATGTAACAGTAAGTAAGCTCTCAGTATCATGAGCATTTTGTTCTTGCAGACTATAGAGGGACAATGCTAACCCAAATTTCTAAGATCCTAGGATATGTCCGCGTGGTTAAGGTGCATATGCCTGGTCTGCAAACATGTACCCAGCTGTATGCATTCAACCCACACACTATGAGTACACCTTTAGGCAGGATACTGCCTGGGTACATAAGCAATTGGCTTATTAAAAAAACTAACTTTGTACCATTTTTGTGAGGGGCACCCGCCATTATCTGAGATGAAATCAATAAAGTTACTACAATTGGAAGGTGGCAGCAATACACCATCCTCAAATGGAGATTACCTGTCTCATTCAATAGGAGAAAAATCCTTAGGGTTGTGGAGATGCAACGTTAAGAGGCATTCTGGACACTGGAGGCCAATAGCAACCTTGAGGTTAATGAGATGTTTCACCTCCATGGACAGTAATGACTTTGCCCCTGCTATGCCTCCAAGTCATTTTGAGGGAACACTGTGTGCAATCCATTACTCACCATGGGGCTTGGGACCATGTCACCACTTTGAGGGAGACAAGGTCATGTTCCACCCTTCATAAGATTGCATAGTATGATTTACAAGGTCACTAGCACAAGTTTGGGTGAACAATTTCACAGGAGTCAAGGGCACAGCAATATACGGCATTGTTTTAGATGACAGCGGGGCATGAGTACAAAGCCAGCAGTCAGTTCAGCTCTTTTAGCAATAGACCCATGCATTTTTATAAATGGACTGTCTAGGGGGAATTTAGGTTTCTGATCATCCCCATGGCCCTGTAGTTGCTTTTTGCCATCCACAAATCACAAATATGCAATGAGAACATGTGGCGCCCCTGCGTCCAGGAGCCACAGAAGGGAACTGCAGCCAGGCAGGTAGGACATTGTTGTACACCAACACCCTCACAGCCCACACAACCCACGTGTCAGAGAAGGTAACATCCAGCCCTGAGATTAGAACTCTATGAGATCGGAGGGGTGGTGGATCAGAGGAGTGGGTTGGGCACACCAGAGGTCAGGTGACTGACAGTATATAGGAAGGGGGAGGAGTGAAGGAAGTTAGTAGGCCGATGTGAGCTGAGCTGCAAAGACCCTGAGTAAGAAGCAGGCTGAGATGCAAAGACCCTGAGTAAGAGGAGAAGCTGAGCTAAGCTGAGACAGAAGGACAATCACACTCTCTGTGAGTGCAAGGCTAGGAGCGCAGAATCCGTACTGAGCCAGTGTGAGCCAGAGGGGAGAGAAAGCCCGTCCGATGCAGATGCCACCAGGAGTGTGACAGAACAGAGAAGGCACGGTGTGACCCGGGCCCTAGACAGCAGCTGAAGCCACTGACTGCAGGCAGAGAAGTCCCTCCTAGGATACTGGAAAGGAACAGAAGGAGAGAGCCTGGTAGAGCCTCAGGCTTGAGGACTACTGGAGGCTGGGCTGAGTAGAGTGTCGGCTCTAGAGGGGACCGTAGTTTACCCGGAATTCCCAGACACCGACGGGGGATCACAGCTTCATGTTAGGATCCCTAACCAAAAGGACAGGCAGCTAAGTGACGCACTAGGACTCGCAGAAGCCCGAGTCACCGCCATACTGTCCAGCGAACCACACACCACCCGTACAGACGGAGACCGTAAACAGCCTGGAAAGGACACTAAAGACTGTGTGAGGGGTCAGAAAGAGAGAGAGGCCTGGCTGCAGAGCAAAGGGAACCCGGAGAGGGAGAATGCACCCGTGTGTTGGGAACTGTGCTTGAACTTGTAAAGAACTGCAAATGACTTGTAACCTGCTTGGAAAGAACTGAGAGTAAAGACACAGAAAACCCTGAATTGCCTCTCTTGTCAGTTTCTATCTGCAGACCATTCCTCCCTACAGATCCAGCCTGTCAGCACCAGCCAGGAGGAGAGATCCCTGCAGCGTCTGTGAAGTAAGTGTGTGTGCTACAAACCATAGACTTAACCTTTACTGCCCCGGGGGATACAGTTCCCCCCACTGGAACTATACCATCTCCGCTGCCATCACATCACCCCCGGAGGTTCTGCAGCAGCGGCGGCCCCATCACTGGCCGCATCAAGTGGGTGGCGTCACGAGTGACATTTTCCCCTGTAAATATTCCCCTTTTATTTGCCGAGCCAGGGACACGGTCACCCGTGACATCCCCAGCACCGTCCGGTCCGGTACCGAGTACCCCTGTCCCGTGGGGCCCGACAAACCCAAGACGTATTCATCCTTGGTTCAGGGTGACGCAAACCGGCCTTACTTAGAGATGGACTGCCGTAGGTGAAGTCAACTGGACTTGAAAGGGCCCATCAAACCTCAGTTACAATGGTCCTTCTCACTTGGCTCTTTATGACTACCCATTCTCCAGGAACTAGTGCATGGGTGTCTTCTAAAGAGTTAGGTTCCAGTATGGAAGAAAACACATGTGAGTGCACTTTAGACAAATGACTATGCAATTCTGTACCCACAGTTTGTCAAGCTAAGAAGGCAGGTAAACAGCAACAATATATACTATATGTGCCTACCTTCGGTAGCTATATGCAATCCACTTGCAGTCTCTAAAATGGGTGCATTGGGGTATGAAAAACATTACCTGGATTGTGTCTGGCACAAGTGAGACATTCCTGAATATTTCTGGCAACGTGTCTGAATCCCTGAGGCAAAAGAATGCCTCAGGACAATAGAGAACATGGCTCTCTTTGAGAAGTGTATGGAGCCATGTGCCAACTTGGCCATAAGGGAGTACAAGTTTCTGGGTAAACAATCTCCAGTTCCTACCATCCAGAGCCTATCC
The DNA here is from genome assembly GCA_033576535.1 of Allobates femoralis. Classification (NCBI taxonomy): domain Eukaryota; kingdom Metazoa; phylum Chordata; class Amphibia; order Anura; family Aromobatidae; genus Allobates; species Allobates femoralis. The sequence goes on from JARQOC010000002.1 coordinate 725,862,431, forward strand.
CCATCCTTGACACCAGCCTTCAACCATAACTTTTTTATCCGTGCCTGCAACTGCATTAAGAGAGAAAAGTCTAGGTCTACTGGTGGAACCGAAGGAGCAAACAAAGGTAAATCAGCGGCAGCTTTTGCTGCTTGGTCAACCCGGGAGTTCCACTTCGCTTGCAAGAGTGTCAGCATGTGAAGGCACCTTGGCTATGGCTACTTCCATTGGCAGCTCCAAGGTGTCATGGGGTGGTATAGAGAGTCAGGAGGCAAGATGGTAAGGTGGGCAAGGTTATTCAGGGGAGCTAGTCTGGCCCTGAACTTGGGGGTCCCTGACTAGCCCTGTTCCCAAAGGTACCTCTGAGAGTGAGGAGATTTGGGCCACCACCCTAGCCTTTTGCTCCTGATCAGCCCTAGGATAAGAGCCCCTACCTCCCCCCACAGACCAGGAAATCCCAGCAGCTTCAATGAAAGTCAATGGCAGCAAAAACACAGCTCAGCACAGCACGACTGCATAACACGGGGTCCAAGTAATAATGAACTCTATCTGCAACACCTAGTGGAGGGAAGTCAAGCTATTTCAAGGCTGGGTAAGTGGAGATCTGAATACTAAGACACACCCCTCAACCTCCACCTAAATGCTATGGCTCATGCCTCCACCTGCAGAGCTGTACACAACGGAAAAAAAACTCCATATTAATCACAGCATCAGCACTCATGGACTGCAAAGCAGTCAACACATGACACAAGGCCTCCAACAATTTCTGCACCGCATCAAAGTTCTTAATTGGTTTGTCTGAGGAGGTCAGAAAACCCCTAGTTTTCCAAATTATCTCTAAACTATGTGTGGCGCCCCTGCGGACCGGTGGCCACAGAAAGAACTGCAGCTGGACAGGTAGACTGGTCACTCCACAGCAAATTCCCACAAACACACTCCGATCCTGAGCCTAAGTCACTTCATGTCAGGCGAGGGGTGGAATGGGAGATAGATCCCGGGAAAGGGGTGGAGGAACTAGACTCAAAAGGACCTAGGAACACTAAGTTGGGGTCGAGAAGTCCCTGGAGGGTGAGGAAGAGGGAAGCTTCCCCAAGCAGAAACTCCCTTCAGCTAAGTGTGACTGAGAGAAAAATGGGGCCCGGCAACCTTCTGTACTAATGGCTGGCCGGGAGCCCAAGCTGCACCCGTGGAAAGGCAGAAGGTCCCAGGTGTGCCCAACTAACCCGGGACACTGGTGGCTGGGCCAAAGAACCAGAGTGCCGGCTCTGTACATGTGGCAGGGAAAGCTTTACGCCCCCAACCACAAGAAACCCGGCATGGTACGGAACTCTATGTCCCGAAACCTCACAGCCGGTGTGATCAAGCAGAAAGCCATTGTACTAGGGCTAAGAAATGGGATAAATCACTACAGAGCTACTGTGGAATGGTTGTGACTGTGAACTGGTAACTTGTGCAGTAGAGTAAAGACCCGGTGAACTCAGGACTTGTGTGAGACTGTTATTTTCAGCGACCACGGCGGAGGCTTACCTGCGGAGCCGCAACCTGACTGCTAACTTTTTGGCACATGTTATACGTTTTGCATTCCTCAACTTATATTTCAGTCCCTTTCTTTACTAAATCTGCAGGTAAGAGGATTGCTGGATTTAGAACCTATTGAATTCTCTTCTAGGCTGACCATCATAGAGGGAGCAAGTCTCTTGGAGTTGCTGAAGTTGTGTCGCTTGTCGTCGTCTTGGTGCTTCGCCTCAACTGTGGATCTGGAGTATACCCTATTATAAACACGTAAATAAATAATTATAAACACGTGTTCTTGTCGTTATGCAAGCGGGTTCCCCGGGTGCTACCTCACAACAGGTAATACAGTGAGTATTACAGAGTTCTGTAAATAGTGTACAGGTTATACAGTCATCACCAGTGACATTATACACAGGAGCTCTGTCTATAGTGTCAGTATACTGGTAATACAGTGATCACCGGTGACATTATACACAGGAGTCTTGTATATAGTGTACAGGTTATACAGTCATCACCAGTGACATACACAGGAGCTCTGTATATAGTGTCAGTGTGTATGTGTATAGGTAATACACATACTTACCAGTGATTAGAAAAACAACACAGGATACTGAGTACCATGCATGTAAAACGTATTTTATTTAGAAAAAATTCTATAGCAGATGGTGGCAAAAGAAGCAGGATAAGGGTACCTTTACACGCTGCTACGACAGGATGGATACAACACGCTACAGGCTACAAATGTAGCTTGTAGCGTCAATATAGCCCGTAGTAGCGGCGTCTGAAGACGGTACGAGGCAGCCGGCAACAGATACATCTGTTTCCAAGCACTGCTCGAAAACAGATGGCTACAAAGCCGATTGTAGCGAGCTGTATCGGCGTGTAAAGAAGCTACAGAAGGGATGTCTGGACACCAGGCAATGTAGCTGGAATGTAGCTAGGGCGTGACACAGGCTCCGAGTTACCGTGCCCCTTCAGCGATCATTGGAGGAAGCTCCTGCATGACGATTGGTAGTCGCTGCATAGGAAGGCATATTTAAGGAGCTGACCAGTCACACTACACAATTGCTCGAGCGTGATGTATTAATCAGCCTCCTGCGATGCCTGCCCAATCATGATGTTATTGCTTTGTCCTATCAGTGTACGGACGTCTCGTAATCCACAATTGTGGCACGCCTATGTGCTGTCCCTGCTGCACCAGGTCCTCCCATATTAGCTTGTTGTAGCGGTGTGTAAATGAGGTAAGCTAAGCTACAGATGGCTACTTGAGACACCCGGCGATTTATCTAGCTATAGATGTAGCGTAGCGTAGCGCACCTTGTGGCGGCGTGTAAAGGTGTTGCGTTTACCGTTTGTAACCGTTTGTGCGGCTCGTGCACGTGAAGTAGCGGGTTGTATCCATCCTGTCGTAGCGGCGTGTAAAGGTACCCTAAGGGAGGGTTAGGGTACCTTTACACACGGCTACATTTGTAGCTTGTCACCAGGTAACTTACTGGTTGCAGTGAAATCATGGAGAGATGATTCCATTTGTACACAGCAACAAGATAGAACCATGTATCCATGATTTCACTGCAACCAGTAAGTTACCTGGTGACAAGCTACAAATGTAGCCGTGTGTAAAGGTACCCTTATGGTACCTTTACACGCCGCCACAACAGGATGGATACCAACGGCAACTTCACGTGCACGAGCACGGCCGAACGGTTACCAACGGAACCGCACCCCTTTACACGCCGCCACAAGGTACGCTACGCTACGCTACATCTACAGCTAGCTACATCGCCAGGTGTCTCAAGTAGCCAGCTGTAGCTCATTTACACACCGCTATAACCAGCTACTATGGGCGTACCTGGTGCAGCAGGGACAGCACATAGGCGTGCCACAATTGTGGTTTACGAGCCGTCCGTACGCTGATAGGACGAAGCAATAAACCTGATTGGGCAGCAACGCAGGAGGCTGAGTAATACAGCACGCTCGAGCGATTGTGTAGTGTGACTCGTCAGCTCCTTAAATATGCCTCCCTATGCAGCGACTACCAATCATCATGCAGCAGCTTCCACCAATGATCGCACATGGGGCGCGGTAACACGGAGCCTGGGTCACGCCTTAGCTACATTGCAGTTACATCGCCGGGTGTCCAGAGTTCCCTTCTGTAGCTTCTTTACACGCCGATACAGCTCGCTACAATCGGCGATGTAGCCATATGTTTATGGGCAGTGCACGGATACAGAGGTATCTGTAGCCGGCTGTGTCGTCCCGTCTTCACACGCCGCTACTACGGGGTATTTGCCGCTACAAGCTACATTTGTAGCCTGTAGCGGGTTGTATCCATCCTGTTGTGGCGGCGTGTAAAGGTACCATTAGTCCACGATAGTACACCAAATAAAATTTATCAAAATAGGACGGTGTTTTAGTCAAGTTTTAAACTAGGAGCAAGCTTAAACAACCGGGAAAAAAAGTGCATCAAATTGATGTTAAAGTTAAAATTGTACAAAGCTCCACAAATGAAATTCACAGTGTACCCAGAGCCTAAATACAAACTGGATCATTAATGAAATAAAGTGCCTAAGTACAAACAATGTAGTTCATAACGCATCACTTGATCCAGTTTGCTAGTACCCCGGGTTGTATCAGGAAATTGTGGCCAGGAACAGAGTCAAATTCCCAGAAATATTACTCCAATTCTGCAAACAATATTCACCATCACATGTAGGAAATAATACAAGTGTCCATCAGAGCCCAACCAATGGGGAGAGGGAGCCCGACGTACGTTTCACTTACAGTTAAGCAAGTTTCATCAGGGGACGGTATTCTTATCCAGTAGCCTTGATATATACTTACCAGTGATGTCTCTAGGTGAAGTTCTTTATCTATCGCAGACCGATATCACGTCTTCTATGCAGGACTTATCTCTGCAGAAAATAAAATAGTTAGCTATAACTGATCACTTCCAGAGCAAATTTCCTACTTTCCTCAAGGTTTATACACTACATCAAATGAAAAAAAGAGACATAGTGCCGCACTACACAGTAACAGTGCTCCAGTCTCATTTTGTGTCTGCTCATTGTCTGATGGTAAAGATGTAGCAGAGCTGAAGACAGAAGACCCATGGATTACGTCGGAGCCAGGAATTTTTTTATTAAACATGGAGTCCCTAAATGTGTTTTTTGTTTTATTTTTAATAAAAAAAATTTTTTTTTTTGTTTGCTGGAAATTCATGGTGGCCATGTTTAATTTGGTGTGACACCATGAATTTCGGGCTTAGTACCAGCTGATAACACAAAGTTGGCCTGGTACTAACCCTATTATTACCCAGAGTGCCACCCACCACCAGGGCCACTGGAAGAGCCGG